>JAUBOD010000613.1:1575698-1674007 GCA_032353885.1 Nothura maculosa | reverse complement strand
GAATCCATGCTGACTGCTCCTCAATACCTTCTTCTCCTTCATATGTCTGGAGATTCTCTCTAGGATGAGCTGCTCCACCTATGCCCCACCTATGCACAACACAGCTAACATGTTTAAGGTTTGCAGTTACATGCATAATCAGCCAGGGAGAAAACCTCGCAATCAGAGTGAAAGCTTTGGTGGGAAGTAAAGTCAATAATTTTAAAGATAAAATGGGGACTGGTGTCATTAACTCTGCAATGGCAGGAATGAGTGAGGACCAAAATGTCAGATCTTAGGCTTACTTTTTACTACAACTACTTGTGAAGCCACTACCACAACTGTTTTTAATAATTTAAAGTAAATCTGAGCAGAAGATAACTGTGAATACGTATTACATCTCTGTGAGAAGTACTATCCCACTGCAAAGAATGAATTACAGGAGAAATGAGTTTTACATAAAGCAGAGGGGGAAATGTAGATAATTTTTTAGTTATCTGAGCTCCAGAATTTGATCTTACAGTTTTTCTACCTTGATAAGAAGTGCAGGCACAGTTAGTCTAGAGCAAAAGTGAGTGAGAGAGATATAGAAAAATACTCTTTACCATTCCAGTGGAAGGAAGCTTCTAAGTCTGCATGAAAGCTTATTGGATCTGGAGAAGCTTCTGAGTATTGGAGAAAATCCAAAATACTGGAGAAGAGATGTGGTTGGGGTGGATGTCATCAGTTTGCATGAGCTTGTGAGTGAGTTTTCATTGACTTTGCAGAGATCAGGAGAGTTCTTCATATGATAAGAGTGTGGCAAAGTATGAGTCTGGCTCAGAAGTCCCAAAGAAGATGTAGCATTTATTTGGATGGAGTTAAGACATGATTGTGAACAGGTGTGATGTTAGGGCATAAAAACAATGCAACTAAAAGTGCCTCAAAAAATTATGTTGGTAATGTTGATCTCATAATTTGCAAAGAGCTTCTATGTTTAATATCAGGGAAAATTACAAGCTAGTTACATAGCTATCATGAAAAGTACTAAATATTGAGTTAAATTTATGACACATCTTTGGTTTAACACGTTCTCTGAAAGGAAAGGGAACTAAAATAATTGAGGAAATGTGAGAGTCAGAGAAGCTTCCAATAGAATAACCTTATCACTGCTGAAGAAAATGAATGAAAATCTGTATTAATCTGTAACATCTATAAATGTCAAATAGCTGCATAAATATATAAAATGGAAACCTTTACCACCATCTATAATGGGGAAATTGTAGTTGAGTTGGCAACTGTGAGCTGTTTCTCCACAGACTGCATTTTGTCAGCAGAGTCAAGATTGGTGCCATTAGAAAGCATTCTACACATCCCATATCTCTTTGACAGGAATGATTTTGCTGTATTGGTGTATGTACTTGCTCACAGGAAGGAAAAATGAAAAATTAAAAAAAAAACATGTATTTCTGATGACTGTGTAGAGAATTAAGGTTTTTGGTATGGTGTAGCTGGAATTAAAGTAAAACAGCAGAAGACTCAGAGAAGCTTTGAGTTACCACTCCTATGTGAAAGCTAAACAAATGGTAGATAATGAAGAGAATATATCTAGAAATGTTAACAATACAATAAGGAATACCTAGAAATTAAATAGGACTGAGGTCATCAATTTTTCCTCAGGGAGTAAACAAAGACATGGGATTACTTGACAGGGTGAAAGTTAAGAAAAATGTGTACTAATCAACCGTAAAAACCTACTGTAAAATGCACATTAAATATTAGTGATTAGAAGTTAGTGACCTTGAATACCAGTGTAATAAAATAATCTTTTAAAACTTCTGTGGAAAGGAAAAAAACTGATTTAGTGTGTAGGTGAGACTTTTACTTCTCTGAGATAGACTTGCTGAGAATACTACAACCCACAGCAAACATTTACCTCAAAGCCTTTTTAAATGACATAGAAATTATTGACAATTAAGCTCAACAGTATAGCAATTTCTAGCAGTGGCTTTGTGTTTAAACTGTTTCCACTGCAAAACTGCAAAAATATTTTATAATAATAATTATAATAACATATAATTAGTATTATTATAATAACTGCTGTTATTTTGTTCAGCAGAAAAGGAAAACCAAGAAGGCTTATGCTGTGGTAGCACATCAAAGGCACCAAAGACATACAGACATACACGAGGAATGGAAAGGCAAAACAAAATGTTTGTTCTGAAAATAGTGTGGTACATATCTAGTCTGAAAATGGGGATTGCAATGGTGATGCCTCACAAGAAATAGTTTTGTTGCCATATGGAGTTGATGGCATGCAATGATAAAAGAATTTTTGCACCAGGAGTAGAGGAATCAAAGATACCATACTATTTGTCTGAAAATATCTCACAAATATGATAGAGTAGAACCCATCTCAAAGCAGTAGTGATGATACTTTGTAAGAGTCTGAAAGGCTTAGATACTAAATGAATAAAGTTTTGAAAGACTTCTACATTATGTTCAATGTTCATAATAAGTTGTTATCGATGTCTCTGGGGCAGGAAACTTTAAAAATTTCTTGTAAGAACATCTGCAAGTGCTGCAAAGACTGCCTTATAATATTGCCTTAATGATTAGAGTTCAGGCTTTAATATGAGGGAGATCTAAGAGCATTGAAGAGCACAGACATTTGGTTATCTAAGTTCAACTCAAAGTTAGATACCGAAGTACTTTTGCGTATCCGAGCCTAAATTTTTACATTAATGCAAACAGCTGAAAAGGCATTTGATTTGGATATTACGTAAAGCAACATGCAACAGAATATTGATTTCCCTCGAGCAACATAATCAAAGTAAATATCTCCAGTTAAAGCTTTTTCAGAATAAAAAAAATAGACCTCTGTTATGTGCTTATTCTGTGGCCTTATTGATTAAAAAGATCCTTTATTTTTTTCCACTAATTCATGGAGCAAGATAAATAGTAATTATAAGTATTCTTCTGCACACTGATTTTCACTTCCACTTCATATCTGCTAGTCTGATGCATGTGTAGTACACTGTCGTTGTCACTTTTTAGGTAAAAGGTAGTCCCATACATTTTCTTAGGAATCCAATAAGATAGGAAATGTGAATAAGTCTCAGTTGTCATGTAAACATGAATTAATTTAAGCTTTGACAAGCTGTTCAGCAAACATGTGAAGCTTGTTGTTAAGTTGAAGATTTGGTGAAATTTGCCACTGCTATTGTTTGTCTTTAAATAAAAGATTTCTTCTTCTATACATAATTTCTTTCATAATCTCCACTGTTTTTTTTCTACTTATCTCTGCGTTAGTATAGTGCCTGCTAGGTTGCTCATGACTGATTGTATAGCAAGCAAAATCTTATTATTCCTGTTGCTGTTATTTTTATTTGAAACTACCATTGGTTACTGTTTGAGTAAAACACAGCCTTGGAGTTTAAAAGGTTGTGAGAGAATGTGAGACAATAGTCCTTACCTTCTAGAAAGTATTGTTTTGCAGAAGATGGCAAATCTGTAACAGTAGGTGGTAGGCAGTGGGGAACGGAAATGAAATTTCTCTAGAATATACCAGTGCGGAAGCTGTGATTAGATCTTAGACAGAGGTATCCATGTTGAAGTAAGATCACCACTCATTCTTACTCATTCGAGTTGAATCCCAGCTGACAAGAGTGCTGCTATTGGCATGATGTTTAAGATGCAGTATAAAGTCTTCTTTTGAGGCCGTATCTTTATCAGGGTAGTGCACTGAAGTTTTCAGCTGAACCTACAGTAATGTTTCTTTCTTTTCCTTTTTTTTTTTTTTTTCAATTGCTGTTTTCTCATCCATCTGTCTTCTAAGTTCTCTGCCTAACCTACATTTCACATCAGATACCTTAAGAGAGCAGGCTTTTATCAGCTTTCAGAAGACTGCCAAATTTCATATCCATTACTTGCTTCCCCTTTGGTACGAACTACTGGGACAGTCATTACAGTAAAATTCAGTTTTTCAATTTGTATATCTCTAGTGATTCCAGAAGACTTCATTTGATTTATGGAGCTTTTTGCTCTGCTGGTACACCTGGTCCAAAATCTTGAAGGCTTTGGTAGTAGCATATATTTTAAATTATTGGAAAACAGACTTTACCTAAATTTCTACTATTCTTCTCTCTGAAACCGTTGTCATATTGATGGAAATGGATACTAAACAGGGCTGTTTTTGTCTCTTTGAAATATAGTAATAGGTTAGTCTTTTATTTTTAAAATCTGATTTTTTTCTTACAGTTATTTTAATACTAAAAATCCTGAGGGAGAAAAGCTGCAGTCCTCATTCAAGAAAGACACTTCTTTTCTGAATGAATAGGAAAAGCAGGATTGAGGTAAATTCCTGCCTATATTGAAGTCTACAAGAGGATTTCCATTGACCTGGAAAAACTCTCTGTGAATCCTGCTTCCCATTAATGACATCTGGAGAGTATACCATGCAATTATCTTTTCATGACTCAGAGTGAACTGACAATATCTCCCCCCAAATCTTGAAAGGAGTATGTTTTTGAGTAAGTCTGTTCAGATAGTCCTATGGTGTTTCTATCCATTAAAGTCCTGTACTTTCAAAAATATACTGTAAGGTTAGATACAATGTCCAGATTGTCACAAAAAATGATTAATTTTGTCCCAGTTCTCATTTTCTTAACAATCTTTATCTTATGAATGGATGAATATAATTTTACCCTGGGTTCTCTTTGCAATCTTAAGATTGTCATGAGAATGGATTGGATGTCGTTTTCTCTTCTTGTTACAGTCTTTGTCATGAGTTCTCACAGACCTTTAATGCTTGATATGTTCTCATTCTCATTACATATTCTCATTCCCATAACAAAGATTATAATGAGAGAAGAAAATGTCATAAAATTAATCCATTCTCATAACAGACTGTAATGAGGACAGAAAATGGAACAAAATTAATCCATTCTCATAACAATGTGAAGATTGTAATGAGAACAGAAAATGGCATGAAATTTATCCTTCTTGTGACAATCTTAAAATTGTACCAGGGCAGGAAAGGATACAAGATTAACTGGCCCCCAAGACAAAGGCTGGAGCTAGAACTGAATATCTTACCAAAGTAATCCGTTCTTGTGATAATATCTAAAAATGTAATTCTATGACTGTGTGGACATACCATATATGAGTCCCTGACCACTTTAAAGTCCCTTAAAATGGGTTGAGCCTTAAACATTGTGCCATGAGAGACTTAAAAATATGTATATATATACAAATATATACATATATAAATATATAGAGAGAGCTTGTAACACAAACTTTGACCACATTGTGGTCAAAATTCTGCTTCATGATTAGAAACAAATAAGTAAATGACAGCATGTAAATAAGTAAAACCATTAGAAATTAAAATACTTAAGTATAATGTGGCAAACTTTGAAAACTCAATACAAAATTATTTTGAATAGAAAAAGTGGTCCAAGTAACTTATGAGGTATTTAGGGTCTGAGCTTTGTTTTGTATTGCATAAAAGCTTTAACACGTCTCAGGGAATCATAAAATCAAAGAATGTTCAAGATTGGAAGAGACCTCTAGAGATCATCTAGCCCCACCTTTCTACTCAAGCAGGGATGCCTAGGATCATGTGGCTCAGGGTGGCATCCAGGTGGGTTTGGAAGATCTCCAGAGAAGGAGACTCCACAACCTCCCTTGATGGCCTATTCCATGGCTCTGTCACACTAACAGGAAAGAAGTTCCTCCTCACATGGAGAGGGAACATTCTGTGTTTCAACTCATTTCCCCTTGTCCTGTCACTGGCCACCAATGAGAAAAGCTTGTCCCCTTCCTCCCTACATTCTCCCTTCATGTACTTGTATGTACATTTCAGTGTAGAACTTCATTCACAAAATAATTCAGTCTAATGCTCACTTTAAGGAGGTCAGTCAAAAGTTCTGACCCTCAAAACTCTCCTTATCTCCCCAATGTTGGCACTTGGAGATAATAGAAGATCTCCTTTTTCTGAATGTGTCTGAGTCTTACCTTGACAGTCACCAGGAGAGCTGAGAACTGAGGTACATCCTCTGCCTAGTCTTGTTGACTAGCTTCTGATGTAGCCCTCTGCTTGCCATGGATCCCCTTCCAAGGTATTCAACTCTCCCTCTGTCTCCTAGGACTCAGACTAGGCTGCTAATTCAGCTTGGCAGATGCTGCTCTGGCAGAGCGATGTGGAGAGATAGGTAAGTTACCATTCAGTATGGCGGAGCACATGCCACTTGGAGGAACTGATCTCATACTCCAGTCAAGAAATGGTAATCACTAAGAAATGAGCATTTACTTAACATTGCCTAAGCACGCTTTGAAAACATAAAGAAAATATGTTTTAATCGTAATTTATACCACATTAAAATTAAAATACTCTCAAAGTCTTATCAGAATTTAGTAATCCTTATTGATACTTTGTTTTAAAAGCACTTAATGCTTTTTTTAAAAAAATCGTACTTTCTTTTTTCCCTTTCATGAATATTCTGGACAAAATTCTCAACTCATTATAATCCTCTCTGATTTTCTTTAAAGTAATTGCCTTTGTGTGGCCTCATGCATGAAAATGAAGCCATTGTCTTTGACTCTTGTCTATTCCATTTGATAGGGTATACTCTCTTTAGTGAGCTATTAATATATCTTCTGTTGTCCCCTGAGCATTGATACATCCAAGACAGAGCTGTGGTGTTGAACTCCCAGTAGCTCTTATTTTTACCATGACAAACACGCACTATTTCAGCTGGGAATTTTTGTTCAGTGCTCTTGTTTCTGAAAAATGTGACCACAGATACTTTCCTATCATTCAACTCACAAGTATTTGCAACCTGTAATATCTTGGATACATAGTTGTGTAGCGTAAATGGAAAGTAACTACTCTTATTCAAATTTACCTGCCTCATAATATAACTATAATTTTCTTCATTAACCTATGTAAATTAAAGTAGTAACAAGCAGAGAGTTACTGAAATTATAGTGAGTTATTTCTTCTTTGTGTCATCCTCTTCTCCATTCAGGCTTGCATTTTCTTTTGGATTGACTTAAATTTGCTAGGTCTGATAATGAGCAGAGTTACTGTTAAATTTTGAAACACAATCCTGTATGCTTCCCAATCTATTTCCCTGCAGGAACAATTCTCTATTCACACTGTGAGTCTTCCATTCTCCTTGTCTACTCAAGCCCCTCTTTCAAAAAAGCCAGTGAAAATTGCTTGCCTATTCCTTATCTTTCCGTACTTGAAATGTGAGTTCTCTAGGGTAGAGTCCATGTAATTTATCTGATTAAATTAATTATAAAACTACCATGTACATGCGTAAAGACAGAGGTTTATTTTTTCAGAAGCTCCCACTTTTTAGCAGGTCTCTAACAGTGGTATTTGCCAGCTCTTCCTTTACCTCAGTGGTCTACGGACCATGGGTAAGTCCTTCAGATCTTCCTTTTGAACTGAACATAACTATACATTTCTTGTAAACTCAATACCTAGTTGAGAAAGAGAATGAGAATAAAATGACTTAAACTTAATCCAGAAATATATTGTTGGAATGATTTTAAAGAGTATATAATCTAGAAGTGACCAAGCCATGTAACAGTCCGATCTGTTTTTAGTTAATTTCACCGCTGCCGTGTGGGGTAGTTTCCAACTGGAAAACTCCTATAAGCCACCTGGCAATAAATTCTACATATTTTATACAGTTTACTATGAAATTGTAATAACTTCTTTGTGATATAGTTCTTAAAGATTTCTCTGATGTTTTATCAATTTTTGCTAAACGAGATAAAGTACATGGAACTAATTCAGAATTCAGTGCACATGTATTACATGTAAATACCTATGTTTCATAAATAATATGAATATAATTTGGGATATAGTTTATGATTTCACTTTTTACAACCGTATAAAATATACTGTGGGAACTAGTGAACCCTAGACACCAGTTTTCTTCTCATATTTTATGATTATTTCTTTGTAAACTGTTGGCCTGCATATGCTCTTACAAGTTAGAAAAGGACTATTTTTTAGTTCTGGAGCTGTTTGGCTATAAAGCTTCCCTCTCTGCCAGACAACCTGCACTGACTGAGTGTAAGTCACATCTGACCGGCAAAATATTCATTTGACAGTAGACAGTTCATGACTTAACTATGAATAGATGTGGTTTTATGCAGTGCAGAATTAACTCTAATCTCTATAGCAGACAAATACTAAAAAGAAAAGGTAAGCAGTGTCTGCAATTGCCAATGCAGCTGTCAGTCAGTGGATGCAAATACCTTACTATTTTACTGCTGGCAGCAATAAAGTACTTGACGTTAGGTTGCACTTTATTCTATAATCAATTGTCTTAAGGTTTGGGAGTGACTGGAAATAGAATGAAATTAAATATTCTCTATATGGCGTGTAAATAATGATTTTCATTATTTATTTAAATTAACTGTATTAGATTCTTTCCCCAGCAAAATAAGAGTTTTGTTTGCTTGTTTGTTCTTATCCGTTAATGAATCTCTCTATCTTAAAAAATGTGTTACAGTGAGAACCCTAAGGCTGTAGATAGTCAAAGCTTTTAAATTTTGGGCAGCTAAATCATAATTAACAATATAAGTGCACAAAATAGTTAAATTACATTTTTTACAGTGTTTTATGCTAAAGTGATCTTACTTGGCCAGGTCACTTGCTGGCCAACTAAGTGAGAATTTATTTTCAAGTTTTAGCAAAATGTGGACGGTTTCACATTTTCTAAAAGAAGAACATGAACTCAACATGTTTTTGGCACCAGCTGCAGTTACAAGTAGAAAAGGAAGTCCTAGGAGCCTAATCAATCCTTAAAGTCCTAGACTTGTATTGAAGGTTTGTATTATCCCAGAATCCATGCAATTAGTTCAGGTTATTCAAAAGGCATGCTTTTCCATATCTGTGGATATAGCAAAAGTATGAGATGGGCAGAATTTACTCACACAGACCAGTCACATGGAACAAGCCTAGTATTTCTGATGTATTTGAGATACACTGCCTTCACCCCCTTGAAGCTAGTATGTAGCTCTGGAGTAGCTGTTTCCCTGGGAATCTGAGGCAAACAGAAACAAATTGTTCAACTGTGTTACCTAAAAATGCCAAAGACAAATTATTACTTTTGGCAAAGTCTAATAAGAGTGATGGTTTATTGTCAAAACCCTATCTCTGTTACAGTATTATGTAGGGGCTAGAAGAAATGGTTTATGAAAAGATTCAGCTTGGTACTGATGCTTTCATGTGCTTTGTTCACTTTTGATCTGAAAATGAGACTGGGAGCCTTTCTCAAAGATTCTTGTCCGATTTGTTCAATACATTTATGCCCAGGGCCCAAGTTATTTTATATTACATTAATTCCTATTCACCTGTTGTTACAGTTATCAGACTATTATTATATAGGAATAGGAGTTGCTCACTTGGTAGTTATTGATCTGCTTTCCAGTTTGTTGAGAGTTCTGTGCTAAGCTGTAAAGAAGAGAAGCCCCATGGGTCTGATCTCAGCAGGATGCACCTTTGCCTTTCCTAAATTTTGAGTCTGAATAGACCCCCTGTTCAACAGGTAGTGGGAAATTGGAACCTCCATGTGAACTTTTTTGAAGTCCAAAGATACTCTCATATCCAGGATTTTGGGTTGCATCCAGCTCCAATCCTATTATTTGCTTCAGCCGTTCAAAGATCATCTTATCCATTAAATAGCTATTTAAAATGTGTTTTTATGAGTAATTTGGTTTCCTACAGAGATACAGGGACTGGACTGAATTTTATATTATTCTGTTTATATCTCTATACATGTTGGTATTAAACTGAAAATTGCCAGTTTGGCCAATGAATTCTGCCTGCTGCCTGCTTTTTTGTTGCTTTGAATGCAACCATTGTTCTTTTGAATTAATTTCAGAAGATGCAGAGAACAATTGTTCTTTTGAATTAATTTCAGAAGATGCAGAGAACATAAACTGAAAAGGATTGCCCATCTTTTAATACTGGCACTAGAAAAGGGACTGATGCCTGAGGAGGGGGAGGATGAGAGAGGACTACTGCTGAACCTCATAGGTCCTCCATAATTTATTATACTTTGCTCAGTCTGATTGGACACAGTAGTACTGTCTTCTCAGGTTATTTATTTAGTCTGCTTTAATACTGTTATGCTGATAGCAAGATAGCTGGGACCTGAGAGTGTACTTTGAAAGCTGGATTCTCAGTGCTCTGTAAATCTCCCAATTTCCCATGATTCAAAGAGGATTAAGACTTACCTCACACAGAAAGGTAAAAATGATAGTCTTTCTTTCTCATTAATTTCTTCCAGCTATATGGGGTGCACCAATTCTGAAAAGGTGTCACATTAATCCTTTGCTGGAAGTCACTGAGGGAGGCAACTGGACAGCTTCAGACAGGCTTTTCTGTCCAACTAGTGATTTCTAGAGTATTTATGGTAGGGGAAACTAAAGATGTTTTATAGGGTTACTCCTTTCCCCTGGAAAATAGAACTTAGGGCCACCTTTCAGAAGGCATTGACAGATACGCAAAATGATGGATACAATTCAGATTTCTGACTGATTGATTAAAATGGGAGGAAAGTATTCTTGTACACATTTGAAAATCTTTTATGTACCTGTCTGCAAATTTAAGTACCAAAATGCCTTGAGTTGGTTTGTGCTTCCCTATAGAAAGTTACAGAACTGTTCTTGTTTTCAAAAGAGTTTAAATGTGATATTTAATATTCTTGTAAATGTGTTTCTTAGCATTTCCTGAAGTTTTCAGAAAGCTGCTCAATCACTTGCAGAAGAAGTTGGCCTCTTCACTAAAACCATGGCCTTAGACAACATTGATGCTTTTTTTTTTCCTCTTCCTTTTGATTTGAAGAGGGTAATTGGGCTATAGTTCAAGTGTGTCTGAGTGTCTGTCTCTCTGCTCACCTGATTTGGGATGCAAATTGGACACTTAGAAATGTTGCTCCTTTGGTTCGGTTTATGTGATGGCAAACTAAAAAGGAATGAGATCCTCAGATCTTTCCAAATTTATTTGTTATCCATGGCAATGTTTAATTAAATGTTTTTATGTGATATCTTTACCCAGTTTTGAAGCTTTAGATATTTTTTGCAGATGAGTTTCTAATTTTAGCTTGATATTACAGCTGCATGGACAGGAACAACAATGCCAGGCTGTTGAAATATAAGTAAATTGTTTACAAATCTCATGGACTCTCAGTTTGGGCTAACTATAGATGACATAACCTTAATTTTTGTAAAATGATGTAAAGCTTTCTCTGATTATGTTCTGCCAATCAATTATAATATTGGCACCAGGACTAGTGGTGGGAATAAACCTTTATCACCTCTGTGTTAACAGCTCTTAGCGCGAAGCTGCCTGAAGCATCCCCCACCCACAAATCATGTAGTTACTACAACTAAGCTACAGTTATGATGCCAGCATTACATGCGACAGTCTGAGGTAACTGTTGGTAAAGATTTCATTTTTAATGGCGGTGTTTTTAACTCTGCTCTCTGCAGAGCCCTCACAAGTGGAGTTAAAAATAGCGCTGCCATATGGATTGTTAACCTGAAGGTCATAATAATGCTTGCTTTCTGGGGAGCGAGGAACAAGATTTTTTTCTGTTTTGCAACAGTAACTAGAAGTGATGAAAAGGCTTTGAATCACTGCAATGAGATGCACACAAACCTGCTTCTAGCCATGTTAAAATATTGTCTGTTTTAAGACAGGAGAGAATGTTAAAATCTGGCTCAGATCCTCAGCTGTGCTGACAGGTAGCAGATTTGCCTTTAATTCAGCTTTACACTTATATTGCACTTCAGATTGCAGGGCTCACCATTGGACGTGCATCATTTAGGATTGCTAAAATCCACCTTGTCCTGCAGATATTTCTTACTAACAGTACTGCGATTACCAGAAACCCCTTTTTTACCCAATTGGATGTTTTTAAGGTTACCTGTGGCTGCTAGTAGTCACAGACTTGATAATGAAATGTTAAAGGAATAGAGGAATCCTTTATATCATATGGCTATCACAGAAAAGTCAGCCTGGCTATGAAGCAAAAGAGCAATCCCATAAGAAAGAGTGAAATAAAGAGTAATATTTAATTCAGTCATAAAGTCAAGGAGCATTTGCCAGCATTTTGCGTAAAAGAATGATATAAACTTGAAGGCAACTAGCAAAATTTGTACATTCTCAAATACATCATAGACTGAAAGCTTTAATCTATTTCTGTTAGCTGGTGAGAAAGGAATATTTTTCTTTACCTATATACACAGAAACATTTCCTTGAAAATGTTTAAAGCTAGAAAAGAAACTCTGTTCACCACAAGGTGCTGTATGAAAGGGGGACAGAGCTCTCAAGGTTAACTTACTCAGCATGAACATTGGATGATAAAATAATAAAACTATAGTGTTAAGTGAATGGAATATAGGAGTTGGCATTTATCTCAAATTAGCTTTGAATTAATTGTTCCAAAACTTCAAATGCTTAATTAGAGAATGCTATTAAGAGAGGCATAGAAATTGAAAGTGAAATTTGGCAGTTTATTCAACGAGAGGTAGGTCTGCTGCAGAATAAATCGAAGAAATGTTGAAAATGTAGAACCTTAGGAAAATTTTCAGCCTCAGCCAAGTGGTGAAAACCAGGTCTGAATTTGTCCCACTCCAATTTGATCTGTTCTGTCATTGAGCAGTAGACTGCTCGTACTTGCTATGGAAGTGTGTATTTTTTATATTTAAACACACTCTTATTCTAATTCAGAATGCTTTGCCCAGTTTCTTCCTAGCAGTATGAGGGCAAGATTGAAAGGTGGTGCTGCTTCAACAATATAAGTTGTTGTATTATTTTAATTCTGATGTTCTTCTAGTTTTAGTGAAAACAGTATGCTCTGCTAGTACCACAATTCTTCATTCAGCTCCTCCTGGACTATCTACCAGGCTAATTTTTCTGCAGTGCCATAGCAGCATGGCACTGCATCCCTGTGGACAAGCATCCCTGTGCAATGCAGTGTCCCGCTTCATTCCAGCACGTGGTTAAAGGCTGGGGCTTAGACCCCAATATGACATGCAAGCCACAGGACAGTAGCCTTGTAGTACTTTTGCCTTTTCTTTGGATCAACTGCGCTGAGAGAGTTGAGGATGAACATTAATAATGAGGAGTTTCAACAAATTAGCCAACTTGGATTGGCTGCAGTGTGGAAGCCACAGTTGCCCACATGCTAGACACAGGCTCCTTAAGCTGCACAAAACTGACATGCACAAAGTCAGCAAATGCTTTGAGTTTTTCAAAGTTCCTGGAGAAGAAAAGCAATGAGCATAAACTGAGAAGCAGTTTTTTGATATTTTAGATGCCTCTGCCTAGTGTAACTATCAGAATGGGTGTCATTTGGTCAGACAAGTTACATAGTGAGAAATGAATCTTACTTTATTTGATCCAAACCATCGAATGCAATATTGTGAAGCTCCAAAATAATTGTGGACATTAAAAATGGCAACAATAAGTTCGTTTTCAAATTATGGCCATCAAGGAAACTTATATGATGTGGAATGAAGGAAATACCGTGTAAAGCAAATTATTAAGCTTCAGAACCCTCATATATTAAAGTCTCTCTGTTGTGCCATGAAAGACCTGGTATTAGGTAAGCCCCATATAGTGTGATTGAATGTGTTCAAAGAAGAGCTGGAAATGATGATAAAAAAGCAAAACTGGGAATAAAGACTGAATGTGAAAACTTTCTGTAAAAATTGAATTGTGTTGAAGTATTGTAACTTAAAGAAAAGGTGAAAAAGAGAGAAAAAAAAGGATAAAGTAGAGATATATATATAAATCAAACTAAAGCACTCCTGATAGAGAGGAGTGCATGGCTATCGATAAAAATTACACTTTGTATTCACTCAAAGATGGGAGAGATCCAATTAATGTTTAGCCCCCTAAGAAAGCTTTAAAATCAAGATTTCATTTTCTTCAAATGAAAGAGTTTTCATATAATTCTACCAGAGAAGGTTTAATAAATACTAACTGCATGGATATTAGTGGAATATACTAGTTGCTAAGCTACTGCAAAATATTTTTTCCTCTCTCTTTTTTTTTTATTTTTCCTGATTTTAAGTGTTTATTGGCCTATGGTGCACTAGTAGATTGATTATGCGAGTATTTATGAAGTCTATTCAGGAGCATTTGTCTGCAGGTGCAGTCAGAAGCACTGACACTTTTGGGCTGCATGTGGGAGAGGGTCTTATTGTCTTTCTCCAATAGTTCAGAATTCAGAAGATTGGAGCAGTTTCTGGTCATCAACAAATTAATATAATACCTGAAACATTCAGAAATGAGTTGCATCTAATAGGTTCTTAACAGATTTTTTTTTTTGATATTTGTGGTGAAAGGAGGGAAGCAGCCTTTGGATTCGTGGGTTAATAGTAATAAAATTTACAGTCCTTTGACTACTTCTCAGCACGTATGACAACACTCATATCAACGCCTATTGCAGTTAAATCATGAAATATATCCAGTGCTGTAGCAAGATAAAATAAAAAATAAAATAAAATGAGCAACAACAAAAAATGCAATCGCTGTTACTATTATTCTACTATTTATTTGCTATTAATAAATAAACAAAAGCAAGACTTATGTATCTTTCTTTTAATTTCACTGTGAACTAGAGGTCATTTTCAGTAAGTCTATTTCACTGCTAGCATGAATTTTATCTATTTTCTTTTGATTCCCCATTATTGAAGTATCGGAGCACTTCACAAAATCTATACAACCTCAGAACATCCCTATGAGTTAGGAAACTGCCATCATCACCCTGGTTAAGGGAAAAGAGCACTTATCAAGTTAATTGGGAGTAGACTCAAATGCTTTGTATTGATTCGTCTTTTTCATAGGAATAGCAATTAGACATGTGGGAAAATGTCTAGTTTTAAGTGTGATTTATTTTGTTCTTTTTGTTTTCCTTCTTCCCAGTTATCTGTGGATAGTTTTAAAAATAGGCACCCTTCCAGATCTAGATTGACCTATATCAAGGAACTGCTTAGTCCTTGGTACTTAGCAGCAGCTGCTGCTGCTGCACTGTGGCAGCCCCTGTATGTGTGAGATTTGATTTTTGATGCCGTGCTTGACCTGGTGACATAAGGCTCCCACGTGTTGGACCATTGCTGAAAGCAAGTCTAATGAGAAGCCACCAGCTTGGCTTCTTCATCAGCCTCAAGAAGGAGGATGATGTCCTCACACCATGCCTCTAGTTCTCATCCTTCTCCTCACCTTCCTGCTTCATTTCTATCTCTCTGCCTGGGCAGGCAGCTAGTTCCTCTCAGCAAGGAACTAGTTCTGATGCTACATCCCCTATATCAGTAGGACCTAAAGACATGCTTCTCAGCCTGGATAGGCCTTGGGATTTGATTCAAATTGGTCTATGATTGTTTCAAATTATTCTATGATTGCATGGCAGAGAAATAAGATACAATATTTTCTTAATATGAAACAAAGCAAGGGGGTTGGTGCTGAATGTATATGACCTGATTTCCCATCCCTTGTGCTGCAGCACAACTTCTGAAAACATATTTTTCTTATGAAGCATGTATTTTATTGTTTTTGCGAGTTCATAGCTCCTAAGGGCAACATTTTACAGGAACCGAAAATATTTGAGGCCAAGGAAAACAACAATGGAATTTCTGGAAGAGAAAAATTATTACATCCATGACTCTCTCAAACTTTGGGACCTAAGTATCTGTGGATTTTTAAAGACTCTTTTGCTTCAGTTTTATATGCAGCTTAGTCGCTGTGCTCACCCTCACTTTTGCTCTTGAATCTTATTTTTTGTGTGCCCAGGTGAAGCCAGAGCATCCATGTCGGATGTTTGGGGAGCAGCTACTGCATTGCTATATCAAAGTTACCGATTCCTGCAGAGCAAAGCTGTTTAAATGTTTCACTTGCACATGATAAAACTTTGCAGACAAGACCATGAGGAAGTAGAAATTCTTACCCTATATCTGTTTGCTATTGATCACACAAGGAGCTGGTATAGGCGATCGTGCGCCAGTGGCCTAATCTCAGGCAAATTTACACACAACAAGAGCCTCTCCTGTCATCCAAGGCACAGTGAGATACATTAAAACTAACAAAGCAGAAAAGGGGCCTGAAATTGAAGCAGTTTTTAAAATGACATTTTAATGAAAGCAGTGTGAAAATACTATCAGTCTGATAGAAAACATCTGTCCTTGGCGATTCTGGGATGATGGAAGTCTGCGAGGCGCTCCTGGGATTTTTCCTGACTATGGTTTTATCTGTGGTGGGTCAGGCATGACTGGTTTCCTCACGGTGACAGCCTGATGCCGACATGAGCTCGCTCCTGGTGTGTGGCAGCCACTTGACCTCTCAGGGTTCCCTTTGGAGTTGGCGACTGTCCTCATCTACACCTTTATAATTAAGGGGAAGCTTTAGTTGTTAATTTAAGGAAAAGCATGGGAATGTGGAGCAGCGCTCCTTATTGATCACTCCCCTTTCCTTCTTGGCATTTCACACACCATGGTCCTGCTCGGAGCAATCTGACGTGGTCGAATGTGGTGCTGAGCAGCACCTGCAAACCACTGTAACTGGTGGCATTCACATGTTCCTTGCTGCTTTACATTCACTTTTAACACCCTCACATCAATATTATCCCACTACCGACGTGTACATAAAATCATTTGCAATTCGAGCAGAGCTGTGGTCAAGGGTATGCCATTACTGCTGGTTTAAAATCTTCTGATATAGCTTGATGCTGCACAATTGCTCCAGGCAGGTGGCACAGAGGGTCTCTGATGCCATTTTTTTCTGCCAGAATGTGAAACTAATTGGTCATTTTTTTTTGCATGTGTTCCAAAATGAAGAAAAAAAAGAAAAATCAAAGAAAAAGTTTGCAATAAAGGTAACTGAAGTACTGTTAGAAAATGTACCTGTGTTGGTGATTAGTCTCTGATTTTTAAAAGAAATGCTGCAGAGAGGATGCTATTCCACACAAAAGAGCCTGGGGTTTCCCCACACTTTTCTGGAAAAACACTGGAATCTAAGGTTTGATGAGGTGGTATCCATAGGTTTAAAACATAACCTACTTTATCCATTCTTGCATATACTTCCCTGAATTTTGGTGAGATTGGTGGTGAGCAAAGATAAGAAATATGAAGTCAGGGAAAAGCAAAATGCAATATAAGTAGCATAATTTGAAAAAGATATATGCTGTATGTTTATCCTTTTTCCAAAAAAAGTAATATTGTTGTCATACATGTCATACATATATCCTGACTTCTAGGCTTATGTTCAAATATGCTTTTTTTTACTTACAAGCCTAGCTTAAAGAATTGGTTTCTATATGAATTTTACAGTGTTTTCCGAGCAGGAAGTCTTACCCTCCATGTTTTGCTGTGTTAGAAGTCCTGGTCAGCTGGTCATTTCTATTAACTAATGAGTTCTAGTTCAAAGATACTATACGCTCCCCTTCACACCAATATGATGTGTTTTTCAGATTCCTTCAGCCAAATGGAAATTTGAAAGTTCCTTGGAGAGTGTTTCTGAAGCCTTAAAGTGTTGCTGGCTCAGCGCTTCAGTTTCAGCCCCTGGTGAATGTATAAATGTTTACAACTGAGATGTGAATTCAAGCTCCAGCATTTAAAATATAAGTTAAAATCCTAGGATCGCTAAAATCAGGGATCAAGCAAACTCCAGAGTGGCAATATTTCATGTAGGAAGCCTAACGATTTTTTGCTACTTGCTTAATATAGCATAATAAACAGAAAAGTTTTAGAGTCTAAGAAAGATAAGGTCATAGCGCAGGTCAGAAACAGAAGACTAGTCTATGTGCTAGTAAAGTTAATACTACTGATATTAGTGAGACAGAAGTTTCACCACACTCAATTGGAGCCTTGGCAAAGGCCAAAACCTGATACAAGGCAGAACTATTCCATGAGCAATAGTTATCTATAAAGCATAATTTGGAAACTAATCTGTGGGACAAACCTCTATCGTAACAAAGGGTGAATATTCTTGTGGACAACTGAATTTATTTTCTCCGTGAGTAGATACGGAGAGACAGAGAGAGAGAAAAGTACACAGGCACGTGTTTAGGCTTATATACATGAACACTTGGAACTAGGAAAATATAGTAGATTCTGGAATGAGCAGTCTTTGAAAAAGTAGAATTACTGGCCTATATGTAGAATAAAGTTTTATTTTGTATTCATGGTAATCTATATCCACAATGGAAAAAAAAGCACTTTTTTTTTTTTTTGAGGGCAAACAAATCAATTTCAGCCTCAGCACAAAGATGTAGGAATACATAACTGTATTTATTTCTTCTAAAAAATTTAAGAGATGTCATTGACTACCAGAGGCTGCAGATTGAAATAGCATTTGGATGTGTGTCTCTGCCTGCCTGCTTAGGGATGGCATGGTTCTGGTCAAAGGTTATATTTGATGTAAAAGCTTTGTTCAGAAATCCCCATTTTTAAAGATGTGTAGTTTGGGGCAACTGTAGTGCTGTATATTTGAAGAAAGTGGTCCAGCATGCAGCATGTCAGAAGGCCGTTGCACTGTGAACACTTATCTGCTCATTGCTGGAAGCTCGGGCTGATTAAAACAAGCCTGTTGTACCTTGCAGGTCTGGGGTGACTCCTGAATCAGGCAATGATCTAATGCATAAATAGAAGGATCAGCATGGGTCTTTCATTAAGAAGCTGTCTGAGATGCTAGCTACTGCCCTAGCTACCTGGCAATGTGCTGACAGCTAGACCAATTGCCTAGGAACAGGAGGAAAAAGCTGGCTTAGGCAAAGTCCCTGAGCTGCAAGCAGACACCAGAATTTGAAGTTCCTATAATAAAGCAACAAAGTTGGTAAGTAAAGTTCTTGGTCTATAAATAGGGCAGGTGAATAACTAGAAATAGGTGACTCTGCCATTTGAATCATTGCCAAACTAGATTCGAGAGCAGATGAGCATATTCCCACACAGTGTCTAATCCATACAAAGAAAATTAAGAATACAAAGGCCAAACAAAGGAAATTGATTCATATTTAATTTGGTCAGAAAAAAGGCCTGAAACTCTCCTTGATAGAGAACTTGAAGAAAAGCTTGACCCACACAAAGTAAGAAAGAGCAAACTTAGCCATCATTTCAAGTGCTGGAGGCACTTTTTCTGAAGGCTGCATAAAATAACTTTGCACACCACTGGGTGTAAGGATGTGCCATCCTTAATCTAACCCTTTGGTTGTTTCAAGTTTTCTAGCCTCCAGGCAAAGGCAAATCTATCTGTAACAGCTTATGCAGGGTGAAACTAAGATCATACATAAGAGAGAGTGGCTTACACGAGGGAATGACTTATTTGCCATCATTACAGTGATATTTCCTGCCTATTTAAGTGCACCTAGGCTGTCAAGCTAGAATAGGAAATGGACAGCACAATAGAGACTTGCTGAATTGTATGTACAGTCACTCTGCCTTCATTTTCTTAAGCACACTAAGCAGCCCTTAAGCAGTGTTTGGCTTCTAGGCATCTCTTAGTAGGCTGACCTCTTTACATTTAAATAAGTTAGTTTGCTTGAAAGTGCGCTGCTGCTACTGTCCAAAGTTCATCTAGTTCCTGCACCCCATGGCAAATGTCACAACGAATTCCAGTAAACACACACCTGAGCTGGACAAGAATTCAACTCAGATGCCTACACTGCCCTAGAGAGGAAATGAGCAAAAACTAACAAACATATTTTTGACTGAACCTTGGCAAATTTGTTTTCCAGTCAAAAAACAATAACAAAATCTGACCTCAAAAACTGATACTCAGCTGTAAAAGAAACTGGGAAAGAGAAGGAAGATGGTATAATCTATAATTCACTGTTTTGCAAGTGGGCTGTAGTTTATGACCATTGCCTTTAACCCCTCTAACTATTTTGTTAGCTGGAGTTTCTGGTGGGCCCAGTCAAACAGCAATGGGAAGGAATGTCAGAGGATCTGGGAGAAAGACGGCGGCTTTCTGACAAAACAAGTGCCTTTCAAAAATTCAATACTGTATTTTCAGGAGATAGAATCTCCTCCTCTTTAAAAGCTATTAAAATGCTATCAGGAAATCAACCCTTTGAGGAAGAGCATCTGGTTGAAACTGAACTGAAATACAGCTGAGATACTTGCGTCTGGAAATAGATATTTTCTTTAAGGCCCTCACGAGTACTTTGCCTCTGAAAGGAGAGAGGCCACCTTCAACTAGTGTTGCATCCTAGTGAAGTCGTAGCAGAAATGTGAGTGTCTAGTTAGTACGAATTTCTGCAAATACTCTCTTTCTTATTAAGAAAGATAATTTCCTCTTTCTGGTTGTGTTGAGTTAGAACACAAACTATCTGACTATGTGGTGGCCTGGACACAAGAGGCTTTGCTCCAGCAGCACCATAACCGTTGCCTGTACTGACTCTTTTAGCGCTCAGCCTGCCATATGTGTAAAATGTCTTATTTTAACGTCTGGTGTGGAATTACTTCTCTTGGTTAAAGCATGATTGGTTACACTACTCAAAATATATAGATTTTACCAAAGTTTTACAGAAGGAACCTGGCTGTGTGAAGGAACCTGCATGTACCTTTTGATGTCTTTATTTAAGTTGGGCTATAAGAACTCTGCAGTCTTAATGATCACATTGTATTGATGTGAAATGTTAAATCAAAATCTCTTCTAGTCTCGACTTGTAATGATTTGCCCAGAGGGTCTTACTTTATGTGTGGTAAAGGCATACTATCTTTTCACGGTGCAAACAATGTGTTTGGGAATGAATACTTGAGGTCTCCAGAATGTTTACTGAGAGAACAGAGGTAATTGTGGAATCAATATCTCTTTTAAACCTAAAGGTTGTGCTGGTTAATATTTTATATGGAGAAATTGTTATATAGCATGAAAAACTTGATGAGAAGCACATACCTCTTGTAAATTTTATGAACCAACCAAAAATTGTCTAAAAATATTGAGAAGAACTTAGAACAGTTTTGAATATGTGAACTTGAAGTATTTGCCACAGAAATAAATGGAATAAGAATGTTTTCAACCTGTGGCAGAATCATGGGGTTGAAATTCCAAATTAATATTTAAAGCTACATATTAATACAGAAGGTTCTTATTCTGAATGAAACCTCTTTTATGACAGTTTAATAACTTTTCTTCAGTGCAAGTACCATGAATAGAGATTGCATGGAATTGACTTTTGCCTAAGAGAAGTTAAAGCCCAGTAGCATTACAGTATTTGAGACTTTCAGATATAGCAATGGAAATGCAACCAGCTCTTAAAAAAAAACAAAAAAGCAAAAAACAAACAAACAAAAGAGCTTATGTATCTGTGGGATTCTTTTAAGTAAGAAAAGACATAATCCTGTCCTAGGAGAGTATCTTTTGGATTTCTGAAATAAAAAAACACTGATGTTGTAAGCATTTTTATCTTCATTTATACTTTAAAGTCAGAGTCTCTGCTGATATGAAGGAATATCAGTCTTTTCAAAAAAATACAGCTGTAATTCTCCACCTCAGCACTCCCCAAGTAGGCAGTAGTGCTTTGAATAGCTGTGAAATACCTTTATTATCTGCTTTCAAACCCATCCTCAGAACCCTGTTTTGGAGCAATAGCTACAAAGACTTTCCATGGTTAAGCAGCTTGCGTGCGGTCCTTGCTGCCTGTCACGTGTATCAGTCCTGGCTTATTGTTTCCTTGAATTGCTCTGTATGTTGCCATTCACCATTTGCTTCTTCCCTCATACTTGGATTGCGAGGCCTTGCAAGCAGGGAACATGTTCAGACTTTTAGTTCTCTGTTCTGTGTTTGTATGGAAGATCCTTGCCTTTTGATAATCTTTTCTAGGATAATCCTGTAGGTGTAGTGACAGTGCAATTACTGCCACTAATGCTTTTGCTATTACTCCTACTTTTACCAACTGAGGATCTGATCTTCTGTTTGCATAAATATAGCTTTATCACTTTGCCATGGAATTCTCTCCTCCTGAAAATACAGCATCTTTCAGGAATACAACTTTTAATATTTGGCATCCCCCACCATTCCTCCCCACTGGCCAAAATTCAAAACCAAATTGTTGACTCTTTGAATTTTTTTTGTCACAACTGGGTAGTATTTCTGGGTATATCAGCACTTCAGTGCTTCTTATTTCCCTTGCAATTTTAGATCACATAGGAAAAAATTGTCTTACAACTCAAATTTTTCTTCCTTGCTAGAATTAATTTAGTATTAATCAATTTAATATGTCTGTGCAAGAAAAAATAAGGCCAGATTGGCCTCAGTCGAGCTCAGATCGCTGGCACTAAGCTAGGAGTTTCGCTGCCACAGTAGCCTTGTAAAGCAATGCAATCTGTGGGCTAGATTGCATTAACTACATAATGCTGATTTCTCTTTTTCTTTCTCCCTTTCTTTCTTCACAACACGTGTCTTTGAGTCATAAAACACAGGATACACTCAGAAATCAGTAATCAGACAATATGATATGTAAGACCAGTCTTCCTGTGGTTTTCCGAATTGAATGTTGTCTACCACGCCATGAAACTTAAGCTTCAGTATATGAGCATCCCATGGAAACTCCATTTTGGCCTTCCTCCAGATGAGAGAAAACAGCTATCTGAGGCACTGAGAAAAATGTTCCAGGCAAAATAAAACCAAGATTTAAGTGCTTGTATGGACAATACATGGGAGAATTAAATCCTCACTGAAAAAAATTAGGAAAAAATTCATATTCACTTCCCATTCTGTTTCCTGTACTTCATTTTTATGGCTCTCTTGAAATTATAGAACTCCAAAATTGGCTTCTGCAATAACTTTCTATGCTATAAAATATACTGTTGTGTCAGCAGCAGTAGTGACTTCAGAATGCCTTGGGGCTCTCTAGAAAGTAGCAAATGGAGATCCATGTCCCCACCAGCAGCTTTTGTTAGCCATAATCTAGGCACAGATTCTGGAAACCTGATCAGCTTTACTTAGGTTGCTCTGAGGGAGTAAGCAGCCTGTCTTTCATTGGAGAGTCCAATTTCCATAATCTCATTAAAAAGGAGGCAATATTTTGGAGTTTGATTTTTTGCCATTGAAAATACAATCAATTTCAGCAAAAATATATAAAAAAACACACAAATTTCTAAGATACAACAAAAATCATTTCAAAAAGTATTCTCCTTATTTAACAACTTCACTGAGCATGCATTAATTTAATAATTTGTATGTCCTACTTGTTAAATGTAACAGAGTAACTGCCTGTTTCTACTTTGTTTTATGTCTTTTCTCATTATCATAATGGATACCATTAAATATCCAATCCTATTTTAAGCTAATTTGCATCAGGCTTAATGTGATTTGGAACCTTTAAGGATTATGGATATATTTTGTTTCTCATTAGTTTCTGACAATCAAAATGTGCAAAAAAAAATTGCTATTACTCTACTAGTCAGTATATTTTGTTGCTCTCATTCTGACATGCTTTCCTGTCTTGAGAGGAGGAAAGGAATTGCTAAGCACTTTATCAAGTAAATTAAAACCTACTCTATACTTGCATTTTCTAAGCAAAATTATCAAAACAAAAACAAACAAACAAAACCCCTATTCACTCTGGTCAGTCTTTTAAGACTTCTATTGCACTGAAACTCCCATTGCTCTAGGTTTTTTTTCCAGTGCAATCATCGAGCTGGCAGAAGAGGTCCTCTGGGAAGTGAAAACATCCTTTCGTGAAGTTTATTTTCTGATCTCTCTTTTTTAAAAATGTTTTTTTTTCTTTACCAAATGTTTCTTCTATATTGCCACTTTCACTGAAATCAAATGAAATAATGCTCTCAGTTATGCAGAGCAACACTCACTGGGATCCCTTCAACCTAAGTAGGAACAGAACTATCCCTAAATGACAAAATGAGTGATTTCTAAGGTGCTGTTCATCCTCTATGGAAATGATTTCAGATCACGCTTTCCTGTGGGTTAGAGATATGAGAATAGTTCAATCTCTACCTGTCATGTCATTATACTAATGTGTACTGCACTGACTCAGCCCTATTGTATTTAACAGAGTGAGACCCTTAGAGGAGTTATTTCTATTAATAACAAGCTTTACACGATTCAGATAAAATGAGTGATTAAAATGTCTCCAGGAAGGCCATAATTTTCCAGAACAATTCTTACAGAGTTGAGGATGACAGAATTATTTTTCCCCTCCTGCACGTGAAGCAATTTGGATACCTTGAGGTATACTTAAACTTTAAAGCCTCATATTATGGAAGGTATTCTAATTCTGTAAAATGAGTCAGCTCCTGCAGACAGCATACTTTAAAATGGTAAAACCTCTGACCAAGGACTTAGTTGTTCTAATCAGGTAATTGTTAAAAAGTCGTGTCTGTTTTTTTTTTAATAAAAATTAGTTTCATTACTCAGATCTATGATCTATGAAGTCTCTACCAGCTAGTAAAGTACAATTCATCTTAAATTAAAATGATCCTTTTTTTTGACAAGACAATACAATGTTCTTTGTCATACAATGAATTATATGGGTATACTTGTCAGTATAAATTTTCTGGCAACAGTAATAAAGTATTCCATCATTCATTTTATTGCAGGAGAAAATCATCTTTTCTTATTCGTACTGACGTAGCATTTCCATTACTTCTTAAGAAAGACTTGGCAATACTTCAAACTGAGTGTTATTAGAAAACATTCTATTACTGCTCAGTAAATATATTACTTTCTTTTCCATTATACTTACCACTCTCCAAAGAAGGCTTTGCTTTGATTACACTGATCGACTGTGATGTGGGAGCAGCCTGCTTCAGAATTTGTCCATCCACAGAAGTAAGTGGCTTTCTATGGAAGTGCCTCTCAGAAGCACAGTGACATTGTGGTGACACCAGTCACCTTGCTATCCAGTCTTTGCATGCCTGAATGTGGTCAACATAGTGAAGACATATAATTATATTTCTACCAAGTGGATACTAGTCAGCTTGCTGTAATTATAAGCTCCCCTAATTTTAATTTATATAAATGTGTATGGCATGCATTCTCACTACAATTTTCTCCTAGTGGTGATTAGAGAAGAATCTCTCCAGAGTATATATTATGTATTCAGTGTTCATTTTTCAGAAGTTTTGAATGTAGTTAGCAGCATATTTAGTGTTCTGGATGGGGAATATTGTGTGCCATTTGTCCATGCCCTCCAAATGCTGGTCTGCAGTGTCAGCACCATATTCTGAGCTGAACTGCATCTGCAATTCTCCTTCAAGCAACAAGCATGTGAGTTTTTGCTGAAAGCATAGTGTGCAAAATCCATGCTATAATTAACACTTCAGAGGTAACATACATAACCCACAAATTTAGAATTGCTGTTTTAAGCATATATTTGACTAGTCATATCTTATGAATTTGATTTTACCTTGCAGTTGATCTGGAAATATGTAGAATAATATTTTAGATCAGTAGATCTGAGTTTTTACTTTATGTTTATTGAGTGGATGAGAGTAGTGCTGAAGGTGCAGAAGAAAGAAAGTATTGTGCTGAAAATAAAATTAATTCTGCAGTAAAATACCTTGTATAATCACAATCTCCTTTCTGTCTATTGAGGCTTTTTGTGCTATGCTGATTGATGTATTATTTTCCTACCTTTCCCTGAATTGTATCTTTCTTCCTGGAAAATGGCTAGGAAGTTCACTTTTCATTTCTTGGCCTTTTTCCTTTATAAGCTGCAACATAAAATGGATAAAGCAGTGGTATTAAATACTGTTCTGACTGATTGTGATTTCTGTGGTTTCATTTTTTTCAGAAGCTGTGAAATTGCCAAAGTGGGTAAGAGTCAGTACTTCAGGACAGTGGTAGGTACAAGGGAACACATTTAAGTGAACTAAGTTAAATTCTGGAGACCCAATATGAGATTTCAGCTCACCATCTATTTGCCCTTTTGTGGTACCTTGAGCCCTAAATCTGTCAAGGCTAGTCTGCACCACCTGGCGGGGACCAATGCAGATAAAGGGCTAGAACATTTCTCTTGAATGCCTTTAATGCAGAGTCTATGCACGCCCTTCCTTATAGGGGATTTCATCTGCTTGAACATAAAGTTGAGCTTTGACTCCAGTACCTTTTATTCTGACTTTCTTGCATGCTGTGTAGTTGCTGAACTCCTGATCACATAGAGAAGAAGTGTCTCACTCTGAAAGCAGCTGTGATACTAGACAGGTCCAGTGTTCCAGCAAGATCAGGGAAGGGAGACCACTCCCAGTCATCGTTATTTTCTCCTCTTCTTATTCTTTTTCTTTGCTTATCATTAATACTTCTCAGTAGGTATCCTGTAGTTATATTTTAATACATAACTTCCAAATTAGTCTTTCTTTACCTACAATGTGCTTCAAAGTCTTGCCATTTCTTGAGACTTCCCTTTGTATATTGATTCTGCCTCCAGGACTGCAATTCAGTCCAGATGTACTACTCTTACAATAGTTTGTTCCCCAGACAATGATAATAAGCAAGATGTTGAGATCAATATCAATTAGTATCCATTCGGAAATAAATAACAAATCAACAAGCATTATAATGTAAACAAAATGGAGAAATCACCTAGGACTTCAAAGAATAGAAGAGTTCAGGGTAAAAAAAAATGGTAATTGATTCTTTTTTTCTCCTTTCCCCTCTTCTCTCATAATTACCTTTTTTTTTTTTTTAAATTTTGTGATCAACATTTGAGTCTCAGTTTTGTTGCTTCATTTTCTATATAGAAAATCCCAAAGAGGACTGCAACAAGGACAGCTGCTCCAGCCATAGGAATCCAGTCCTATAATATCATAGTTGGTATAGTGCTTCTCACAGAGTTATAGCTTTTGTAGATTTTTTGAGGGGATATGATAGAATTTTTGTCTTCTGTGGTCAGAAAATGCTAAGAATTTGAGTCTGCTTTTATATTAGATATAGCATATTTGAGTCATTACAGAAATTTGTATCCCAGTAAATACTAAAAATAATCACAAGCATACCTCCGTCCACGGACTAGTTGTAAACAATAGACTAAGGAAAAAAATCACTAGTTGTAAACACATGTGTAAGAAAGGCAGGTAGCGGTTTATCTGCAATGAAACAGTTCAGCCAAAGATATCGGCTTAAGAGCAGAAAAAAAAACTCATTGAGACCTAATTAATACTGCAGTCAAAATAGAAGATAACTCTGTGTTTCCTATGAAGGAAAAGACTCAAAGTGGTAGCCTGATTTCACAAGCCTTAAGTGCTCTTCCTTATGGAATGTATTAATTACCAGAGACAAGGGGCGATGTTTCAGGATGTGAAGTGTTAGGTATTCTTGCAGTGTCACAGCAGTAAATTAATGCCATTGAGAACTCACACTGATATAATCATATAAAACTTGCTACTTCAAGTATAGTGCAAATTACCTGTATGCCTTATGATTAAGTTTAAAAGGGAAGATGATGCTTGGAGTTGTGGGTTAAAATTTTGAGACCTTGTGAGCATAGGATTCAGGAAGCTAAAAGCTAAAAGAGAAAGTCTCATTTCTCTGTAGTAATATTATTGCGATTTGTTTTTCAAAGAAAGGATTATCTTGAATGTTTCTTAGTTAAGGAATAAAATGCATTAGAACAAATGGATGGAAGAATGAGAGAGACAAACAAACAAAGGACTGCATGATTCAGATAAGAAACTCATGAAATAACAAGATAATATAATTAGGTATCTGAACAAATCTAAACCCAAGAAACAGTAAATTAAAATTCTTTCATATTTGGTTGTGTCAACATTTGCAAATGACAAAACAAAAATGACTGCCATTCAAACAAGCAGCAACAACATGGAACAAATAAGCATTCATATCAAAGAGATCGTCTGAAAATATGCTTTTACAACACTTCTTTGAATTTCTCTTCATTTCAAATTCATTTAAATTTTAACAAAGGTTCATTTAGTATTTGTTAGTAGTAAAATCAAGCATTGTAATAAAAACATAAACACTCTAATGGCAATAGTCTCTCTTAGTTTTGTATAATTTAATAAGCAACAGAAAAACATATTAAAATGCATATGGAATATCTTGGGAAAGAATGTGCAGTATAAAGGAAAATTAGCGTGATCAAAATTCATTAGAGCAACTTGTCCTCTATGTGTAAGTAAAGAATAAATACTGTTTTACTCCAGATTTTTTGTATTACATTGTTTCTAATCCTTTGAATTTTCATTCTCATCAAAAATCATCCAGATATTGGTGGCTTACTTCTCGGTGACTCTGCTTAAGATACTGTGGTTACTAATGTTAAAGATAAAAAGATTTAAAAAAAATGATGTTACTGTCTAAACTGAGAACAAGACATAAATCATTTAATGTTTTCTGAATGGATTCATGTTTTCCTTTTTACTTTCAAATAGGCATTATCCAAAATGCTGTCTACATGCACTCACTATGGTTGAAGGGATGAAACCCAAAGGAGTTCCCTCAAGTTGGTCTACACCTACATCTATCCTTGAATAGTTCAGAAGGGCTCAATGAAGCTACAGTGTTCATTTGCAGATCACAGGAGAACGTTCTTATAATACCTAGCCTCAGGACTGGAAATTACAAGGTTGAATTAAAGACAATAATTCTTAAAAAAAAAAACATATAAATGTGTCTTTAGTATGTCTTTTAAGTTGGAAACTTCTCTTTCAAAAATTGAAGATTCTCACATAAATCCAATGCTGGGGTTACACTAGGTAGCAGCTGAGGTAATTTTGAAGTTAGGAAGATAGTTTTTAAAAATCTGGGACATTTTTAAGCATATGTATGAGGATTTTTTCTTCTCATGTGTTTTTTATAAGACTTAGTAGACTCTACAGTTAAACAGCAGAAAGAACACCCAAAGGATAGCCCTCCAAATCCTCTTCTGTCCTTAGGTTACTCAAGAGAGTGTGCTCAGAAGATATCTCTAAATGTCTGTACCCCCAACAAAAGAAAACAAACAAAAAGATGACTGGAGATTGAGGGATTGTTCTATCTAATTTCACAGCCTGAGTGTATCCATAGTTCTTTGTAATTGGCTCTCTGTCCCTTGGACCTCATGTAGAGCTGTAGTGGTCCTAAGTAAGGTTACTATTTTTGTTCTTTTTAATCCTGAATACCTGCAATAATGTGAACATGGAGGTGGTAGCACCTCAGTGTAATTTCCGGGATTTCGGAGAGTGGCAGGGACATGGTTAATGAGAGTCATTTTTGTTGTATTATGGTCCACCAGAGTGATAATTTTGTTTCGTTTCTTGCCATGGAGTTGTTGCATTCCTATGCATATGAGGATCTTGTTGCAAGTGCAAGTGCAACAAGATAGCGTTAAAGGACTATGGAGAACTGAAGGAGCCCAGTTTGGTATAATTTTGTCCATATTTCCTGTTGTGAAGATCTCTTGTGCCTTTGTTCCTTAAATGACATTTCACAGATTTACAGAATGGTTCAATCTAGCAGGGGCCTCTGGAGACAGTAGCACACCCACTCTACTCAAGCAGGGTCAGCTACAGCTGTTACCCAGGACCATGTCCCGGCAAATTCTGAGCATCTCCAAGGTTGGAGACTGCTGTGCCTCTCTGGATAACCTCATTGTGTAAAATGTTTCTTCTCCTGTATAAATGTATTTTTCTGCTTGTCAACTTGTGCCCACTGCCTCTTCTTCATTAGACACTACTGACTAGTGCCTCCATTCTCTGTACTCCCCCTTCAGATATTTATACACATTAATAAGATACTCCTGAGCCTTCTCTGCACCAGGCTAAACAGATGCTGTTGTCACAGCTTCAACTTATATGATAGATGCTCCTGTCCCATCTTTGTGGCCCTTTGCTGGACTTGCTCCAGTAAGCCCATGACTGTCTGATACTGGGGAGCCCAGAGAGGAATGATCATCTCCCCTGACCTCTTCATACAGTCTAGGGTGCTGCTCTCTGATCGAAGGACATGTTCCTGGCTCATCTTCCATTTGTTGTCCACCAGGAACACCTAGGTCCTTCTCTGCAGGGCTATTCTCCAGCAGGTTGACCCCCAGCCTGTACTGGTACCTGGTACCTTGTCCCAAGAGCACGATTTGGCTTTTCCTGCTGTTGCAATTCAGGAGGTTGCTTTGAGCTCATTTCTCCATCTGACATCCCTCTGAATAGCAGCACAACTATCTTGCATATCAAACATTCTTCCCAAGTTTTTATCATTTGTATTTAGATACCTTGTCCCAAACATGAACTTTTGGTTTTGTTCGTGCCATAAACAAAACCTTGCCAGGCTAATGACAAAATGATAAACATGATCAGATATTTAGTCTTAAATTTACTCTCCAGATGACCTTGTCTCATATAGTAAGATATATATAGATGTCACCTACAGCATGTGTTCAATAAGAATTTCCTGTAGCTGAAATTCATATTCCTTAAGCATAAGTGTTTTTCTTCTATTAGTCAAGAGAATATTGACTTTTGTTTTGTTGTGTTTTGTTTTCCTGAGGGTTTTCTTTTTTTCTTTTTTTCTTTTTCTTTCATGTTCAAACTTACCTTTCTATTACTGCAGCTAACACACTGCATGGTCCATCTTGGACAACAACAGAACAGCAGCAGTCACATTAAAATCGGTGATGTTGGTACAGACATCTTAGCAGCTCTAGTTTGTAACCATAGCCTATCAAACAAGAGAACGTGTTACAAATACTTATAAATGTAAACAGGATAATGAAAGATGATCAGAAGCAAATGTGAAATCAACTTTGAGATAATGGTTACAGTATTATGAGAATGACTTCTCTCTTTTCATTTTAATCTTATGAGTTTAAATAACTGATGTATACATTTGCTTATTTGACATCTCGATAAATGGATTTCTAAATTAATAGGATACTTTTATGTTAAATTATCTAAATTGTGCCTAGAGTTATTTGCATCAGCAAAAGGAATATCCTATTATGGATAGACTAAAATGCACACTGTGTATTTAATATCAAAAGCAATATCTAACACTGTAATATTTTGGCCTGATAAAGCTCTGTGATACATATAAAGCTTCAAGGAGCTGGCAAAATCTGATTTCCTCAGACAGCTGAATAGTTGTATACTTCTCTGTGTTGCTTTGCATAATGAAAAGGACTACGAAATTAAGAAAAAAATAATGCACTAGAGGAGAAGCCATAATATATTTGAAAGTAAAACTAGAAGTGTTCAAAGAAGAAAGGAAATGTGACTGTACCTTCTCATGGCTTAAAAGCATCTAGTGGTATGGCTCCACTTGTGTGAGTTCAAAAGCCAGGAAGGCACTGATTTATTTCTCCCTGTTAAGAAATAGTCACAGCATACAATCTGGCTGATTTTCCATTGTTCAGATAAATAGGAAAAAATATCTAATATGACAGGTAAGGAAAGAAGGAAGATTATACTGAAGTGCAAGCAGCACTGGGGAGCACGTGTAAAATGACTAGCCCAAGCCTTTGAAGCAAATGATATGAAGCAATCTGCAAGGGAGAGTGCCACTCTGTAAGGGCAGCAGGCTTGCTTCTGCTTCATAAAACTTGTTTCAATTTTTTTACGATGAGTGGTGCGAGATCAGAAACAGGACATAGTAATAAATGCTCGTAATAAAACATTGATTCTCCACTGCCTTGTACTTAGCCCAGACCTTGGTCTCCATCCGTGCCATGGAAGAGCCCCCACCAATGTGTCTCAGGCAGCTCTTTGGGCCATACAAAAATGTGGAAGTCTGATTCCTCCTCTAAACAAGACCCCAACTCAAAAAGCACTTGCTATTGTGTTTAATATGAAACTGCTGGGTTTGAGCACTCATGTCCTTTAAATTTTGCAGACCAACGTGTCGGGATAAAACCTATGCTTTGGCTACAGTATATTTAAATCTAAAGAAGCTTGTAATAGTTGAAAGGTTGAAATTCCACCAGCAGAACATAACATGGATCTAAACAATTTTTTAGCAAATATAAGGAGCAGAATATGAGAGGTTTGTATAGTATCATAAAGAAGCTCTGTAGGAGAGAATTGACATAAATTAGCACTGGAAACACAAGGAAAACTAGAAGAGATATTACACTAAAAAGTGCTTGGGACAGAGCTGTCATCCACAGGGCTGTAGAACATCAAGAGAAGCATTGAAAATGTGCCCAGTTCAAAAGGTAAGCTCCAAGGCAGTTGCATTTTTCACTGTGATAAATATTCCCTCTCAGAATGTACAGGCTTTTATACATATGCAGAACGGCACAAAAATGAGCTCAGGCACATTAAGTGGACATGCAGAAAGAAAAATATCGTCAAAATAAATGAACATTGACTACAAAGGGGAGGTGGAAAGCATGATGAGAAGAGCAAAATAATAAGTATTGGAAATTGTCTCCAAAATGTATTTTTAGTTTGTTTTGAGGAGATGAGCACTGGCTGCCAGACAGTAATGTAAAATGCCCAGCTTTGTTTTGCTGCACTTGAAGTGCTGCACCGTGACTTTTCTCTTAGTAAAATGTAGCAAACACCATGAGTGCTGCTTAGTGACCAGTTTGCACCAGCCTCTGCCTCTAACCTCGTGTTCTTTGCTTGGATTCAGGCAAATGTTGGGGCTGGAAAAAATATTTCACAGCATATCATATATCTGTTTTTTTTTCCAACAAAAATTGTGACAATCCTAGCTTTAAGTGCACTGGGAGTTCTATTTGAACACAGCATTTACATTCACAATGATACTTAAAAAAAGATACTAAAAATTAAGAAAGGAGTATTAAATACATAAATAAAAATCACTTGTTGTCTTCACTAGACAAGCAGGACATACACCACTGTATTTGCTCTTCAATTAGCTGCTTTCAATAATCATAGTAATAGTACTGTTGCAGTGATGCTCTTAGAGGAGTCTACATATATTCTTATTAAACAGCTACAATATTTGAAGAAACACAGAATTTCAGGTAGAATTGATGCCCTTTTCAGACCATCAGTTTAGCTCCTCTTCCAGAAGACTTTGCTGCTGTTTCTTCTGTGAAAATTGATAGTGGTGATTCTTTTGAATTCGAATAATTGTTCACAATGATATTTATCTTTCATTTGTTCACTTTTAGTAAACACACAGTAGACTCCAAAATTACTTTCATTTTTTGAGCACCAAACTGGGAAAAGTTGTTAGACCTTTTTCTACTTCTTTGTTCTGAAGAAATACTTGCCAGGAATCCTGCATTTCTGCCAGCTAGTCGGCAAAGGAACTGAAATATTTCACATATTACAGTGTGATACTGAAGGATAATCAGCAATAAAATAGTGTCTGCCATACAGCCTGGATTTTCAGTGTCCCTGCCACGCCATCCCCAGCGTAAGTAGATGTAATCGCCATTATTGCTTCTCCTGTTGCGAACTGCTATTTCTTTGCATAAGTTGGGTTTGTACCCTCTTCTGCCCCTGCTTGCCTTATGTGACTGTATGATTTTCCATTAGTTGCTTCTGCCTAGGGATTTGCTGGAAATACCCAGACACTTCCCCATGCAGCGGATGGAGAGCAGGGGAGGGAAGGACCACATTACCCTGCAAAAGGTGGTGGGTTTTTAATCATCTGCGAGCTTTCTGTGAGCCCTCATTTTCTTCTATAATTTAAAAGCCACCAGAAACCATTGAAAGCAGCAGGTCTTACAGTTTTTATACATTCAGTAATTACAGTTATTTGGACCCCACTGTGCCTCTGTGGTCTTGCCGTATTAAGTTTGTTGAATAGGCAGGAAGAAGATAAAACCTCAGCCTTTTATTCTTAGTGAGTTAACTTTCTCCTTTCCCTGCTGTCTCTGCCAAGCTTGATTCAAAGAGGTAGAGGTGAACAGCCAAGTGAAAATGGAGAACATCAGTCTAGGTCAAAATATTACGCTATGCAATTCAGTTTCAAAGGACATCTATAAGCAGCCATTAAAATTCTAATATCCGAGCCTTAGACAAAATTTAGAGAGAGGCGCAAATGACCAAACATTAATCAGGTCTCTTGACAAAGGTTAAAGGAATGGAAAGTGATAATAACTCATCCCGGTTAAAGATTTCAGATAATCATCTCATGGCCTACCTGGGTTGCCGAGCTGTATGTCATCCTAAAGTGCAGGGGTAGAGACTGAATCTTTTTTCCCCTCTGCTAATAGCTCTTCAGAGTTTTGGCGATGTTAACTGTGTCCTTATTTTCACAGTTTGAGCTTTGTTATCTTAAAGCTTCCAACATGAATCAATAAAAAGAAAAAAAAAATCTTTTTCCTATGTTCTTTGAGATTTTAAAACTTTTTTTTCCTAGAATTTATTATTACACCAGCTTACACTAGGCAAGCCCCTTATTAAGATCTGTCTGTAATAGCTCATTTAGAAAGACCTTTGAGAAAATCTCGAAAAACTACATACAATTATTTATGTTTGCTTGACTTAAGGGGGCAGCAGCAGCACGCTGTGCACCTCAGGAGCTGCCTTCATTTGCTCCGTCTGTGGACAAGATTAAGTGCAACTCTTTATTTGATAGTGGCGCTTAATGGGATCTTGGTGACGTTTTTTGTATCGAGTCTTTAGGAAAACAAAGTCCAGTGTTTCAGCCTGATAGTGTTCATTTTTTGACATTGGTTAGAGATATATACAATTTAATATCATGCTGAAGTACTTGGTATTTGTCACTGTAGTTTTGTTGCTCAGGTAGAAGGCTATTGCTGAGAGACGCAGCCATGTATGCATGCTTTCACGAGCATTTCTCATCTGGAATTGCTTTCTGTAGTCATTACTAAAGCCTACAGGACATAATATGGAAATAATAGAATGCAAATTTACTCCGGCACCACTCTTTAAAAACCCAGAATGTTTCTGTTCTTTGACGTATTGAATTCTAAATGACTTACATACAACCTGTAACCGAGTTGATCTAATGTGCACAACTCTTGTTCTGGCTAAGCATAGGGCTATTTACTTGACTTTCTGAAGCTGATACTGGAGCATATCCATCAGGTTTGCTTATGCATTCTTGATTTTACATTCCATATGTTGTATTAGATACGCTTTTTTTCCACTTAGATAAATGGCTATGACTTAAAAGAATTACTGAAAAATGCTCAGATGATCAGATATCTCTAGCTGGTCAAGCCAAGAAGAATCAGTGTTTTACCAGGGCTAACCAGTGCCTTAAGAAATCTCTCTCTCCATTTTTTTTTTTTTACAAGGCTAAATCTGCATGGGAATATGTACAGGGAATGTAATACCCAAACGTGAGGAGGTCTTTATCTTTGATGCTGGGAAAAACAGTAGGTGATAGTTTGATAGTTTAGTCATTTTTTTTGTTGTTAAGAGAAGGTAGCTTTGTGCTTTGACTATGCACTGTATGCAAATAATAAAACTGAAGAAAGCAGCTATGTTGTTTAGACTTTACTTGTCTTTACTCAATAAGATTTTGATATAATGATCAGTAGCAGTTACATTGGAATTGACACTTCAGTGAAACCTGTTGGAGGAGAGGCATTGTTTTTTTGTTTTAAAGAGACACCTACCAAATTAATGTAAACATCAGATATAGCAACTTTCACTATGGCTTTCTCTGACTCAGAGTGAGGACATTCTGCTCTCTGTAAAGTTCTTAATCTCTTTTTAATGTACAGAGTTATCATATGCAATTGCATGCTGCAATTTGTTTTTTTCATGCATGAAAGCAAACTTTACACCCTTGTTTTACCCTGGATAATTTTGCTTTTTCTAACAACCAAACTGTAAAACAAAGGAGACCAAAGAGTATGTGACACATCACCTTACATTTCTCCTCTCATTTCTCCTCCTCTATCGAGTCATACATCCATTCTCTCCTTAGAGGTGGTAGCTATAACAACAGGCTCAGACTTGAGCAAAACAAATGCTACCCTGCTTAACACAAGCTCCTTGCATTAAAAATTGTGCAATGGTGCAAGATTTTCCCAGGGGAAATATTTTTAACCAGACTTAGTGGATCTACTCTACTCTCACAACCCAACAGACAACTTTCCTTACTCCAAGAGAAGTGGTGAAAAAGTGCGTCTTCCTGCGAGGTATTGAGTGCGACCTATACGGTAAAGAGCATAATAATGTTAAGTGTTTGAAAGAGGTTTTCAGAGTGTTTTAACCTCTCAGAACTGAATACGAAGCTCTAGGAAAACAGTCAAATTGGGCCACCAGCCAATGCTTTGGCAGTAAGCGCATAGCATCTGTTGTTACAAGGAGATCTGTGAGTGAGATGGATACAAATGTCTCAAAAAATGTAAAGCAAGAAATCTTTTTGAAGACATTTCAACCATTACTGTTTTAATAGTAATAGGGGAATATTTCAAAGCGCTTCTATCTTATACATGTATTTTTTTCTGTGTATTCCCTCTGTATAAATACCAACAGGTGAGAACAAATGAGGACATTGTATGTTAGAGGAGAAGCCTGTGCTGAGAGTCAGGACCACAGCACATTGCACTTGCTGGTCTAGGGGAGATGATGATAAGCGGTGGTATAAGGATAGTTCTTCTATTTCCTTTCTATCTCCATCTCTTTGTCCCTCCATTCTGCATGGTTCCTCATTCTGTCTTTTCACCTTTCCCCATCCTGGTATCCTCGTTAGCTCACATAGTTGTTCCCCTTCTTGCCATAGCACTGTTTTGAATGGAAAAGGATAGAAGGTGTTTGTGACTGTCATTTTGGTGTTTCGATAATTCCAAGAGCACTGGTCATTTTGAAAGATAGACTTTCCTATTAGAAGTAGAGTTAGAGGTATTACAGGTTGGAGTCTTGCTTTGTGTATTTTCAAATTATAAGGAATTTAGTCTGCTCTATAGCTAAATGTAATTCTGATGTGCTGTGTGATGCAGTGTGAACATCTGCCGTGCTTTTTCCTCTTTGGAAAAAGATTCACATGAACTATTGCTCTTCACTTGCTAACATTCTCAACCAGCTCTGTGATGACTAGGATGAAGTCCCTGCTCTATTCTGATCCCATCCCCGAGATAGCTGGCACCACGTGGAAGCACCAGTGCTACACGTGATAGCATATGCTGAGGGAGGCCCAGCAATGAGCAGCACGTGTTGCTGCTCACTCATAGTTTATGAGTGATTATGAGGTTTTTCTTATTCTTATCAGATATATATATATGAACGTTATGTACATTGCCTTAGAGATTCATGGGATAAGCATACGGTATAATGCGGGCAGACAGTTCTCTTTGAATATGCAGCATACACATACACACCATATGTGCCTAAAGACAGACAGATGCACATTACTGTTAGACTGTCACTCCTTGGCTTTGCCTATTATTCTGTCACAAATAAAAGTGCTATTCACTCATGACAGAGCATCAATGCCTCTCTGTCGTTTTCATCAATGAAATCAAAGTTGATTGTATTTGTAGGGGGTGTTCAAAAGAGAACACTTTATTTACACTGCAGATGGATTTTATGGCAGTCCTTGCCTGTTTGTCAATTTCCCATATTGATGTGATTTCGTCTGGATTTCAGAAATCCTTTGCTCAGCATGCAACCTGTGCAGCACCATCGGGATCATACTTTAGCTAATGTTTTCCATTAAGATATCTCTACTCAGCGTTTTTTATTTTGTTGTGAGCAGGGACATGTAATGTAAAGTGATTTTCTAGTCTGTCAGTACTTCTTCTGATATTTTCTTCTTATGCTAATTTTTATATTGTTCTTTAAAAAAGAATGCAATAGAGGTGGGAAGTTATATGTGTTAGCTGCCTCTCGTCATAGATTGGCTAAGAGAAATCACAACATAATAGTCTAGCATATGTTTATTTTTATCAAACTGAGAGTAGAAGTCTACATTTTAATAGCAGGTGGTGGGAGTAGTGTGGGGAGAGGAGAGACTGGGGAATTGCCCAAGGCAGAAGTTTATTTGGGACATTTTTACAGTGATTAAGCCTAAGTAAGGAGCATTGAGAGTGTGTATGTTGTGAGGAGGGGAAAAGCAGGAGGAAAGACGATCTCTAGCTGTCTCTTTCTATCCCAATCTTTCTGTGATTTGGAAAAATAAAAATAAAGAAGAGGAAGAGCTAGTACTTCTTACTCTTACCTGCTAACATAAAGATTTTTAGAGATTATGCACTTAATGGTGAATTTAGAAGAAAGTTATTGTTGTAGGATACATGTAAATAGAGAGGTTCTGAACAATGCTCTGTAGGAAACTCAAGTTCTTTTTGAAAGACCTTGATCCCACCAGATGTTGAACACTTTAGGGTAGTCTGTATGCCATCTAACTTGTTGCATTTATAACCTTACCATCCTAAAATAAATGTAGCATATGTTCACTGATGTGGTCAAACAAAATAAAAAAAAAACAAAATAAAACAAAACAAAACAAAATAAAACAAAATAAAATATGTTAAAAGTACTTATTTAAGACTAGAGATGTCTGCATTTATCTTTAAAAAAAAGCATTTGTGGTATTTGGTAATAAATAGCAATACATGCAATGGAAAAATCTATTTCTCTTAAGGAAAAACTTGACAGTATTCAATCTGACCACCTACTGCTTCAGGTATCACTGGTGTTTAGATGCCAAGCTACCAAGAGAGGAATCCAAATGTAGTAGGGGTTGAGAGGACAGAGATGGAAGAGATACTAAATTTAACTACTCATAGCTGCCCATTGTCTCAAAATTTGAATATTGCTATCCCCAGGATTTATTTTATTGTAATCCTCAGATGAAGATTCAATGCACCAACACTGTTGAGAAGCTCCAAGAGAGCTTTCAAGCACTAAAACCCGTATGTGAGATTTTAAACACCTACAAGAGTGATCCTCAGGAGTTTATAAGTGAGAAAAGTTTTCTCTCCAAAGATTGCTTTTTGTTTTTATTTTTTTTATGTGGATGATTCTGCACTGCAAATAATTGCCCAATCTAAAAACAGGGACTACCCTTGTGGCTCCAAGTACAGTGAGTGTAAGAGCACTGAGACTGAGGCTGTGAGACTACAAAACTGTTTTGAAACATTTCTAGAAATTGGGCACAGACATTTAAGACACATGTGAAATGTCAAAGTGACAGAGTGGGACTGTGCGAGGTCTACACTGTCTCAGATAAAAAACTCCTACACACAGCTGATGGAAACTATAAAGCATATGAAACTGTCCAGGAGAGTGCCAAGACACCTGAGATGTGCACAGAGGAAGGCTTCCTCACTGGCAAAATAAATACACGTCTCTCTTCCTGGAGTAGTTTTGACAGCCTGTGTCAAAGGCAATCTATGGGGGAAATGCGTAACTTTGGGAAGGTCACTGAGTTAAACTGTCCACCACGCTGATTCAGCACAGTGGCATTTATCAGAGTGCACAGGGCTCTCTGGCAGCTAACTAAGCCTTCCCGGGCACCAGGAGGAACCTGGCATTTTTGTGTTTCCTGCAGGCTCCTGGGTTTTTATGCCAGGAAGGGCATCTGCAGCAGTTGGCTAGCAACATTGGCAAACCCTGGGAAATGCCAAAGAGAGTGATTTATTTTCTTCCATCCCATTTGTAGATCTGTGCCCAAATGTTTTTAGTAAAAAGTTCAGGTTAATGAAATGCTTAATAATGAAGGTTTCCTCAGAGCTTGTGTGGGGAAAAAAAAAGTGAAAATTACATATCTAGACTGACATTGGAATAAAGAATACAAAACCACAAACTTACTACCAAACAATTCTTTTAAAAAGCCAAACTGCATGTGCAACAATTCACATTTCTTTTCCCCTCACAAAGTAATAGCAACAATATAAGAACTTTTCTACTTTCTTTTCTATAATTAATTTCACTTTTACTTTAAAGTAATAGCCAATACAATCATTTAATAGAAAGTGTGGTTTAATTTGGAATACTTTGACTTCCTATTTGTAAGTAGCTTTGCATGAAAGCTCAATTTATGAGCTATGGTTGTTTCATAATTTATCACTGTAGAAGCTTCAGCTTTAGGTAGTAGAAATAAATCTATGACAAAAAGTTGAAGGTAAGAGCTTTTATTAGATTAACAGGATGCAAGTAATATATACAAGCTTTCAGGATCCCTCTTCTGATTCTCACCAGATGCTGGATTTGAGATGCTATCAGTAAAGAGAGGGGGAAATTCTGTAGACACCAGAGAGAAATTTGTAAGGTCTGAGGATCATGTACGGACGTTGGAAAATCACTGCACACCATGGGGCTATTACAATAGGAAATATTTTCACAAGAGTATTTCCTGTTGTATGGATGGCAATCCTCGGATGTTAGACTGTGAGTACCTCGTCGTATCAGGGCTCAGTTGTGCACCTAGATCAAGCCAATATTCTGGTGGAGTAATTCATGTCTCTGAATTATTTTTTTAAGTCTCTGTTATGCCCTCCTATCCTTCCTCCTATGCCCTCTGCAAACATAAACTTTCTTGCATGAGGATGTTGATTTAATCTGTGACTCCCCACAGGTAAATGGGATTTTGAGGATATGTCTTGGATGGTCAAAAACACTGGCAATCTCTGTTGAAGATACTCCATACTGTCCCACTATTGACTTTTCATATGCTGAAAGGATGCTTCTTGAACATATGCAATTTTTTTTTTTTCATGAGAGAAGAAGGACACTGAGAATCAAATGCAAATCCCAAAGAATTTATTAAAAATATATTTGAATTGGTTAGATACACAAGCCCACTTATGTATGTTTCTCTCTGGCCAAATGAATGCAAAACTTTGCCCTTTGAGAAGGAAGTGTACTTCTTTTTCCTACTGCATTTCTTTCTTGCTTACTGTCTCAGAAAGTGTAAATAGACACTATTCAACTCTGTTGGTAAATCCAAGCAGCACTAATAACAGAGAGTGTGTGCTTCATTACACCTATAAGTTATCTTTTATTTCACAGGATTGAACAGTTCTGCAGCAGTTTTGTCCCTTAACCTCCAAAAAGCTCATCAGACAGGAACAGACCTGATAACAGAATCTGGCCCATCAGCTAACTCTGTGGCTCTTTTAGAGACATGAATTTCATGAAACAATAATTCTGTTTCATTTATCCCACTATTTTTCCTACTGACATTTATTTTGTTAATATGCTCTATGTAATAGGTAAAATTCTAGATGAAGTTAGTATTTATAATTTAAAAGGACATATTCTTCAAAGTGCCATGCATGGGATAATAGAAATGGAAGGAAATCACTTATATGAGAAGCAAAAGGACTTAAATTAGGCAAATTCATGTCAGGTATTTAAACAAAATGTGTCATAACCAAAGTGAAACATTTAGATGGAAAGGGAAGTCTTGGTGAATTTTTGTGAGTTTTTTGGAAAGTTATGTCATACAAGACAAAAATTATGATCCAAACTGCATAATTCTTCAGCACATGAGACTATGTTACAAGGTAAGATGAGTATCTATCAGTTTAGGATTACCACAATAAGGAAAAATGCATCCCTAAGTGGTTCCTGATCAAAAGTATCATGTTGCTGGAGGGAAGTGAGGGTGGAGAAATGAAAGGTGATACTCTGGAAATAAGGACTTTCATGATGAGGCAATGGCTACCAGACACGTTTCCTCAGTGAAGAATTGAGTCTGCTCTCCACATGCTTTACAGGTGGTTTACACATGTGCGGCAGAGCCAATGCATTTGGGATGCCTGAAACTACTGTGCATATACAAAAATAATTCTGTGGAGTCTGCAGTAGGTGTGTGGGATTTTCCAAGAAGCTTTGAACCTGTGGAGTTTATGATGCAGATCATTTATCAAATACAAAACCAATATTTAAGTCCACCTATGCAAAGTATACAAATAGATCCAGGACTTCCCAGACTCTTTTGGCTTGTGTTCACTTCAGGCACACATATTTCCATTGGGAAGTGCAAAGCACAGAAAGCCTATATGAAAAGAAAAACAGACCTTTTATTAACTTATCACATCAGCTGAGTTTGGCCCACAAAAAAATTTTGTTCTCTCTTTTTCTGTCTCCCACTGCCACTGTCAATAAGTTGTCCTGACTTTTCAGGTGAAAGTAAATAAGTCAATATTATTAATCCCTTATTTGTATAATTGAAATAGCTTACTTCTCTCTGCCTTGTTACTACAGCTTTGCAAAGCTTACCAAGACATAACTGCATCAGTATTTACGTAGCTGTCACAATTACAGGATGTATATTTAGCCACAGACTAACATACTGTAAAGGAAAGACCAGGCATTACTTAGCTAATTCATTCTGATTTGTGTGCTTAATGAACTGATTCATAGTGCATAAGTCTGACAAGAAGTCTATCTTGCACAGGCAATCATTCCTTTCCCCTCATGATGCTGATCCATTCTTATCCATAACTGGAGAGTGTTCATTGCATGGAGAGTCACAGGAAACACAGGAGTTGCACATGCATATAATCATCATGAACATGACTCTGAGGGTTAGATTTTGTCTTTGTAATACATAGAATTTCATTTAGGCTAAAATTCGTTGCAGGTGGTCATGGCTTGTCCCTTTTTTCTCTTTGTGTGCACCTTGTTCAAGCCTCAGAGTTGTGATTAGTGGAAGGACTGGACGCTTGCAGCAGTATCAGCCAAAGCCAGTAGTTCTGCATAATGAGAATGGTTTGTCCAAAGGAAAATCAGGTATTTTAAACCAGTTACACAAATTTAAGACTTTGTGGTTATTTGTGATTTATTTTATTCTAGGCATAGTCCCTTAATGCATCAGGATAAAAATAAAGAGAAAAAAATAACTCAAGGCTACCCTATCAACTAGGTCCAACTATGCTCTCAGCTACTGTGTAGAGGCACCAATACGCCAATATGGCCCCAAACACATTTATCCTGCAAAAGTATATGGAAAGACAAGCAAGTCAGAGCAGGCCTTTTTTTTACAGAAAGAAGATTTAAGGAAGCAAAGCACTATGGGATACATATATGTTCTAGCTGCAGGCTTCCTCGACAGGGCAGCATGACAATGTCACGTTTTGGCTTGTGGGTGCTCCTGGGCTAAACAATGTAGATGTAGCCTGCATGTAAAATAGGAAGTGTGACAGGAGTGTTGTGAAGATAAATTAATTAATATTTCCTATAATTTTTGTAATTAATAATAGCTGCACTCACATAGTTTAGCAATGAATTCTATAGAAAAGCTTGTGGGGAAATCAATAATTTAATATATAATACTGTGTGCAGTAAATAAGCCCAAAGCCATATACTGAACAGAGATGATAAAACAAATCATTGCAATAGTGGTTCATTAAGTGAGCAGTGAACACTGAATGAGGCAGGAAAAAATAGTATGTAATTATGAAATTAAAGATTGTATCGTTGTGCATTTACACAAGGGTACCATTACCATTTCTGCAACAGCAACCAGCTATTGTCCACCATGACCACATCTCAAAGGGTTATTTTCAGGTTGCTTGGAGGACAAAACTGTACTCTGAAATGTACTTGGAAAATTACTTTTCATTGAATTAGAAATAATTACAATGTGGAATAGTTGTACTTGGACTCAACTCCTCCTACTTCTCCCGCATTCTCATTTTGTAAGAATCATCTATGGAATTTAAGAGCCATTCTCCATCAGTGGAAGAGAGGTGAAGGGCAAAGTTTAGACTTTGCACCAGTGAAGAGAAAACTGAGGAAACATAAAAAGACTTAGCTTTCCATCTCTCTGTGCAGTTTTGTTTTATAGTTGTGCCAAGCAAAATTTTGGTACCTTCGTAGACCTGACCCCAGAATTTCTCCCTGCGTTTTTTCTATGTCTAAACTTGATGACAGAGACTGCAACCTGTGCAGCATCTTTGGTTTCTATAGTCCCTCTCTGCTATCACCTGTGACAACCAGGCCAAATTCAAACTAGATTTTCTTGCATGACCTAAATGAAATCTAGGTAATTCTCTGAACCAAAAACTCAAGGTCCACTAATCAATTAAGACAAAGGCTAGACTGAGAAATCTTGCTCCCTCTTCATTCTCAAGAATATCCTCACCCTTAAGACTGGCAATATGAAGTAAAAATATCTTTGACCTCTATCCTCTGTCAAGATGATTAAGCAATTTTTTAATATATTTTTATCTTTTAGTAAGAGATTTTCCTCATGAAAACAAGTCCATACTCTAGGTAGTGATACTTGATTGACCCATAAACCTGTTAAACTAAGTGCCACTTGGGATTATCAGGAGGTAAATTAGAAAAGAACGTGAAGAGAGTTTTTCTTCTGTTCATATTAAACATACTTTGCTTAAAGGGTTAAGTCCATTAGATTCAAGATCACTTTTTAAGCCTGCTCTGGAAATAGATCTGTGTTTTCACACTCTCGAGGTAGCTAATTTTTTATTCAGGACTGTAAACAAGTAAATGAGGTTATAAATAATAACTTACCGCCTGACTGATCCAGATTTTCATTTGTACTGTTTGGTATAGATGATTCCTGAATAATTTGATTTAAATGGTCACTAGTGATCAGAGCTTTCTGAGTCATAGTTTTATCTTATATGACTGATAAAGATACTGAGTCAAAGGAAAATATATATAGGACATATTTTATTGATTGGAGATTTTATTTATAGTTTGGGAAAATTGCAATCAACTCTTTGTTTGTATGAATTAGAGAAGAGAATAATTTTTTCTCTCAATTTTTCTGGTGCTGACAGTCAGTATTAATTGCTAAAAGTGAATTTTGTTCTTTCAAAATTGAGAAATGAAAATCTCAACTGAAGTCAGAGCAAAGCCTATAGCTTTTTTTGGTGTAATTGAGGGACAGTTTCTTCCAGATAAATGGCGCAGATATAAAACTGCTGGAATATCAGAATGAGAGCATAGGTGCTCTTCTTCCTGTTACTTGTGAACACAGAAGGACCTGCAGCTTCACATCTGCAATCAGGCTTTATATTTCTACTAGAAATACAGTGGTTTAAACTGCCCCAAGTAAGTAATGTAGAAAATTAAGTTTATCCTTATCTTATGCCCTTAAGTAAGTATATAACATGTTAGCTATGTGTAGGCCTTCACATTTAGGATTCTGTTATTTAGAGAAAAATAAAATGTATAGTTATGTTTTATCTTTCTGCTGTGTGTTAAAACTATTCATGTCATCTATATCTTTGATTACTTATGGTGGGATCAGTCATCTAAATTATATTTTATCTGCTTAACATAATGAAAAACTTGTAAAAAGTGTTAAAAGAAAATTAAGAATATTTCAGGAAGAGTGAATGAGACTAGCAAACAATGAAACAATGTAAAACAATTTTGAAATTTCCACTTCATATGAACTTCCTAGGCAGACGAACATCACTATTATATTGTAAAATGTTTGTGAGAAACTATTGGAAAGAGCTGTGGAGCCATCAAAACAAATTAGTGGCTTTGGTGAATAATTCTGCTTGCAAATATTTATTTATGACTTTTTTTCACCACCACTATTCAACACATTCCTCCCACTGATGGCCACTGTTTCTCTGGAAAGTAGAAATTGTTTGTTTATAATATGGGCTGCCTTCCTCCCAAACCTTCCTACTACCATTGAGTAAAGACTCACCTTGCTGGGTCTCCACTAGCCAAGATGAACCAAACTCACTGGATTATCTCGCTCCTGGCAGCCCCCTCACTCCTGCCTACTGCCAAGGTATAAGCAGGGCCTGGCCAGGCTGCTGCAAGAGGTTAAAATTGGAAAGGGTCAGGGAAGAAAAACTTGAGTATACACTTTATAGCAAAGCTGAGCTGTTGCATTTAAAAATTTTCTGCTCATAATTAAAAGCAACCATTACGCAAAATTATTTGTGTGCTCTTTTTTTTAAAAAAAATAGATTTGCTCATGCAAATGATATATTCTTATTAGCACTGGTTGGTCCACAGTTATAGAAAAGACATTAATAATGATTATATTGAATTGCTTTACTGAAAATAGTAGCAATATTTAATGTAGGATCATGTTCCTGTACCAAATAATCTATAAGAAAATTCCATTTTTGAGAGACTTGTAGAAACAGAAGGACGAAAACAGATTTCAAATCTCTCTCCACAGTGTACAATTTCAGGTGCAAAAAAACAAAAAGAAGAAAAGACATGTTTATCAAAAATCATGTGTATATATACAGATGTATGATATATATACTGAGTGTGTTTGTGAATGTGCAAGAGTAACAAAGCCAAAGGATAGGGAAATGCTAAGACTGGGCTGCTTAGGGCTTTTAGTCTTCATGCTAATGCTTTTAGTCTTCATGCTAATGCTAATGATAGTCTTCCTGCCTGATCCTAACCTCCCAGACCAGATTGCACTTTCTATAAATTACTGTGATCTTGTTTCATGTTGAAAAGTGGATACAGTGGGTCAGTGCTCTCCTGTAAGGGACTTGAGTGTTACACTTAGATAGGAAGATTTTCTTTCTCATCTATATGTGGGTTCAGCAAACTCTTTCCTTTGCTCTTCCCTTTCTCATGCATTTACCACGAGAGCAGAAATCTAAGGATCTTTGGGTAATTCAAAACCGTTAAGAATATCTCAGAATTAAAAATCATCCCATTTTATTTTGAAAAAAGATCTTGAGTTAGTATAAGGACCTGGCTTGCCTGATTAGTTAAATATATATATATATTTATGTATGTATGCATGTGTATGCATCGAGGAACCCTTATGTTTATAAGTATATTTACATATATGGTATACAAATATATGCATATGCATATGTTATTTGTAGATAGCAGTGCAATGCAGGAAGGGCACATATTACACACTGCATATAGCTGTTCCTATCCTAGGGCTCTTCTTATTAAGTACTTTTCTTTCACTGCATCATTTTGAACACAAATACATTTTCACTGGAGAGCAGGCTAATCTCTGAACTCATTTCTTCTAAGTATTTTGCAAGTTTTAAACACCTGTTCTCAAAGACAGAATGGTCTATTGTAGCTAACCGATATCTAAATGTTTATTTTTATTGCTGGCTTCTCTGTGGATGCTATTAAATCTGTATTTCAGTGCCTCGCGGACTTCAAAGACTGTATTCTCACAAGATCTCTGACAAAAGTCATAACATTTTGAGGACAAATTTGAGGCATAGTTTAAGTAATTTGCTAAAAATCACGTAGGAGAAAATGTGTCAAACAAAGAGGTGCTGAACCCTTTCCACCAGGTAATTATTAAGTGTCTTGATCTCTCTCCAGTCTATCTGATGAGTCATAGGTGGCTTGAATCCAGCAATCAACAGAATTACTCAGGTGCTTAAACATATGCACATGATTAAGTACATTGTCAGATCAAAAGCTCAATGTACTTACCAATTTATGGACAGAAGAGTAGGGAGGACTGAGTTCAAGGAGAAATGAAAATCTTTGTGATAAAGCATATCTTGTGATAGGTGTGATATGATAAGTGGTCCTGAATCATGAAAAATAAAAGGAAATTACAGTTAAATTCACTATGGAAGAAGACCTACTGATTAAGATATTTTTTTCATTGACTCTAGTGAAATTTCTGCTGCAGTCTTAGATACACATATTACTCTTACAATCTGAGCGAACAATTAAATTTTATTGTGCAATTTGTATCCCCCACATAAGTAGTATAAATCTCAATCTTTTTTTCTCTTGGAAAGTAGAGTTAATTAAATTTGTAGCAAAAAAAAAAGAATTAATTTATCTTAATTGTTGCAAGCTTGTGTTAGAGCCTGTAATGACTAGCATAGCTAAAATGGAAATCAAAATGATGCAGAAAAATGGAGTGCAGAAATAGAAGAAACTACATGGTCCACTCCAGCAATGCTGAGCAAGACTGCAGGAGAAAGTCCTACAAAAATTGTTCCAGCTCTTCCATCTTCATTAAGGTATGGGCTTTTTTACTGATCTAGACATGATAAGTTATTGCCAGGATCAGAGGAATTCAAGATACAAGTTTTGTAATGCTCTTTGATAAACTGTTTTGTTTGAAAATCAGATTAAAGTACAAAAATGAAGTTGTTTTTGTTTTATTGCTGTAAAGTGCCACTGAAACCTATAGAATTCTTACTAAGCATGATGGAAATGGAGCTCAAAGGGAGCTAAGCATTATCGAGGAACAGGCTTTAGAAGCTTTCTTGCAACAACTTTCTTTTTTAAAAAATATAGTAAATCTGAGAATCAAATGTTTACAGTGTTTTCTTATCTAAAAGCAATAAACTCTAAGAGTATTACTGTAAATGTTCTGGTACTATAAAATCTATAGGAAAAAAATATCAATATATTATTTTAAAAGGTAAAACCATACTTAAACAAAGTGCTTGCAACTTGTTTATTTTCCGGGTTTTCTACCAGCTACTGAGAACAAAGCCAGCAAAATCTCTCTGAATGTCAGTGTTTTTCTCTCTGTCAACTGAACATTGTTTACTTAGATGTTTCTTTGAGTCAAACATATTCCTTTTCTCCCTCTTTCTCTGAAAGAAGACACTTTCCATTCAGGAAGGCTTGGCTTTCTCAAGTGTATTTTTTGCTCCTGAGCAAAAATGTTTTTGTATTTTATATCTGCATACTGGTACTACTCCATATGAACGAGTAGAGGGGGATGAGGAGGAAAGCCTGAGGTTTCTCAGCCCATGAACAGAAGCTTCTTGGTTTCCATCATCAAGATCACAGAAGTGCAAGAAAGTGAATATGAAATATTAATTGATAGAAAGGCTGAGCTTTAAAAAATGTTTTTTAAACTCCCTATTGCTATAATACTCTTGCATCTGTGTCTTACTAAGGAGAGGTGGTCTGATTATCACCTCCTGTAATCTAGAATGGTTCATATATCCTGAAGTTGTATGGTTCAAATGTTATTCTGTGCCTTTTTCTCTCATAACAGGGCCAGTTTTAATGTTCTCAGTTAAAGAACTTTTTTAAGTTAATTACTCTGAAGAAAAGTTAATTATACCAAGCAACCCATTCAGGTACTTTCCCTTTAAAATAATGATGATAATTATAGCAAGAAAAATAATTAGCGACAATAATGTGTCAGATGATATATAAATGACTCTGAATCATGAAAATTATAATTCAAATGGTAAGGAGAATTTGAAATAAATAGAATTTGAAATAAGTGGATATGCTGATATAAAGACAGTTTGATGCTGAGCTATCCAAAACCAACATCTATAAATTCTGTAATATCTGAGGATACTGAATTGATGAATAGTTGGCAGAAAGTATTATCATATGCATTTTCCTGACTAGCAATGAAAAAGATGGTAAGATTATGGAGAGGTAAACATATCTTACACTGAAAATTAAGAAGTTTAAATTGAAGGAACAGTTTATTGGCATACATTATTGATCAATTAATCTCAAGAAAATAAAATTGTATATCAGATTTGAGATGTGTTTTTATTTCTTTCTAGTGGAGTAAATCCTACTTTTTACATAAAATGGTATATACTCGCAGGATATGCAATAAATGGAAATGAGGCCATATCAACTAATAAATATTTTTCTCATCCTAATTTTTGCAAAATCAGATTAATGTTTTGGAGCTTAAGTAGTGTCTGATCACTACAGTCACTTGTAATGTGTCACTGCTCCAAAGGAAATCTGTTACTCTATAGATTATGGTAACTAAGGATGTAGAGAGATTTTGTCAGGCTAAATTTAACCTAGAATTTAAGTTTAATAAAAAACAGAAATATAATATTAGCAAGAATGTTTAATATATATTTTTAAAATGATCAAAAAAAAAATCCATCTACACGAAAATTCTATTGGGTGTTTGCAAGATGAAGATTCAGTATTTTGTAAGTATAAATATCAAATGAAGTATGGAACTGAGCTACTTATGGAAATTTCATCAGGGAGATCCTGATACAGAATTGTGGCTGCCTGTGGGTTCTACTTACTCTATCCTTATGTGGGTCATATTAATTTATCATTAAAAGAAACTCTGTATGCAGATGTCTTTACTAAAATATCCTAATGTAAAATTAGGCTCCAAACTCACTGACATGTGCATAAGGAATATTTTTCATTAATTTTTTATGGTATTAAAGATTTAGCTTAGTGTAATACAAGACTATTTCACTAGTTTAAAAAAATTACAGTGAAATTTCATTATGCTTTTAATATTAATAAATATTATTTTATTGGAATATGTGTAAAGGATTATTTGTTTAAATTCCTCTATATACAACATGGCATGTCGGTTAAAAATCTATGATTAGAGTAAAACAAGATATTGTATGTATTTTTCCGTAGGGGAAGAAAATACGTTGACGTTTTAGAACATGAAAATGAATGTACTGAAATACATTTAGTAAGATACTTTTCCAAATATAAGACACTAGAAAAAATGAAAAGAGCAAGGAAGTATCCCAAATATGTTTTGTTTTCATTTTGTGATTTTTTTAACTTAATTTTGTTTTGTTTTGTTTGTGCAGTATCTCTGTTGATATAGTGCATGTAAATCATAGTCACTTACTACACGTAGTATACACAAATTTCTTTAACAACAGTCTTGAAGCGGGCACTCAGCTACAGAGATTATACATACTTTCAGATAAAGAATTTAAAGAATTCAAGGTATGTGTTCACCACAGAACACAAAAAGTGATCTTATTACTCTGAAATAGTCACATCATTTATCTAAATGGATTGGATCTAAGCAAATAATATTCTGTCTTTGGCAAAGATTCATATTTTATGCACGATAGTTTAGGTTGGGAAAAATTATCATGTGGAGAATGCGGACCAAAGAGGTGATCTTCATAAAGCCTTTGTCTGCCTCCTGCCATCTTTCCTGCTCAAATTTTATGATTCACAAGTTGGTGATAATCTTGCTGAGGCTGATGATAAGCAAATGGTGCTGCTCTGGACTTTTGTATGTTGACTTTAAAGCACTGTGAAGCAGTCTTAAGGCAATATTCTGCAACTCTTTGGTTTCATAATTGTTGTCTCTTAATTGAACCCTGTGTTTTGAAAAGTAACTATGTAAAATAGTACATCTAGAAGAGAAGACCATGATTTTTAAACCAAATATCCTTAGCCATCTCAAAATGTTGTTACTGAGTTAAACGCATGATTCTAAACATTTGACTCTGCAATACGGGCTTAAATTGACATAAATAAAATTAAACAGATATTGCTTGTTGATTCTAAATTATAATTTTGTGAAGCAAATAATATGTTAAAATGTGAACTCTCACCCTTCAAGAAAACTAGAAGTTCACACCATCCCAGAGAATAAGCTGGCACAGACCATTATTTGCCTATCAGTCTGTATGTTTGCCTAATGCACCTGGCAACCCAAATTCAATGGCCTGCATTACTCATCACGACATAACTTGCAGTCATATAGTTGAGTGTACAAGTGGCTGACAGGATTTAACCAGTAATGGTTAAATTCATTTGTGCCCCTTGCATTTTTGCACCTACAATTTTAATCAAATCTTATGTACAATTTTTGTATCTACAATTTTAACTATATCTTAAGTATTTGAAAAGTGTGTATATATTAACAGTAGTTTTTAGTATACTTAATCACTTAAGTGTAATCTTGTATCACCTTTCAAAATTGCACAGATAACTATAAATTCTCTATATTTAGGCATACGTCAGTCCCAAATGCTGATGAATGTTCCTCATCAACTCTAGGCGTGCTCCAAGCTGGTGTATCTCACTGTCTAATAAAGTCCCAGTAGGCTGGTGAAGGGCTGTTGTCATTTTATATGTCATGCCAATTTTTCTGAGCAGTTAATGTTAAAGCCGTAACATATGATGAAGTGTTAATGGAGTAAGACTGAAAATATAGTAATAAATAAGGTATGCCCTCAGGCAGAAATAAAATTGCTGAACAAAACAACATATTTATATATTTAAGATAGTTGCTTCTCTGCTTCCTAATGATTCTTCTACTGCTTTTTTTTCTTTATCAGAAATCTGCATTTTTTTGAATTAATTATTTCAGAAAAAGAAATAAATTAGTTATAGGAAATAAAGCTATGTCCTTAAACAAAATTTGTCTGAATATTCTTAAGTCCAAATGATTGGGAAACTATCATCATAGTGGTTTTCCATAGGAGAAAGATTTTTTCACACTTATTTCTGCAAAATTTTCACCCCTCTTTTTCTCAACTCTTGAATAACAGTTCTGGTTAAATCAAGACAGAAAGAATAGCCAACTGACTGGTAACTAAAGGTTGCTTAACCTCTTTGCACATCTTAGGGATGTCTTTCTGAAAATCCTTGGTAGTACCCAGTTGTGCACAAGATATAAACAAACAGTAGTAAACTTTTATTGCAGATTGTAGGTGGGCACCATCGTGTCAGGATCTGACATCAGTTATCTAGCGATATTATACCAGGTTGCAGTACTCCATATTTGTCTTTTAGTGGAGGAAGATGCTTTCCAAAAGCTGGCCTGCCAAGAACCTGCAGCACCACTCAGAGCTGCTATGGGAGCTGTGAAGTGTCTGCCATCTGATCCATCCCCTGCCTTGCACCACGCCAGGATTGTGGCATTCAGGACATACAACATGTTCAGCTGCTCCAAGACTAGCACTGGGATATGCCTGCCTGCTGTTTTCTATGGAAAAACTCCATTGCTTTCATTTGAAATGTCCCGCCTGATTATCAGAGCTGATTGATTCACTAGCAGTGATCACACTAGTCCCTTCTATACAAACATTTGGTGAATCTTCTGGCTATATCTCTGTACCATGGTCCAGCAACCTTGCATCATCATCTGAAGCATCCATAACAACACATGCTCTTGATACAGTGTCTGCTAGGGTTACATCTAACTTCAGAGGAAATTCAACAAAATACTTTGCTCCTGCCCAGAAACAGAACAGCTTAGTGTTCCTTGGCAAATCTGTGGCCTACTGTCACCAATAACAAGACCAGCTCATCACTGTTATGATTACAAACCATTGTCTGAAATCTCTTTGATAACAACAGCGAATTCTACCAAATCAGATGACCTAAGAAATACTGGACTTCCAGGTTGCAGTATCCAGGATTTCTTAAAGGAAGGATCAAAAACCAAGCTATCCATGAAGTACTGAAATCTCCCATTAAAAGCACTTCAAACATGAATTCAAATGCCACAATAATCACCTTGCCCACTTTTCCTTCCTCTCTGCCTGACAGCCCTCTCTGAAGGACTGTTTCACCTCCCATGCTTTTATCCTGCTCACTTACCCACTTATGCATTGCTTTTGCCCTGCAGCTCCCCTTTTCTACTGTCTCCTTAGCCTAGAACTGCTCCTCTCCTGTGGAAGGCTCCAGGCTCCTGTGTGGAAGCCAAACCCTTATCCTTGCAGCCAGAAGCAATGTTTTGAATGTAGTCTGTAGTCCAGAGGTGGGTATAGTGGAGCCAGGCCTCTGCTACAGAATTCTACTTATGTTCTGATGTACCAAAGAAATTTACTGCTATTCACTATCAGTCACTTGGCTGGGATTCAGGCTGAGTGCCCATATATCATCACAGCAGTCTGGGCATTGTCTGCTCCATGGGGAGATTACCAACTTAGAGGAAAGATTTACAGACAAGCAAATCCATCTGGCTGGACCGGCTTGGCTTAGTTACTGTCCACAGGTAAAGATCTTTTTTGCATGTAGGTGACCCTCAGTTACTGGGGTGAGTTCGTTTGAGCAGCATTCTATCCTGCTATAGAAGTTGGAAAGACAGGCTGCTTCTCTGAGGTCATCTGGAAGATTTCTGAGTTTACATAGAATGGATGCACATCTACAGATCTTCACCTAGTTTTGGTCAAAGACGGATTGTTGTGAAAAAGATGAGAAACATAGAGGTAGATGACCAAGAGAGCTGCTTTAGGACCAGTAAGATGCACAGTAAACAAAAGGGAAAACCACAATTCTTCTCTTGCCTTTCAAGTTAAAGGGATTTGCACCATGAATTCTCTACGAATGGGCCCATAAAATATGTCCAGTATTGCAGTCTGTAAATAAAGATAGGACATCCCACCAATAGAGGACTATGTATGATTAAATATATATGTAGGTATAAATATATAAAAATACATAGTCACATATATGGGAAAATGTGCGCATTATGTTGATATGTGTACACACGTACATACATATAAATGCAAACACTTGCTTATAGCTGATGTACTATTTCATTATCTTAACATCATTGTTCTAGTCCTTTCAAAATCCACATTTAGGATTTTTTTTCTTCTCTGATAGTATTCGTGCAGCTGTCACTGGCATTGCATTGGAATTCATCATTCTCAAATGCTGTTTTTGTTTGAAGACTATAAACTCTAAAAGAAAGCACATAACAGCATTTTTGCTTTCTTTCTGCCTCTGGGATAGTGAGTTATTTTTTAATTATTATTGAAAGTCAGCATTAAGGAAATGAGCTCAAATGAGCTCTTCTTTTAAACCTGAACATATATTACATTTCTAAATTCCCTCATAAGCAAGTTCCACAGTTGTATCTATTTTTTAGGACTCAAGTCTGTTGGCTTCCTGCTTTCTTCTCTCCTCAGTTCCAGAATATCCTTAGCATTATTTACATGTGAAAGAACCCTATAGACCTTGTCTATTTTAGTGTCCTTTGTACAAAGAAAAAATTGTCAAGTGTTTATATTCTACTTTGATAAAATGGAAGGAATGTAAAAGGAAAAGACTGACTACGTCATGGATTATGTTCTTTTACAACATGTTGATCATCTGGAGCAGAATATCACCCGAAGACCTGGAGGATGCTGTCTCGAATTATTTTTAGTGGACTAGGCAGAAGTCATTATACCACAATCTGGAATGAGTCCACTCTGAAGAGTGCTAGAATGGAGATGACAAAAGTGTGTGAGGATGTCAAAATGTGTGAAACCAATACAGCTTTGAGGCCTGTTCCAAAGATCATATGCAAAACTGTCAATCTGGGAAATGTTATCACGTGTTAGTGAATGTCTCTGATGAATGTCTTCACTTTAACCTACCTTCATCTTTTCCACTCTCAGGTATTGATTTCCAGGATGTTTCTTCTTTTCCACAAATTTTGCTTGACCTTGTGCCCATGGTGAAACACCAATCTGAATGAGTGTGCTGGTCATCCTAATAAATGGTTTTTGGAGGCTTTATTGTAGTACTGCTTTTTCTGCTATAATCATACAATCTTTATTTTATCCTGCTCAGTAAGATGGACTTACTGGGAGTACTGCATGTGCCCATATGTTTGTCCACCACAGAAGCTGAGTGTCATTCCTAATGCATTTTAAATTTTCAGTATTAAAGCAAGTTTAGAGAAGTATTGCCTCAAAATACATTCCTACCATCTCTCATTGTGTTATATCTTTCTAATACTGGCAGTGTTAATATTAGTAAAAGTCATGGAAATTTCATACAAGGCAAAATAAAACAAACAAACAAACAAAGAATAGTACCTCCTTAGGTTAGCTGACATTGGCTTTTGTTCTTGTGGAAAAACCTAATGCAACTTTCTGAAGTAGAATTTATATGAGGTACCATCCAAATATGTTTTAAATTTTGTTGAACTCAACCCCCCTTCATTAATCTTTGCACCTTTATTTCCCTGAGAGTGGCTATAAATCATTGTATTGTATTGCAACTATTCAAGAAAGATGCTTTACTTTAAGGAATATAATTCATCATAGAGTGGTTGTTCATGCATAACTGTCTCTCCTGGATCAAAGCAATTCAATCCAGTAAACAAAGAGAGAAAATCAAGTTAAAAACAATACTAGATTAATTACACTGATTTTAAAAGAAAAACTATCATATGCCACCTTTACCTCAAATTATGGGAGTGTTACTTCCTAACACAGAGATTCCCTCTTAGCAGAGGAAACTCATTCTTTAATTTACTTTGGCAAATTCATATATTGATCATAATCTTCATTATTCAAAGAAAAAGAAGATGGTCCAAAAAGTCAGCTATGGAGCCAGGCTACTTTCTGATACCGATAAAAAGGCTGCATCAGCTCAAAATCTGCAGTTTTTCTTTCCAAAAAAATCTTTCACTTAATCATTCTAGGGGAAAAAATCACACCAAATTGCATTATGAACTATGAACTATATCTGAGTGGAAAAGAATTTAGTGACTTCAAGAGTCACTAAAATCTTTTTCTTTGATAATGGTTTTACAAACATGCAAGACCTCTGAGTGCATGGAGCCTGTGAGCCTGCAATGACTGATAGGCTGATTTTGTAAAATCTTGCTTCTCCCTACAGCTCAACTTCATCAAGGAAATAGAAGTAAATGTCATTACAGATTCTAGTTTATTAGCAAGGTGTTTTCTGGACAATTTTTGCCTCGGTCATTTAAGCACAGTGAACAAGTCAAACCTTCTGATATGATCAAAGATTTAGATGTGGCTACTCAAGAGGAGCAAATCACAGATATACTGTATACCTTAAATGTCAGCGGGGACTGCCTGTTTAAATCCTTTCTTTTGCAGACAAATATGTCCTTGGAGTTTCTGCCACTGATTCAATGATGCTTTCTAATTGACAGTTTAAGATTTGCATATGCTATGTCTCTGTCCCTAATCTCCAAGACCTATTTATGTCTCCAGGCCATATAAGCAGGCCAAGGATGTAAAAGTCTTAGAGATTCAACAGCCTGTGAGATTTTTTTGATATACATTAGTCTGTGCACATACAACCTGCTCAAGAATTTCATTCACAATGACACCAAGAAATGCCTTTGTCTGCTGGTAGGTGAAGCAATAGTCCTCCTTTTGTGGAAGAGGGCAGCCTGTAAATCAGTCAAATGTGTTCATAGCAAGAATTCATGCTCACTGGCAGTGTAGTGCTGAACCGTGTGTTACAGCTTCAGAGTTTTCAAATGACTTCATAAACTTTGATCTAAAAAACAGCAGCACAAAGGACCTAATTTTGAAAACTTTTTGAATATTTTTTTTCTAAAGAAATGTGTTGGTACAGATAACTCAAGCTTATTTTAGTATGTCTGTGTCTAATAGTACATGTTCCACAGAACTAAACTATTTGTGCAATAAGATATTATAAAATCTATATAAAACCATGGTGAACTAGTAGTTGATAGGGAGGTAGCTCAAACCAGCAAGAGAATTTACGCCCATTACAAAAGCTGTGTAGTACAAAATAAAACATCACAAAGCACAATATTTTGGAGGCTTGTTACTGAAATCCCTATAGTACAGCTATTACAAAAGCTGTGGGATAATATTAAATTAAAACAATCTCCCAATGTACTACTGCAAAGGTGATAAAGTTTTTTTAAAAAATGCATCTCCCTACATTTGGATTAAAGTACACCCTAATGTGTTCAGCCTTTGAATGAGGCATAGGAACACATCACACAGGTGCTATGTTTGTCTCTATCACTATTTTCAGCCATTACAGGTTCAAAAGTGTCCTTTCAATAAGGATATAAAGGAGATATTGCTTCTGGAACATAAGATAAACATTATACTCTTTCCTTCATATTGTCAGAAGGCACTACCCATTCCCTTGTCTCTACCCACTCATTCATCAGTATTCCTGGTCTATTTAGGACTGTTTTGCAAACATGAGCCACTGCCATATATAGATCTTAAGGTGTCAATGATGACACAGCTGGCAGCAAAGTCAAAGGATTTCCTAAGTCTTTGCTGTGTCCTGTGTTTGAGAAGGGGGCTCATTTCCTCTAAGTTTAGCCATTACAATGGAGGTGGCTAGTATGAGCTAGTACTCCAGCCTCCACTTTTGCTTGATGTGCATCAAGCTCATGCTTTAGCCCTGCAAAAAATGTGGAATGAATCATAGAATCACAGAATGGTTAAGATTGGAAGGGACCTCTAGAGATTATCTAGTCCAATCTTTCTGCTCAAGCAGGGACGCTTGCTTGTGGCAGAGCATGTGGCACAGGGCGGCATCCAGGCGGGTTTTGAAGACCTCCAGAGAAGGAGACTCCGCAGTCTCCTTGGGCAGCTTGTTCCAGGGCTCTATTACCCTCACAGCTAACAAGTTATAAAAAGTGCCCTTGTTTGCTAGCTTTGTCTAGAAACCCACCTTTGATATAATCTACATTAGGTTATGCAAATCTCACCTGAGCTTTCTCTAGCTGATGTGTCATAAAACTTCATGGAGTGAACCAACCTCAAGACAAAGAGAATATTCCATTATACTACTATGCCTTTTCTTGCTGCTTAGCAGGGCTAAGTGCTTCATTACTGCAGCTGAAGCCTGAATCCTAAATGTCATCTTGAATTCTCCAACAGTGGACAATATGTTTGTTGAACTGAAAAGCAATCATTCTAGCAGAAAATATTATTTACCACTCATTTTCTATGTCTACATAACAAAACTTCCATGACTTTGGAGTGTGTAAGGAATGTGTAGTTAAAGCTGTGCATTTGAGTTTAGCTACACAAAGTCTGTTAGTGTCAATGGGAGTCATGCTGCTAAATCCCCACATACTTTTGATGCAGTATACAATTCTGTGTTCTCTCTTGTAAGCTTGTTGTACTCTTGTAGGTACAACACTAAGGATCTTTGGTGTTGTAATTAAAAAACATAAGGATCTATACACCACTGCTTAGTCCCCAAAACATGCATGTGACATGATCTGAGGGCAAATAAACTTCAGGTATTATGTGAGCAAGGGATAGACTTGTTTGTTTTGAAAGAGAAAGAGCTAGTTAAATACATTTTGCTTTGTCACTATGTATTTATGCTCTTAGTGTAAACTCCACAGAAATATTACTTGATGGACATATCGTACATCCTTGAGTATGAGCAAAGATTATTATTATTACAGCTCTCCATAAAGGAAAAAAGAAGACAAAAACAAGAGAGAGAAGTGAAATGACTTGCCGAAAGCTTCATAGGAAATCAGTATCAGAGAAAGGATTAGGAAATAGTACTTCCCAACAGATACCTTCTGCTCATTCCCCCAAGCCAGGCTGTTACTCATGTATAATTTAAAAGATATGGTCCAACCTTATGGGAAAGTTAATGGTGAGTTTGGTATTTCTGTTTAGCAGCTGCAGCTTTTTCCCTCTGGGAAACCATACAGATGATCTTAGTGCTGGGATCATTCATCTGGGTATGAAATAATAAGGAGAAGCAAGAGCAGACGTTCGCTGCTCTTAAGACAAACCACAAGATGTGTTGACCCAAGAGATAATCATTGACTGTGGTGAATATGTTACATTTCTTATACTAGCAATTTAAATTTAAAACTTAGTTCTTAATGAGAGTCTGTGGAAAAAAGCCTGGCTGATGTATACTTATAATATACAGTCTTGCATGTAGTATTTAACTGTAAATGTTTCTGTTAAGCCCCGTTACCATTTCTTTCTTCTTGTCCTTCACTTGACCTTAGAATCCCATTATGGAAAATAAATGTCCGTCAAAATAGTTTGAATACACTTATAAATTTAGCTGAAACTTAAACGTATCTCCCCCTCTCTCGCTTCATTTTAGAAGGGTAAATCATAAAAGCTATGCTTAAACTGTGATTTAGTTGAAGAATGTAAATCCAAAAACCTGAACCAGAAAAGAGCTGAAAATGAAATTTCATTAAAATTGATCCTATATACATATTGCTACACAGTAACTGTTTTGAAGAGTAAAAAATCTTTTAGTGACTTTCTTCAGCTTCATATAAATCAAATCAAAACTTAGAGGAAAGAAGTTAGAGAAAAGGATTCAGAATATAGATGTATATGAATATTTGAGTGCATACATATTTGTATGTATATTTGTATGAGTAGATAAATGTAAGGCTGATCTTGAAGCACATATGATTGCTGTTAGAAAATGTCTTCATGCATGGAACAGTGATGTACAGTGTCATGGGTCTTTGAATTGCACTTTGTTTATTTATCCATGGTGATTTTAAGTCATGACAGAAATATCCATTTCCTAATGACTATGATCTCTCTGGATAATTCAGAGATGAATGAGAACATATGCGGTACTAAAGTCTGTGGAACTGAAAAAACAAGGGGAAAATAATCTGAAACAACAGCAAATACAATTTATTCATTTAAGAATAAAAAGAGTTACATTTCTCCAAACTTCTATTTGCATAGATATGTAAGCATAATGAAATAATATAAGGAAAATATTAAGTGATTAAGTGATTTAAAGTGATTTCCACTTGAAAGTGGAAGAAAAGGGACATTCTGTCAAAAACTTAGCATGAGATTTCATGTTAAATTTAGAGGTGATGGCAAGTTTAGAATAGACTTTTCTCCAGAAGCATCCTTACATTCTCCAGCCCTGTGGTGATGTCTTTCACTACTTCTAGATCTAAGAATCTCTCAGGTGAGGTCAGAGGGCGCAAGAAGACTAGGAAGTACAACCTGGGCAAATGAGATTTGTCTTATCTGATTTAAGATCTTTATTTTCTATATTCTCTTAAAACTAACTTTCTATATTCCCTTTAAAAACCTTCAGCAAGGCTTTTGACATTGTCCCTCACAGCATCCTCCTGGGCAAGCTCCTGAGGTGTGGGATAAATGAATGAAGAGTCTGGTAGATTGAGGACTGGCTGGATCACAGAATCACAGAATCACAGAATCTACAAGGTTGAAAGGGACCTCTAGAGATCATCTGGTCCAACCTTCCCGCTCCAGCAGGCACACCTAGAGTCACAGGGTGTGTCACAGGGTGGCATGCAGGTGGTTTTTGAAGACCTCCAGAGAAGGAGACTGCACAACCTCCCTGGGCAGCCTGTTCCACTGCTGTCACCCTCACAGTAAAGAAGCTCCCCCTCACCTGCAGATGATGAGCAGATGGCAGAGCAGATGCCCTCTGGATGGCAGAGCTCAGAGGGTGGTTGGTGATCAGTGACGCTGGGTCCAGTTGGAGGCCTGTAGCTAGCGGTGTCCCTCAGGGTCAACCCTCAGTCCAGTCTTGTTCAACTTATTCATCAACAACCTGAATGAAGGGCTGGAATGCCCCCTCAGCAAGTTTGCTGATGTTACACAACTGGGAGGACTAGCCAGATACCCCAGCGCCCTGCACTGTCATCCAGAGGAACCTGGACAGGTTGGACAAGTGGGCAGTGAGAAAAACCACGAAGTTCAACAACAGCAAGAACAAGATCCTGCATCTGGGGAGGAATAACCACAGACACCAGTACAGACTGCAAACTGACCTTCTGGAGAGCAGTTCTGCAGAGAAGGACCTGGGTGTCATGGTGGATGACAAGTTAACCATGAGGCAGCAGTGTGCCCTGGTGGCCAAGAATGGGATTCTTGGGTGCAAGAATGGGATTCTTGGGTGCATTAAGAAGAGCAGCAGGTTGAGAGAGGTGATCATCCCCCTCTACTCAGCCCCAGTGAGGCCACTGTGTCCAGTTCTGGGCTCCCCAGTACAAGAGGGATGTGGAGCTGCTGGAGAGAGTCCAGCACAGGGCTACGAGGATGATCAGGGGCCTGGAACATTTACTCTATTAGGAAAGGCTGAGAGAGCTGGGCCTGTTCAGCCTGAAGAAGAGAAGGCTGAGGGGGGACCTGATCTGTATCTATAAATACCTCAAGGGAGGCAGTGAGGAGGAAGGGACTGGCCTCTTTTCAGTGGTGAACAGCGACAGGACTAGAGGAAATGGCTTCAAACTGAAGCATTGGAAGTTCCACAGGAACTTAAGGAAGCAATTATTGACAGAGTGCCAGAGCCCTGGAACAGGCTGCCCAGAGAGGCTGTGGATTCTCCTTCTCTGGAGATCTTCAAAACTCACTTAGAGGCGGCCCTGTGCCATGTGTTCTAGGCGACCCTGCATGTGCAGAGGGGTTGGGCTAGGAGATCTCTAGAGATCCCTTCCAACCTTAAGGATTCTATGATTCTATGACAGAAGAAGATTATTTTGCTATCAGGTAGCTGATATTGGCAAGTATTTCTGTACCTGGACATAGCACATTGTAACTGTGGAAAGTTTGGAAAATTGGAAGTAAAACTTTTGATGCTTCTCTTCCTCTTTCATCTGAGATGTTAAATCATCAGGACTAAAACCAAGTGTAAGTATTAAGAAGCTATATTCCATCTTGAATCTTGCTGCACAGTAATTTTTAAAATTCTGAGTAGACAAACATTTTAGTTGTGTCAACAACTTACAACTGTGTATGAGTCAGGCACTGCATTTCCTTACATTTTACAGGGTCATTCACAGCATCATTACCATTGCTGAGCTGAGTGTCTCTGGTCACAGTTATTTCTCTGATTCCCTCCCATGATAGGCCATTCTATTTTCCCATTACTTACACTTTTTCTGATTAATCTGGTGTTGAACAGAGTGCATTTTCCATTTCCAGTGGCTTGTTTCCATAGGAGAATTGCTTTGCAGTTACCAGGTACAGACGTAAAGCAGTACGCCAATGTAGTGCAATTTATGAAGACATCTCCCTTGCAGCAGAATCATTATTTCTTCACAGTGATTTACCACTCAAATATTTTCACTGATGTTCCAAATATTTTATGAAAAACTTGAACAAATAATTTCAAGGATAGAATGAAGATTTAATGGGGTCTTCTCTCAACCATGGCAAGCACTGCCTAAGAACATTTTATGCCTGTATCAGCTTAATTATTATTCAGATTACTTTGTGGTGAAATGTAACAATAGGATCAAGCTCTACAATCCTAGCTGCTATATGGATATCTGGATGCCTAAAGTCTATGTGGATAGCTGCAAAAGCAAATAATCTTATGTCTCTCATGGAAATATTATGAAAGAAGCTACAGAATCTGAGAGGATACCTATAGACCAGTAGACAAGGCTACTTCTGCAAGATCTTCAACTCGCAAGGTGTTCAGCCTGATGGCCTAACTGCAGTACTGCAGTATAATCTGAACACTTGCATACCTTCAGCTATGGTCTGTTGTTTTAAGGAATGGTCTTCCATATGAAGAAAAAAAAAAAAAAAAGAGAAAAAACCTCTATATTATTGCCATATTGGTAGTCTGTATGGGATATGGGACTGGGTAGGTGACAGTACTTTTCCACAACTGTGTTTCACTTTGATAATTCTTTCAGGATTTTGGAAACTGGTAACTTGTAAGAGTAGACAAGTCATTGCAGGTTAAGGAGGAAGATGTGTTTTCACAGTGTTTTTAGTTAAGAGTGAATAGGAAAAAACTATCCAAGGTCAGCAAAAATTCCATTCAAAATACATTCCTACAAGATTACAGCTATCATGTTGGGGAAAAGATAGATGTGGTGTTATGTGACTTTTAGCATTTTTCAAAATTTTAGAACTCGAGTTCTGCATGTTGACTGTTCATATGACCTTCATATTACCAAAGCAAGACAAAAATGACTTAGAAAAAGTTTTGAAAGATAAATCGATCACTGAATCCTGCAAGTGTGTTTTTTGGTGACACAAGCATACACAAATAAACACAAATAAATATCTACATTTATATATAATAAATATCAAATAATTTACTTATTTTGGGCTGCTTGTTTTTAAAGTATATTCTATTTTTTTGAGGGACAAGCAAAGTATCTGTGAACTAAAATTGATTTTTGACTTCCCTACCCAGTTATGGAGAAATTAGGTATATTGTACTCAGCTAGACTCCAGCTACTCAGCTGAGAAATAAAATTCCCAAGAGTTCTTGACCAGAATGTTTTAAAATGTTTATCTTGGACTGGGATGAATTGCAGTCCATGGCTATCCATCTTTTTCCACTGCCTCCAAAAAAAGGCCAGTCAACTAGATTAGATCACATATCCAACTTAAAGATGCAGTTAGGAGTGATGAAGGACAGACTTACTAGGACCTTGTGTATATTGGGTGTCATTCCAGGGGCATGAAAGGAATTTGGGCAAAGCTGTAGTCCTGCACAGGCCCTCAAAATGACTTGTGTTGGACTTGATTGATAGATATGTAGATTCAATATTAGCTCTCTGTGCTGTTCTGAATTTCTTGTAGCAGCAATCAAAAATCTTTAATTCCTTCATGCTTCTCACACTAGAGTTTTCATAATTTCCATTTTCTTGCATCTCTGCAATTTCTCATTGAGGAAACAATTCCGTATTTTGATACTTTCCTAGATTATAACAGAGACAAGAGAGAAAAGGCTAAACCCACACAATAACCAGGATTTAACAGAACTCTGTAATCTTCAGAGAGAGAATATTTACTTACTCGCTTGAATGGGAAACACCAAAAGGAATTTCAAGAAGCTATGTATGCCACTGCACTTACTGTTCACAGTCCACTTGACATAAAATAAAGACAAAAGGGGAAAATCTCATCTTCTCCAGAATTACATCAGTACAATAATGAAAGGCTTTAACAGGATTAAGACAGGAGTGTCATGAAAATCATAATTTACATGACTCTTGAACTTTTTATTTTTGTAAAATCCTTTAGAATATGCTGAGATTCCTGCACAGTGTCACTGATGTCTCATAAATGTGCAATGAAAGGTGATGCGTACCTCATGCATTTCATCTGGATAAAATTAAGTTTATGGTCTTATTTCATAAATAGCTTTGAGTTGAAAAAGATATATAAGCTGGGGCCACATACATAAAAACATTCATATTCTGGCAAAAGACTTGAAGAAACTATAAAAAGACAACGTACAGCCTAAATGAAGCATGAAGAAACAGTGGTCTTGCCGTGCCTTTTTCATACAACTCTTCTCCATCAGCAACATCTACTGTGGTTCAACCTCTGAGACAGGTGTCAGGGATATCCCCTCCACTGCAACCCTTGCTTCCCAATCCCAACAGCTCCACAGAGCTATTGCAGCTGCTGAAGCTACCTAAGCATCTTATTTGTTTATTTTGAGTATATTTGCTCTAAATTGTAGGCTTGAACAAGATTGCACACATATCAAGTTTCTAACTCAGAACATACTGATTATTATTTTTGTGTTAATTAACACTGCCAAAACAGAGGACTCAGTTGCATGAGCAGTGAACAAAGAGAATTATGAGGCTACTGCTAGGAAAAGAACTTATCATCCATAGGTATCTATCTGAGAATTCACAACCAGATACCCAAGAGCACAGACTAAACTGGGATATTCCAAACTGAGATTAATAGTGAGAACTTCTGATTCCTCATTTGCTATTTTAACGTTTTGAAAAAAGGTGTTTCTTAAGTACTGAGAGATTACTTTTTTTTTCTCATATTAGTGAACTGAATTACAATATCTCTTTTTTTTGGATCTATATGTTGCTAACTATTTGTCATTCACCATGAAATTTGTTATTCAGTCAGCCAAAATATAATCTAGGTGAAAATATTGACTTGATTCTTCCACTCACCGAAGGAAACATACAGATTTTCCATTTAACTTATCTGTGAGGGAAAAAAATACATTTAAAGCATATTGACTCTGTGTTTGTGAGTTTTAGCTCCCAGTCTGTTGGTTAATTTCAGCTAAATTTGTCAGAGAAAATAGTTTCAGAAATAATGGGATCCTATAGATGTGAAAATAAGAATCTAAGTGATAGAGAGATTCAAATTAGGGCCTCTACTGATGACTACATAGAGCTTAAACTCAGCTTTATTATTCAACACTAAGGAATCTGCAGGGGAGAAAGACCCTGAGCCTCAGACATGAAAAGACTTTTGATCAGAGCTTGCACTTTTTAGCCATGGGGTTAATGCAACCATAAGACATTAAGATGAAGGAAAATGCTTTTCATAACTTCTGTTAGCCATATAGCTCCTTGGTGGTTTTTCTATTTAATTTTTCATTTTATGCCTTGGATCATTTTTATTTTAAATGAATGCTAGTAAACTTTCACCTTTGTTGCTGATTATTATGGCATGGCCCATAATCTAAAATGACTAGCTTAAAATGCTTCAAGTTAATATAAGCATAAAGCTTTGCAATGGAAAATGCCCAATGTAATGAACATGTGGTGGTAAATGGTCTGATAATCTGAATACAGCTGAGAACAATTTTTGTGTCACGCTGCACTGCCTTATGCTCAATTAAGAATAGGTAGACCTTAAGTATCCTATAGTCATGAAGTATAGGCAGCCAGCAATTCAGGTTCATTTCAGAAACCTTTTAACAGATGCTTAGCTGGATAAAAGTCTTAATTAATTATGAAAAAATATCATATTAAGGTTGGTGACATTAGAACTTTTAGTTGTTACTGATCATAGAAAAAAAACCTCTTAATTTCAAAGAAATATTGAATCAGGTTTGCACAGAATATAAGATTTATTGTTTTGCCTCACAACAGTGACACAATTTAGATATTTAAGGTCAGTAATGGTAGAATTAATTCCAAAGTTTTTTCAGCATAACCAACTTTTTAAAGATGCAAAAAAAACTTTTTTTTGTTTTTAGCTGAGGAGAACAATATATTTCTGAAAATATTAACTGACCTTTATCATCTGGTGAGACAAGATAGTCTTCCTGTAATGACAAGAAATTCTTCAATAGCTGCCATATTTAGGTAACAAAAAGGTATTAATGCCTTTTATTATAGTTCTTCCTATTTTGGGATCTACTTATATGACTCTTGGAAGATACTATTTGCACAGACAGTACTTCTGTTAGGAATTCACAAGGAATTTTCACTCTTTGAGTTTTTTCTTTTCAATAAATATTTATGGAAACTGGGGATAATGCAATCCCCTCACAATAGTTTTGACGTATTAAAAGACACACAAAATAAAATGTACATTGCACTTCATCCTACATTCCTTCTTTACTGCAGCACACCTCATATTTTCATTGTCCTGGAGTATTTGCAGTGTCAATTCTGCATCTTTTTGCTATTCTAATTTCATGTATGTAGATTGGTAAAGAACACAAGCAAGCTGAAAATTCAGTAAAATGTGGTCTTTATGTGCTTCATATTAACAAACCTTGCACACAATTTGTTATGATATGCTTTAGTATTTCCTAGAATTATTCTAAAAAATAAGAAATAAAAATTTCCTATCTTTTCCTGTTTTGTTTGATAGAGCTCTGTACCTATCTGAAACTACTTTCAAGCATTCAGGTGGAAAAAAAATCACTTTCAGGATGGACTAAGTATGCAGTGATCTCATTTGAAACATTACCTGGTTTGCATGATCTCTGCCAACCCTAACTGTCATTGCTCTTTGATATTTCCTGGCAGCTCTTTGGAACTATTTTAAGGCAGGTCACTCGTTGTCACAAGCCTAATTGGTGAGCTGTACTAAAGTGCACCATTTTCAGCGGATTTTTCAGTCTGGCTTTTTAATGCAAGTATAATGGGCAAACAGTTCACTGCATCTCTAGCTGCTGGCATATGGCATCCAGGAGGACAAGTCAGCCCATCAGATTAACCATGTAATAGACCCAGAAGCAGCTTTAAAACTGTAAAACAAAATTGCTTATGGAGTCTGCCAAAGTACCAGATGCTGCTGTTGGAAGAAACATTTTCCAGTGCTTAGCATCTGGGCTCTGAGATTGCCAGCAAAAGCTGGAAAAAAACTGCTAGCCATTATCTACCATTCTTGTTTAGATATGCCCCTCTCAGAGTGAGATTTTTTTTATTTTCATTATTAGTATTGCAACTGAAACTGCTATTCTTTCAGAGTATTGGGAAATATTTCCTTTTGAAATAAAATAGTATCAGCAGTCTTGAAATATGCAAATGAAAATAATTTTCATTTTAAAATTATTTTAGCACACCTTAATGTTAACAGAATAAAAGTATTTATGGCTTATCTTCATATAAAAGCAGATTTTACATTGAAAGTCTTCATCAGACCAATAGTATTTCATCTCTGACAGTGACCAGAAATGTGACCAAAAATATGCAGAAATCAAGTCATTTAAAATGAAACAGGTACATATTTGATATAGTTCTGGAGAAACTTTGACAAAGATAACTATCTTCAGGATGAAAATAAAAGGTTGGCACTGGATGGTCAAATTATGTGCTATGAACTGTACCTGTTATTATGGGAATTCCATGTCATATAGCTATATATTTACATAATGTCACAAGCATAGAAATTTTGTACTGTTTGTAGATTTCTATGATGTGTTTTAAAAATATATATAAATAATGTAGCACTTTTCGATCTATAAAATGTCCTACTTTTATCTCTAAACACTTAAATACTGGGCATTAATTGTATCTTGTGACATGCAAAGTCAAAAACAGAATATATTTGATTACTCTAAATGAGTCAGTGGTTAAGTTTTAGCCAGGACAAAGACTCTCTCTTTGCTTCTATCTTTTAAACTACAGAAGCAAACAGAAATCTCATGTATGTACACTGGAAGAAATTCTCATATATAAGTTTAGCTTAGGGAAAAAAAACATAAGGGTGCTCCTCTTTCCCACTATTAAAGGTGCTCTTCATGGAATCCTGGGATTAATATTGGCATGGTTAATAGCTATATATGAAAAAAAAATGTCTGAAACAAATGACTGTATTTGTAAAACTAATCATCTGAACAATCTGATTTATATTCTCCCTTATACCATTTTGAATTCAGACTGTCTTCATTGCCTTCAGCTGAATGAAGAGTAGAAGCTAACCTATTTATTAGCTTTATGTTATGCCTTTAAAAATATGATGCATTAAGAAATTTCATGATTAATTGGCATCATGCAAACCAGCAGCCTTATGCATCAAAATTCTGGCCCATTACTGTAGCATTGTAAGGTGTTATGGCAGATGCCATCCAAGTGCTCTGCAGCTGCATGATCGATGCTATCGGCTTTGATTGATGTCTCTGACACAGTGGTATTCCAAACAGAGCAAAATCTCATATGCTTTTGAGTGACGATGAATATAGACCTACAACATGTGAGAAATTATTATGTGGAGAAGCTGCAAATCTGCAGTGAAGGTTCCTGTGACCGTTAGGATGTCCTTCATGAAAAGAAGGAAGATGCAGAAGTTTGGGATATCTTGAATATCTAATGTCTCATATATCTGTTACATAAAAGAGATTGTTTTGCCAAAACATCTTTTCACTCTTTTATTTAGACATAAGTCTAATTTCAGGGCAGGGCCAACTGTAATCCCAGATCTCATCAGTTCAGCTAGAAAGCAGTCTTCCAGGGAATGAAAAAAGACAAACATCAACAGATCATTATGATCACCCCAGACCAATACTGGAGAATGTAAAATGGGACAATCTTGGGGTCATAAGTTAAAACACACAAGATCTGGGCAGGGCCTGAGCTACACTGTGAACAGAGAAGTTTTGTGTCCAAAGCTCTTAGTCTTCCTGTAGTTGCTAGGTGACCTGTCATCATTTTAAATAACCACCTTGAATCATATAAGTAGGCTTTGGAGGCAGGAAGAAAGTGGATGAAGGATAGTAGGTACAACATGGTTTTGGACAGAAACTCATCTGAACTATTAGCATTCGGCTGACAAGCATTAAGCAAATGAGGATCTCTGGAAAAATACTGAAGTGGAAAAACATTGCAGAAGACTGTTATTAATTTGCAGAGTGTGTCATGACTGTTCATTTTCTTCCTTGTTGTTGGCCTTCAAAGGAATATATGAGCACTATTATGAGTGTTTATTTCATTTTCTCTCGAGGTGGAATCATGAAGGGTGTTAATTTCCTTGAAGCAAGAGATTCAAGGATAGGAAAGAAACAGTTATAATGAAATAGTGAGCACGACAAAAAATGGGTATCTTTCGTTCTTAGTAAGAAAATCACTCGAAGTATTTCAGTCAGTTGAATGCTTCATAAGCCAGTGGGGAAAAATAGAAAAAATAGAGAGATGTTGCTGCAGGCACTGCAGAAATAGTGTGTACTCCAAAGCCTTTAGTAGCCGGTGTAAAAGCCTTCACTGATTTTAGCAAGTTTTCAGTTCAAGCAGTAGGTGCAGGTGAGGGAGTCCAAGGGGCAACAACAACTGTGGCAGCAAATGCATTAGCAGTAGCAGCAGCCACCACCCTTTCTGAAGAAGAGAGTCAACAAGGGCAGAAGGTAATTCCCTACCTACCTATCTTGTGGGAAAAAAAAAAAAAAAAAAAAAGTTGCTTTCTGGCTACGGCAGCCAGAATTAACTGTGAGATGCCATCTCTTTCTTCCATTAGCTGGAAGAAGAGAAAACCCTTTACAAGAATGCCACAAATTTCTCAGTAACAGCAATGGTATCAATGCCTCCTGTTCACAGATGTGCATTGTAGAAACTAGTTTTTTCTGATTTGGGGAAACCAAGGGCAACAAAATAAAACTGTGGCTAAGGAAATTTTTGTAAGAAAGAAAAGGAATAACCTGGTAGCCATGCTTGCTTTGAATTATTTCATGCTGCTAATTGTCTTGAATATTTTACAGTCTGAGTATTTTTCTGGAGACCTCTGTTGTCTGCAACTCCTAAATCAGAGTAAAACTGCAAGATTCATTACAAAGAGAGCATGTGAAAAGTGGAACTTATCTACTCTTCTTTATTCTCATCCTTTTGTTCTGGCTTTCAAATTTATATGAATCTACTCTTTGTGAGAGAGAAATTAAGATGCAACAAAACTGTAAAATTGACTTAGAGCAAAAACCACTTCATATGAAAAGAGTTCTGATTTGTATTTGCCCAAACATCATCTTTTCTACTGTCAAAGCAACAACAGCAGGGTGCAGCTATGCTGAAGATGAACTTCTTTAATGTAGTCACGTTTCTCTCAGGTTCCATAGTGAATTATGATCTGCAGTGGTCAAACAATGAGAAAGTGCAATGCAATGTAACTGCAGTGAGTCTACAGTACATTATAATAATGCACTCACCTGAGTAGTTTGCTCCTGACACCTTCTGCAGCACACTAGTTTGGTCCTTCTTTCTCATATTCAAAGATGAGAGCAAAACAAAATTCCCAATAAATTACAAGTTCATATTTCAAAGGAACAATAAGCAGGCTGCTGTTATTGTGTTAGGTTTGCCATTATCCATCATCAAGGTGATTCTGCTAGTCTTAATTAGCTGAATTTAACATATTCCACAGTAAATCTAATTATTTAAGGTCCTGATAGACAGTGATAGATAGTACAGACAACAGCTGACACTGTAGTATCTCAACTATCCATCCTTAAAACCTATTCAGGAAGCATTCTGGAGCTACTAGTAACCATATATTTTGCTACTGATAAGCTCTGAATAAATAGCATGCTCAGTGCTTCTAATTCCTTAAAATCAACATAAAAACCTTGCAAGCTATTTCATGCCAGCTTTGACATATGTTGATAATGTTTTAGAAGGCACAGGATATACTGTGATGATAGCAGCAAATGGTGACAGATTTAAGGTGTGCTAGAGAAGGGAGCTGAACAAGCTTGGCTAAGTTCAATTGAAATGTTTCCTAACACATCAGCTTGTTGAACTGACTTTAGAACTATGCCTTAGATTATTCTAAAATTCCTACGACTTCAAGGATGAGAAATGAATATGATGAAAATGAACTGTAATCATTCAGGGCTATGGAAGATTGAGGGAATGAGAGATGGCCTTACAGATGGGAGATCTTTCAATCCATGAATTCATTAGCTTTAGTAAATGTTTTCTTGCTTTATTTTATAGCTTTATAATTTTCACTAATTATAGGTTCCCTCTCAGTCTGTATTTTTGTCTTTACAATATCAACACATGGATGGAAAGATTTGTGTGTATTTTGTTTTTTTCTACAAACAGTTCCAAAATATTTCTTTTTTCCTCAACTGATACAGTAAATTGTATGTCTGTGTATCAAATTAGAATATAAACAAACTTTGAAGAAATGTGTGTTAATGAAATAAGAAAATATAAGACAGCATCAGAATGCTTCATGTAAGCAACAAAAAAAAAGAATAATTACAAAATATCAATATTTATGAGGGCAAAGAAAAACTCTCATAGAGTGACATATTGCCAGGGCTGAGGGCTAATGGGTTCTTTACCTCCTCCTTTCTGGTTCTGTTTTTGGCTTTTCCTTTGTGCAGAAGTCTGGCAAAAGAAGAGAACATGGCTGTAAGAACAGCATCAAAGACAGGATGAGAAATAAGAGTAGATACTCTCCCAAATAGACTTGCTGGTTCCTGGGAAAGACTTAACCAGTTGTGCTCCAATAAGGAACTCAGTTACGAAATATATGAAATATATCCAGAATTGTGTGGAGAATGAGGAGCAGAAAACTCACAGCATTCCTCTTCTTCCCCCAAATTCCCAGGAAAAGAGGGCACAGATGTGCAAAATATCATCATTCTTCAACCAGATTTCTTTTTGGCTGCTGCCAGCCCCTGTACTGTACTAACAGATTTTTTTTCTGGCTTGAATTCTCCACAGACAACAAGTAAGCATGTAGAAATCATAGGAAAAATGAGCAAAAGATAAATTACCAAGAGAAGGAACTAGTTGGTAAATAGAGGGAAGGAAAAGGGACGAAATCTGCCTGAAAGATGGAATAAATGAGGAAGAGGAGCTGAGAAACGAGGGCTATTACATAGAAGACAAAAAGATAGCTATATAAGAAATGATATGGCTATGAGAAAGAAGAATTAAAGATGACTGAAAAGGGAAAAAACTCTTGAAAAAACTACAACTGAGGGGAGAGAAAAAAAGAAAAAGACCACAAATCCAACAAATTTCCAAAAGTAAGGGTGCAAAAAAAAAGCCTGAAAAAAAATGAAGAACTCCAAGATTAATTAAAAATGCACGTCAGTGTCATTACCTAGTGGCAAAAGTTAGCCATGCACACCTTCATCCCTAATACGGATGATAAGCACTTTTGCTCCACTGAAACATGGAAAGCATTTCATAAAAAATGCATTTGTATATCAACCTTGTAAGTCATAAAAATAGATGTCAAAATCCAAACCAAAGAAACAAAATAAAATTGCACTGAGAAGCAACTATTATCAAAGTTTTGAGTTTCATATTGTAGCTTTTATTGAAGATGAACATTGAATCCTTTAGGATGCTAAGTAATGAATTTTTTTCATGTGTTACAAACACTGGGATGGCTCCTGTGGTGGGAGCATATGTCTGGGCTTAAAACTGCTGTTCTAAAATTGCATCTCCTAACATTTTCTAATTAAAATCTGCTTTTAATAACTGTACCATGCTTTTCTGTCCACATTTATAAAGCAAGAAAAAACAATATTTTGAAGGGAACTAGTCTGGAGAAATGTTTAGCACTGACAGTGCTAGTTGCTAAAGGCCTGGGTATTGATAGGGAGAAGAAAAGATGTTGCTGGCATCACACAAGCTGTTCTCTGACAGAGTGCCAAAGCCTGTTTTGGCCAGACTGAAGGGTTGATCTCGTTTCACACTGATTATAACCTCAGTGGCACAATCAGCCGAGTTGTTCTTGATTCATGGTGTTGTAACTGAGAGAAGAATCATAGCCTAGTTCTGAAACATTTTCTCCCCATCTTTTAAGGCTTAAAGTGTTCCAAGTGGCTTTAAAGCAGTGACAATTATTCTTGGTGCCAATTAGCTTGGACATCTAAACATTTATAGGTTCTTAATTTGATGCACGCTGCAGTGTTTCAGTACCTACACACATATTTCATGTAAGAAGTTCCCAAATGGACCAACTAACTCAGCAGGAAACTACCAAGCTCTGTATCCTGCATGATCATGAAAATTCAGGAGTGAGCACTGAAAACGTGTGAAACTAATGGAAAATGATTAAGGACAAGAACTTTCAGTCATTCTGGTTCAGTAGACAGACCAGGTATACATGAGCAGGAATGAGATTTTACTCTTTCATGTGAAATTAGAAAGAAATAGGTTCCTAGGAAGAAAATTGATAAATCGTATGTTAGCAAACGCATTCTATTCTTGCACCATTTTGGCAGTATATCACACAAAACAAACTGCTGAATTATATATTTATTTATTCTTTCTCATATAGAGTGTATGAAGATATAAATATGTGTATGCATATAAATATATGTGTATATGTAAAAGATCTATAAATTTTTATAATCTATATAAAAATCAAAATAAATCTCTATATTTTTCTTATTAAGTTTACCTTATAAAATATATGTATATTTATGTAGATAATATATAGTTTCTCATAGTAAGATAATATATAGCTTCTGATAATAATGCATTATGGAGTTCTGGTTTATTTTTTAACATGCTGAAGAGCCTGTCTTGGATTGCAGAACCAGAACATAGTAACAAGGTGAGCCTTATAAACAGGCAGATCTTGTTTGGATTGTGTCATTTTCAGAAGCAGATTTGTGACTTATTTCAATAAAAAGAAAATGGGATGCAAGCTGACTGCCTATTTGCAATGGGCAGAAATGGTTTGAACTCTAAAGTCTCTGAAGGAAAACAGTAAACACCGCGGTCTACTGACTAGGTGAATTATACTGGAGCAGTTTACTGAGACATGTCAGAGATCCACATAGCTATGGATTTTCATTTTCATGTTTATATTCACAGAAGAGATGGTCTGGAATCAAAATACACTATCTGCTGTCCTTCACTAGCCAACAGAAAACATTAGAAAACATAGGCGGTATTTGCCAAGCTGACATTTTTCCTTATACTGTTGGGAGGCTGTGCTTCCCAAAAACAGTTTTACAAGCCTAGATTGACAATTGTATATGATAGTGCATATATTTTTCTCTTATTCTAATAGAAGTTCATTAAATTAAATTAAAATTCTGAGATAGCTCACTTTCTACCTGGCTGCTGGTTTCCCTGGTAGGAAGAGTATAGAGCATCCGAGGTCAAGCTGACAGATCTGCTGCCTGGCTCAGATGCCTCTACTGAGCTAGTTCTCATCAAGCTACATTTTTGGTGACCAGTTTCTGACATATGGGAATATGAACTTTATTTTTGCTCTGATAATGAAACAAAAGGAAAAAGGTTCCCAGAACAGAACAAACTGTTTCAACATGATCAGGACATTTCATTTTTGTCTGAGAAGCTGCTTGCAGTTCTGGGAAATGGATCTACAGAAGTCCACCTGATTTAAGTATGCAAGGCTTTTCTTGACTTTAGTCCTGAATTTTTGCTAAAAAAGACACCATAGTGAGGCACAGATGAAAAAAAAAAAAAAAAGAGGTGACAAAATCTGTATTCATATATTCAACACCACTTGAAGTAATGTGTTTTTCTAGTTCAGTGTGAGAGCAGAGCTTTGCACCTGACTTAAGGGAGACCAAATGATAAAACCAAATAATCCTGTCCCTACACAGTTGGATCTGTAGCTAATATCGTTAGTATTTGTAAATGTCAATTGAAAATGGTAATTTACCTATTGATCTTAATTACTAATAAAATGCATATAATTCATTGAATGATGATGTGTTCCAAGCTTAGTGAATTTTGCTATGATACAATAAAAAATATTTAATAAGAAATTAACCTTCACTTGACCTACATAAGAATTTACTTTGCAAATAGAATTTATGGATGCTGAGTAAAATCCTACATATGTACTTTGGAAGTTCTTAATACTTACACAGAAGATCGTTTTGGCTTGATTTATATAATCTGAGGCAACTACAAGATTTTTAAAGAAATATACTTTCTTAGTTTCTAACTTCAACAATTATAATTTTCATCGGTACAACTTTAATTCTGGTACAAGATAAAACACATGGTATACTTTGCCATGAACACAAATCATTATGTATTACAGTGATTTCTGTTTTAACATTTTCTTGAAGAGTGCAAGAATGCATCCTCCAAGAGCATGAAGGAAATTATTGCTTTCCGTCTTATTATCTAAGACTCCATACATCCAGGCTACAATGGAGTAAACTTATAATTGTTCAAAGGATAATCAGTTATCTGTGCCTGCTTCTAACCACTGAAAATAAGCTAAATACTCTTTCAGTGAAAAGTTGGGCCACACAATTATTAAATACAGAAGAATATAATGGAATATTGCATTATTATAAAGGAAATTCTACTGCAATTTTTTAGATATACTGTTAAGAGGAAATTCACTGCACATAATTTAGCTAAAAGTTGTCTTATACATGTATAAATGTAATTTACACATATATCAATATACATACATGTGTACATGGAATTTTAGCCAGAAAAAAGAGCAATTCCTATATATATAATAAATGCTAAACTAGATGGCAGCATTCCCTGCATGAGATGGAGAGTGTATTCTTTTCTACCCACCTGATTCTTTTTTTGGATCTAATTCCTCAATCAATAATTAGGTTCACTTGGAAATTAATTCTATATTTTCATCTTATTCAGATGATATTAATTATTGCTTTCCAAATATTATTTGTTGTAAAGCCCCCTTGAACTCTTTGTGGTGGATTACTTTATGAGATCATATTATTCCTGCCTTAGTGAAAGCACTTTTATGTCCAGTTATTACTGTTATTATGCTATTATTACACATCCATAGACACTTTCTTTTGCTTTTCATTTTGTGTAGACTGATAAGCCGTTTATTAGGATTCATAGGTTAGAATGAAAAGAATCATGATTATTTGTTAGCGTGCTGCCCTCTGAACCCTAATATTTGAAGGTTAGAAGAGGATAGTAACAATGAACAGTCAGGTCCATATACTCTGAACTTAGGGATATTTAAATACAGGTGATAAGGACTCATTTAAGGCTATTACAGTCTATCAGTTCACATATAACTTTCTGAAATGACCTACTTGTTGAATAACATGATAGATGATAGTCAAGGCTGTTATGCATCAACTGTGTAATTCTAGTTATCTCACTCAAGGAGTAGAGTTTCCCAGTATAACTGACGGATCCATGGCAAGAATATGTTATTTTCCCTGTACTTTAGATGTACAGAAGGCAAACACTGTGTAAATAATCATTCTTCTATATAAGTTAAGAAGCACTATATAAGTTTCATCAATTTATTTTGGTCATTTTCCATGCTTTTTTTTGGAAGTTGCTTTTCTTAATAGTAACCTGACTAAGCCTTGAAAATCTAGTTCTTAAAGAATAACAATTTACTGTAGATATCATGCATAGGTGCTTTGAACTTCTCTGTAGTTCTTTCACTAGATGAGTCTTTAAAATATTATCAAAATTACACCACTGGATTTTCTATTTAAACTGAGATCAGTCATATGAGTGCAAAAGCAGCCTAGAAGGTGGTACAGAGGACTCTGCTCTGCACAGAGGAGGTTTCCTCTCATTTCAGAAATGTTTTTGTCATTGATGAATAAGATATTCCAGGACGTCATTCACAGAAAGATACTGCAACACAATATACATTGATATGAGAACTTAGTAGAGGAAAGATCAGAAAGACATTAGAAGTTGCACCTGTTTTAGCAAAGATTTAGTGACAGGCTGTGTATTCTGCATAGAATAAGCTGGTTGTCCAGAGGAGGTGCATATCAAATCCAGCAATTACAAGGGACATACGACTCGGCTGAGCATTATTTTTTTTTTTTGTATTTCTCACTCTGTGATTATTCTTTGTGAATTCAAATTACCAGAGAAGTAAAAGAAATATTGAGTAAGAGGTATATGGTTGGAATGGCCCAAGTATGGAAAATTACTGGTTATGTTGGATCTCTGTGTGAGTTTCATGGCCTAACTTTTGAGATAGCTATAGGTTCAAACTCCACAGCTCTAATAAAGTCACAAAGGAGAATCTGGACCTGTCCTGAATATTTTCTTTTTACTTTTATTTCCTTTCCATAATCAGAACTGGCGGCTTTTAAGTATTTGTGCATTTATTCAGAAACGCATAGAGGCCACAAGCAAGGTGAGATAGATGTTTGCATATGAGTTATGCATTTAAACTTTTAGTAACACATCAAATAAAGGAATCAAGTATAAGTTAGATGAAGTCCAGGGCACCTATTTGAAAATATAGTCTGGTATTTACAGTCACACACCATCAATGTGGTCTGGAGGCACCATGTCACTTGCCATGCAGATTTTTCATTACAGCAAGAGTTACATGTGCATCAGCCACAACATGCTTCATGCTAAGTAAATGAAATATTTCTCTGTATTGCCACTTTACTCGAATTCTTTCCACTATTTACAAAGAGTGAAGGGAACTGAAGGCTCTTGCATCCAGAAAAGTCATCAATAAGAAAAGAAAAAAAGGAAAAGCCATACGAACAAATGAAAAAAAGCACATGAAACTCCCTCTGCCAAAAGACCGACAACTCATACTCACACAAATTCATAACAGCCAAATCCTTGAGAATTAAATTTAAGTTGGTATGAACTATAGAGGTACAAAAAAACTGTTAAAACAAACAAACAAACAAACAATAAATTGCAACATCTTAAGAGGAACTTATTGGAGTGAGGCATCATTTAATCATCTCTAACATTTTGATTGAAGATCTCAATGAGAGAGTAAACAACATCTTAATGAAAATCACAAATGATCTTAGATTAGAAGGATCGATTTGTATCCATTGGAAACCAGATGCTATGCAATGATTAGAAATGTGCAGAAAAAGAGATTTAGCTTAGAGAAACACTTTTTAATACTTCTCAGGAAAATTAGTGAAAGTGAAAATAAGTGTACTCATGAAAGTACAATCATTTTGAAAGACATCTAGAAATCATATCCAGAAACAGAAGTAGATATCCATCTGCAACAGGTTATGCCAGCAAGAAAGGTCATTGAATCATTCAGACACTTAAGAAAATGCAGGTTATCTCATTATTTAACAGAAAGCAGAAAATTTTTCTCCATTTCTTATGTAGAGTCAACTATGTAGAGTTATTTATGGAAGTTGTCTTCCTAAAGGATCCCTTATCTGCAGAGGGGCTCTTCTTCCAGTTTGGAGTTAATATTTCTGAAACATTAGATCATTTTTATTTATGGAATAACTATAACTGTAGAATACAGAACAGAAACAACAGAAGAAAGAAGAAAAATATGTCTGGATAATATTTTATCAAAGTTGTCTGGTTTTGCTTATCTAGCCAAAATCTTTATTTCAGACCTCATCATCTCCTATCTTAATTACTGAGAATACCTTCTATTCAGTATTTGCAAAAGAAAGCTTTTCTTCAACTCATAAGAAAAAATGCTCCTTTTCCTGAGCTTGCCCCCCTTCCTAGTTCCTTCTGCATTTTTTTCCCAACTTCAATTAGATTTTCTCCTCTTCCTCAAAACTTTGTCCCAGTTCTGCCTTATTAATCTGTGAACATTTCTTAACACCTAGCCCACAGTGAGGAAGTTTAGGTCAGTATTTTTTGGCTGCAGTCACCATTTCTGCAGTTAATCTTAAGCACGTCGCACTTCTTGATTGGTCTTCCTGACCTATCATAACATTGTTCTTCTTGTCCAACTTACTCTTTAATTCCCACTTCACTCATGCAACTGAGAAGGAGTTAATGTGTTAAGAGGTGAAGCTGAGAGTTACTTGGCAGTTTATATTACACTGCTTTAGAACATAAATTGTACAGTAAGTGCTCTTCTCTCTGTGACTTCTTTCATATGTCACTTATCTTTTAAGTTTATATTATCTCTGAAGCAATAACTGTGCCATTTGGCTTGTTTAGCTTGCGTCTTACTGTGGATAATGTAGGAGAAGAATGAAAAAAATATGTAGCAACAGTAATAAAAGATGAAAGGCAAATTGAAGGAATGTATTCTGTGAGATTATAAGTATTATAAGAAGTGAAGACTGGATGCCTACACTAAGAGCACTGATTACCAGTATAGATAGCAGTAGTTACTGCCTGCAGTTGGAGAGGAATCTTTGCTAGTACTTTTAATAACTTCTCCTATAATAAAATATTAGATTTCAAGGCTATCTCTGTAGTGTGTATGAGTAATAACTACTAAAGAAACATGATGACAGATCACAACTCTTGGAGGGGGTTAGCTGCTGGGAAAGACAGAAAATATTTACATTAGTTTAAGGTACATCACTCCAGAGTAATGGGATGAGATTAAGAAAGGTGAAACTCAAGTTGAACATCACGTAAAAGCTTCCTGACAGTGAGATCTATTGGGCCACACAGTAATTTCCCTTAGAATATTTAAAATGAGACTAGACTATGCATCTACTGGGGTAATTCACTGGCAAGTATACAGTGGGAAACAATTTTGCCTTGAAAAAGTTAAAGACAATGTGGTCTAATACATTTTTGCTACATTTAAGTGATGAATCCATGAGTTTGAAGTAAACTGGAAAAAGAAAAATAAACTTTCTTAAGTAACAGGCAGATCAGGAGAGGAGAAAGCTAATTGTGATATAACTTTGGTGATTTTATAGATCATTGCCCTGCATGAAGACTGTCGATTTATATAGGACATGAAATTAAGTAGCTGAAGAGCAACCAGCTCACTCTCTTCCAATCTGGAATCTCTTTTTCAGTCACTCAGGCATAAAATGACTCCCTTGGCCTAAATATTTCTTTCTTCCCACCACCACATTCCTCGTCATCACTTGCACAGTACAGGATATGAAATTGAAATATCTGGTATTTTGTTTAGGATATGTGGAAAAGCACAAAAAAAACAAAATTAAGAAGGCATTCTAACTACCAAAATTTGCAGACATTTTTATGGGATCACTTTTCTGCTTTTAATTACTATGAAGCCCACAAAAACACAACATGAGAATAGGAGAAGTGTGTTATGATTATCTTTGGGAGACAAGGTACTGTAGAAATGTAACTTGTGGTCACCTGGCTAGCCAACTTACAGGCTGTGCCTTAACTACTGGGTCTATGGGAATTATTTATTGTTCTCTGAGTTACAATAAAAGGAAAGTAAATGAGCTTACTCAGAAGAGTAGAAAGTGTACAAATAAACAATGGAGAATAAGAAAATAGTTCTGTCATTTACAGCATTTTAGAGAAGGTTGATGTTGTCTAGACTTCTTTCATAATCTTTGCATAAGCTAGCCCATTAAGAGTCTTATCATCATGATAAGAGAATAAAAACCTAACATAATGCTTAACATATTATAAATGTACTTGATTATTCATTCAAATCTTCTGATCATTTTTTTGACAGAAAACACTGAAAAAAAGCATGCAGAAGGAGCTCATCCAAACCTACAACTGAAAATGAAAGTATGTTAAAGTGTCACTTGCTGTATCATATTTTATTGATCAGCCTGATAGGTTATAAAACTGTAAGGTACTGCTGAAGTAATTCAATCAAATAAAGTGAAAGTAATATTGATGAAAATCCGTTTCATTTTTATTGACCCATAAACATTAGAGTGGAAATGCCTAAACGACCTCTCAGAAATTGTGGAGATGCTGGTATCATAATTCTAAATATCAAAAGGGAAATATGAATCATAGTAAATGAACCTAAAGTTGCTTGATCATGTGTTTTCAGGTTATAAAAGCTGATTCCATTAATACTGTCTATATCTTATTTATTATTTTCTTCTGTCTCTGATTCCTTACTGTGTTGAAAACACATATTAATACTGCCCCTCCTCTCAGGGTCTCTCTCCTTTTCAAGTATGAGAAAAAGTTCAGCAAAGGGTTTGGAAAACATAGTCTTTTTTGGGCTATATCAGTATCTCTATCTACTATAATAAAAGAATTATGTACTTAAGATAAAGAGAGTCAGGAAAGTGAGGCCTATTTTTTGGCTTACTTTATGTTTTATATTTTTTTCCATCTTACTTCTTTCTACAGTCCTTGTTTTTACTTTTTAGTGTGTTTTTGTGTGTTCTTCCTCCCTTCCCTTTGCTAGTTAGATGATGTTTTTCTGAGGGTAAAAGTTCAAATCCCTTAAGGGTTAAGAAAACTTAGGTTTCCTTTTCACTTGCTTTCTACCATTAGGCTGTAGGGTGGAAATATCTGTGCAGGGGAACATTTTAAAAGGCTCTGGGTCAAACTGACTACTATTCTTGGAAGAGGACTTGGATTTAAAAGCATGAGAGATTTGACATACTACTGTTTTAGTGAAGACCACTTGTGTACAGGAAGAGGCAGAACAGGATATTCTTCTAGATCATCCTGTCTAAGTCATCAGTGGACATAAACTCTTTTAGTGAACTATTCCCAGTATCTGGACAAATGTACAGACTCTAGCGTCAGTAAATTTTTGAAAACATAAAATATTTAGATGCAAACATTTAGCGGAAACGTCACTCAAGACGTTGATATATTGGGTATCCAATGCCTAATATTTTCTCAGCAGAAACATTAAATTAATTTTCTGATGTGCTTAGATGTTTACCCTGACAGTAAGGCAGCCTATGAATGCTAATTGTTCTGTTGGGAGAAGCTCCTACAGAGGCTAGCAAAACCTGAGTTGACCACCTAAAGCAGAGAGTTCGAGTCTGGTGCCAAGTTCTGAAATTAAAGTCAAAAATCATATTTTCATAACGTTACTTGCAATAGATGAATTATTAAAAAAAGGGGGGAGGCAAAAAAAAGCAGCAGTTTGTTGTGCCATTTGTTCAGAACTTGAGACTATAATCAAGATTTTCAGACCAATTAAATCATTGAACAATGCAAGCAGAGTCAAAATTCCAGCAGTATTCAAACAATGATTTTACATTTATTATCCAATCCTTTTAAACATTGCTTTGATTTTCATGCTTAGTGCTGAAATTTTTAGTGTTTCTTTTCTGTAGACAGGAGAAAAATGCTTTGGGGGTCAAGGTACTAATCGATCATCTCAGGTAACTTTTCTTCCAAATGCTTAAGCTTAAATATGACACACTTTCAGAGAATTTACTGAAGGTTTATTTTGTATTTTTGCTGTGGATGTACCCCTCAAACTAGGACATATGGTCACTAAATGCCTAGTCCTAAGGCAAGGAAACCTGAAGGCTTAAAATGATTCTGCTACCAACATAACAGTCTTGGAAAATAAGAATAGCTGTGTTTTATCATTTACTCGATACTGGAGGCTATAATCAAGCTCTTCAGATCAATTAAAACACTGAACAATGCATGCAGGGAGTAAACATTCAAACAGCATTTATACAATGTTTTAACATTTGTTATTCTGCCTTTTCAAAGTGACTTGATGTTTCATGATTTAAAGTCAGTCAGACAACTCACAGTATGGTTCATGTCTGTATGCATATATTTGAAAAAATCCTAGTCTATGCCGCAGATCTCATAGGCTTACTTGATTCATCACTGTTCAAAGAATTTGCCCTCTCTTCCCCTTTATATCTATAATGTATATATGTATGTAAGCATACTATCATCAGTAAACTCCACCACATTTACTGATGATACTATACTTATAAATATAGTTCAGAGAGCAGGATTTATATGCTTCAATTACCATCAGCATACTAATACATCAACGGAGTGTTTCGTTATTTCTCTATGAAAGATAAAAAATAAATGCACATAATATTATACAGAAAATGAACCGTTTCATTTTGTTACTATAGCTAAGAAAAAACTTTCTTGATCGTTTCTTTGTTTGATCACGATTCTTCTCTGCTTATCTCTACTTTGACTTTATATTTTCTCAGGTTTTGAATAGTTGGAAACTTGATTTTACATCCATTAAAATGTTATTTCCCCCTCATAATGGAAAGGACACTTCAGGCAAAGAAATCTTGGAATTCTGATCCTTTCCTCTTTCTTGGATGCAGGAGCAGGAAGCAAGGATTATTCACAATTTTTCAATGACACTATCAAGTGACAAAGACATTTATATCACTACTTTGACAAAGTTGCAGATTAGATTGAGATCTTTTAAAAAGCTTTAGACTAGAGTCATAAATGTAAACTGTAGCTCAAGTTCAGTTTCCTTTTGCTAGCAATGCTGGTTTTCTTTAGTTCTCTCATTTCCTGAAAGCAGCTCTCTTATTCTTCTACTCTGCTAGTAAACTTACCCTATGTTGTCTGTGGTTGCTTTTGGCCTTCAGACTATTCTCTTTACAGATACGTACTAGACTATTCATTTTTGTGTTCTATAACAAAATTACTACACTGAGATGCTGTAGTGCTATACAAACCTATGGCATGTAGCACGGTATGCAAGTAGAATCTTTTAGAATTGCATCTTCAGTAAGGCAGAATAAAAAATGCTGAAATCTTGACTGTAAGCCAGAGACAAACCAGAAATTATCTTGCTTGATGAATTACAATTGCTCTCCTTCTCTCTGTAGCAAAAATCATTATTATTATTATTTTATTAGGCGATGTCTCTAAGCATACATTGAAAAAGGATGAAACAACAGAATCAAGGATCTTTGTGATCTTCATTTCTGTGTCCCTGGCAGCTATTCTCTGCTTCTGTCCTCCTCTCAAGATGGAAATTTGAATTGGAAAAGAGCTTAAGAAGGCAGAAGAGGGTAGAGTGAGAGGACAAGAGATACACCTGCCTATTTGTCAACTGTGCCAAGTCTGAGAAAATCTATTTTTCTGAACTTTTTATTACTGAATACTAAAGATATAAATATAACAGTATCTGATTTTTGAGCCTCAGAATGAAATATTTTGTTCCTACAGCAGAAAGTGGATTTTTTTCTGCCTTTAGAAATTTCTTCTGTACCTGAATATGCTCTATACTTTGAACTTGTCTTGGGCAGTATAAGAGAGAATTTCAGGAGTACCGTGTACCACAACAAATGTCTTACACTTTTCCTTTTGGAAGAAAAAATGAGGCCTGCCTTCTAATGATGAAACTGAGGCTGCTGTAGCATTTTGGAGCCCAACAGTCTAGACAACAACCATGAGACTTACATATTATACATATTTTTAAAAGTGTGTTATTTATACCTACATGGATAAATTATGTATGCAATGCATATTTATTTATATATGTGTGTAAAAAAGAGAGGAGGTCAAGTGAATTGATATGACAATTAATTTGGTCAGGTTTCTTGGTACAGTTTTAGTTACTCCTCAAAAGTAAGGTGAAAGGGGGAAGAATATAAGAACATAAAACTGCTCCCTATGCTGACTTAGAGAAGAGAAAAAAAAGAATATTAATTTGGAGAAGTAGGAAAGGCTGCTTTGGACATAGTATTTTATTCTGGACTGGGCTGCAGTAGAAAACCCTTAGCTACATGAATATGTTTTAAGCCTAACTGAAACTTAGGCTTTGCATAGTTCGTACACAACTTTGCAAGGAGATAGTGAGCTGATTTCATACATTTATTGCTGCATGACACAAATTACTGGCTCTATGTGTAAAACAAAGAAAACTAAAATAAAGTGCTTGTGAAACTTGCTGGATAGGTAGTAAAAGACACTGATTGTTTTGTGGAGCAGGGAAAGACACAGAATTGCTCTGCCAACATGTATCAGGCAGAACTTGGAAGAATTGGCTTTGGAGTCAGTAAGGTCAGATAGAGCACCTTCAGGCCTATTCAGTCTTGGTATTTTTAATGAGACTGACACTAAGGACCAGCTGTCTGTGATAGAGATAAGTCCGCTTCACTAGTGCACTATTAAGGAGGCGAGAGAGACCATTCCCTCAGCTTACAGGAACAATCACAGACTATCACACAACTTTAGATGAAGAGTGCTTCCATTTATTCCAGTGACTTTAAAAGCCCTAGTAACCTGAATGCCTCTATCATTTTCCAGATGTATCTCCCCAAAAGCAATGTTTTAATATGACTTGTTTTGTAAAGGAGACAAGATCATTGCTGGAGTATCTGTTTGCATTTATGGGTTGGAACCTAAAAGTCTGTCTGCCCTTTGGGGTTCAGCATACTCATCCCCATGTAAAGGTCCATTGTGACTCTTGAGCAGTTTTCTGCTTAAGCGTTAACATAGTTAACATTATCTTTAATACTTCTCACTTGCTTAAGGCCATTTCTCTACAATCATCTCATTAACGTGATACATTGGTAGATACTGTAGTGTTTCTGTTCATCTTTCCTGCAAGAAGGCAATGGTAAGAATAGGCTACTATACTGAACATCCAGAAGACAACCCTTTTCATGTTTGAATTAATAGTAACATTACATTTAGTGAGCTATGCAGAGATCAATGCCAAAATTCCCCACAGCTATGCTCTGAGAACAGGAAGGACCTATGTACTTTCTCTACTAACAAGAAACATAAGAGGTTACTGAAACTTGTGAAGAACCAACTTAACACAAAAGGGTAATAGAGTTTGAGCACACTAAAGTTGAAGAACACGTTTCCCAAACACCAAGATGAGTGTTTGTGAAATAAAGATGTCTCTTCTTGATGATTTCTGCTTTACTTGGGCTAGACAAAAAGAAATGGAAAATGCAAAAATACATAAAATGTAGAAAAAAAGAACTACATGGAAAATTTAGTAAATTCTATTCTCATTTAGATGAATGAATTTATATTGATTTCACTAAAGTTTCATGGTAATAGCTATCAGCAAAATAAGCAGCAGTCAAGCAATATAACAATTATTAAAAACACATTTCTTTTCATAGAATCCCTTAAAGATTGGAAAAGTAAAGATCTTTGAGAGTTCTTTAGAGAAAATAATGTCATCTTAAAATGAAAAATTCCAGCAGTCTTATGACCAAACAAGATTTTCATCTGAACTACATTAACCTGGAAAAACAAATAATAATAAAACAAGTTCATATTAATGGATGAGTGGAGTAGTTTAATCATCACAAGTGTGGATAAACTAATTTCATGGCTAGAGGCATCGTTTTAAGATACTTATTCATTAGTGACATGATTGGGTGCCTTGTCTCTAATGCCTTCTCTTTTGTGCTAGTGGTTGTATTTGGCTGTCCCTGCAAAAGGGCTAGTGAAAGGATCAGAAAGGTCAAACAAAAGGCAGAAATAAAAAGTATATTAAATTATTTGGGGAAAAAAGCAATTATTTCCTCTTTAATTTATTGTAGCCAATATGTCCATGAATATGAAGCACAGAAAAACAATGAAAAATCTGCTGAAAACAGTAGATAAAATCATAAAATCTTGCAGATTGGGGAGGTGGTGGCAGTGGTGAGTTGTTAGCTGAAAGGGAATTGTATCTCGTTTTAAAAAAAAAGGCACAACACCTTGGGCACTCAGATTCTATGGACATATAGGCTACAAAAATATTCCCAAGTAAATTGAATAAGCAGACATGTTTTATTCTCCCCTATGTGCACATTTTAAACCAAACACACATATTAGCACTTTGCCACTGCATCATAATTGCAAATAGACAGACGAATTCTTTATTGTATCTTTACACAGCAGTGACAGAATGAGTGCCTTAAAATCATAGAGCTGCTCAGAAATGTCAGAGTATTAGAAAACATTTAGCAACAAATGGTTATTAAACTGTCAACAGCACAGGAAAAGCTCAGAGGTGACTGTATTTCACTTCACTTTCTAATGAGCATCACCATAAGTGTCGCTTTAATTAAAAAGCAATCTTACCCAGCGTATATAACAAAAGATGTTTACTGTGCTAGTTCATCCTCTGACAAGTTAATAATTTCAAATTCATTTGCCTAAAAAAGAAGGGGAACACTACTTTTCAGGTAATTAAGAGGTTAAAGATTTTGTGCAGATCAAGCAACATGAATACATTTCAAGGTCAGGTAAGAGGGAGACCATTAATAACAAATATATGCTTTTAGGTGATGCCTGATTTCATACTACTGTATTACTGAGTGTGGAAATATACTTTTGAACACTACAGCTGAGGACATTTGGAATGTACGAATTTAAAAAATGAGAAAGAGTTTGCTCTTACTGTTTTACTTTTTTCTTTTCAAGATCGAATCTATGATAGATAATCTGAAATTGTAGACTAGCTGAAGTCTGATCCACTACCTTTAGGTAAAACCTTAAGTAAAAAGTCAGGAAATAACTAATATCCCTAAAGGATCCAGATAATCAGCTCTGATGAGGCAACGTTTTTTGGAATTATTCTAAATTGTTTCCAAATTCCAAACTGAAGTTACTCCAAAATCCTTTACTGTGAATTCTTTAGGTAACTAGCTGAAGATACGAGAAAAAGATAAGATCAAATCTTCATTCTCCTTTCAAGACAATCTCAGTTAACAAAGCCAAGTGAAAAATCAGTAAAGTGAAAAGCACTTTTGATCACTGATTTTCTTTCATAAAGTCATAAGGAAGTAATGGAATTTCAAGTTTTTTCTGGAAGCTTTTTTCAAGTTTTTCAAGTTTTTTTTTTCTGAAAAAAAAGAAACATAATTTAAAACATTGTAAGTTTTGATGTATTTTCTTTAAAAAATTTTTACTGTATTGTTTTTATTTTTCTAATGCTAACTTGTCACTTATGGTTACATCATGACATATTATAGACGTTTCAATGTTGAAACATTCCAAGGAGGAAATCAAGCCCTTGCTGAACTAATTAGGGAATATATTTTCAATGTCTATTAAAGTGATTGAAGACTAATAGAAAGGTATCAAAGCCAGCTGCTATTCTAGTTTGGCCTTACTTCTTACTATCAATAGACATACTACTCACTGATAATGGAAAATGCATATAAATACTTTCATATATATTAATATATATAAAGGTATGTATAAAAATAAGGGTCAGATGAAATCAGTACAATAAAAGGAAAAACACAGGTATATGCATACAGATATTTGACCATTTAAGTGGAGCATTAATACAAAATACATGGGAATTCACAGTGCGAACATCTAGACTCCATATCATCAATAATATTTTTGCGTATAACAGATCCGAATACAAACTACAAGCACAGGAGAGAGCTGAATTTATATTAAAGAGTGGACTTAAATGGAGGGGTAAAAAAGAAAGAAAAGCAAGTGGTTGTTTTTTGTTTGTTTATTTGGCCTATATAAGGCTTTTTTCTTCACAGCTCAAGTCTGTTTTACATATTTTAAAAGTAATTTTCTCAAGCAGTTATCTGAACATCACATTGATTTTTGTTTCATTTTTCTCAGCACATGCATAGCTGGTTTCTATATATATATTAAAAAAAACTGTACTGTCACTAATTATAATATTCTACCCATTCTTCCAACACAAAAGCAACATTTTCTGGAAAGCTACTTGTATTTGCTTTTGTAGAGGGCTCAGCACAGATCCTAATGGACATAAAACAAATAACTAGCAAATATAAGTTCATAAGCCAAATTTCGTGTTTGAAATCTGTATTACTCTAATAACACTTGATCTAATAATGCTCTTCTCAAAACATTCCCCTCCGTCTCCTTGCCTTCTCTATAAACAGGTTACTTTTCTCACAGAGTTGACTTCTAGGCTACTTTAAAGGTTTTTCTTGGTTTGATATGAAAAATAGAAAAGTATAGTATAAACTTTGTAGGCTATTTTAAGAAAAAGTATTTTACAACTGCTGTCCAAATGCTTATCAAGTAAAGAGACATCAAGGAAGTTGTTTTTGCTCATTATTTTGCTCATTATAGAGCCACAAAGGCACCTGGCTTTGTCATTTACTATCATCTCCAGCTGCTTTGTGCATGATACACATCAACCAAAGACCTGCAACTCTACTGATATTCTCATTACTGTTAGCATTTTTGGTATTCTTCTCTTTCTGATGCAGTATAATACAGTCTTCATTAATACTTCTTTCCTACACTAATACATTAGATATTCTTGCTATGATTCTGATATAGAGCTTCAGGACATAAACAGAAAAGAATTTAGAAATATGTGTGTTCTAAGTTACATGAGACAGCCTTCATCATTGAAATTTTTGCTTTCCATTGAGTCAAGACATTTCCTGTTTAACTTGCAAGCAAACTTTCACCTACAAAGTTCCATTTTCAATTTAATGCTCATTGTTTGAATCTTAAACATTTTTTAACTACACTATTCTTGAAGTATTTGTCCAATAAGCAGAAGAAAAGGTGATGATTTACTCTATGTATATATGAAACACAGCTCTATGTGGTCTACTAATTGTGGTCATAGCCTAGTGGAGAAAACAGACATATGAGAATCCCTGGGGTTCCCTCCCAGCCTCCAGTTACTTCTAGCTCAGAAGATGCTTGGGCCCTATATGATTGTTCTGCATTTAGAGATCCACACTGGATTTCTTCTCCATGAGCTTTCTGAGGCTTTCCCTGTATCCATTTTTACGGCACCATTCAGCAAGGACTTGGCCAATAGAGAAATAGAGTAGATACCAATAGGCAGTATATACCCACAGAAAATAGTGTTTGTCTGTAGCTCTTCCTGTCGTGGTACATTTTCCTTTTATTGCACAGATGTGAGAGCTTGATCATACCGATTTTCTTTGATTCTAGTGATGCAGCCCTGTAGTAGTGATAAAAGATAATCCTAAGCATTTTTTCCTCCTTTATCTTTACTGACTGATAGCTTTCCACAGTCCTGTGAGACATACTAAAAGAGAAACAAGTTTAGCACTGGTGTCAATATTACATACTGAGAAGTAAAAATGAAAATCTATATATCAAGTGTTTAATTGCCAAGGAAACACAACCTCCTTGTGTAAAAACCTCTCTTCATGCTACTTCATTTCAGATGCCAAATTCCTCTCGTCACAGGGTGAAGTATCCCCCACAAAAGACCTCATGGCTTCACCAAGACCAGTGTCTGCAGCAAAGCATGATATAAAAGGGCTACTAAATCCCAGGATGTATGGAGGAGAGGAATAAAAAAAAAAAAGAAAAAGAAAGAAAGAAGAAAGAAAATAAATCTAAATCCTGATGAAGTGCTTCTGCAGACAGTCTGCTCTAGATCAGGCACAACTGAGCTAAAGATTTGTGGCCTTAAAGGTCAGATTAATCTAAGAACATGGAAATTCACCTGAATGTTGATCTCTAACAGTCTTACAAAATAGTCTGTACTATTAAGTAATGCATGTACTCACTGGCTCTAAGAATTGAATGAGTGGAGAAATTTGTTTCCTACAGTCTGTTTGATGCTAGATTCAAGGCTTTTTTTTTTTTTTTTGCAATACCATTATACGTATTCACAGCATGCTTTCATAGCTATACTATATGTAGTATTTTTGTATGTGTGTACACAGATGGGCACATCTGTGCATATAAATATATGTGCATATATAGAGAGAAAAATTTACGAAAAGGAAAAAACATTGTCTCTTGCACAAAATAGAGTGCACTTTCCCCAAACAGGAGCCAGCAGCAAAGCTTACCCTTTTGACACTTCAGGATGTTTTTCAACTAGAAGACTGACTTCAGCCCAAGCATGCAAGGTTCACGCCTTAACACTTGTCAGCTTCAGAAAACAAACATCAGTAAGAAAACAAAGCCGGTGCAGATAGGATGTCACAGAAGAGACACAGAGAAAGAGAAATAGGGTCAAGAAAAAGCATTTTTTTTTGTCACCATATGACCCAGCTCTAAGTCATGAGTGTGGCACTACTGCCTGCAACACAGACTTCAGCAGGAGAATAAAGTAAATTTAGAGGATAAAACCAAGAAACAATCTAAAAGGAAGTGAAGGCTGAAAGCCAGAGAGAGAAAGAGTTAACTTTCAAGGCTTCCTAAGGAAAAACTAAACAAAAAAACACTCTTTAGAGAGAGGAAAAGGCTTTTCTGCATGATATTTTTCTCTTTCCACTACAGATAGGGAGGGTTGCAAGTCATGTATGAAATGTTCAAGTATATTTCATTTTTAAGGCTCTACTGCAGAGTTGTTGCCGTAGTATTTTATGGTGCTTCCTTATTTTTCTTCTCCATCCTTTGAAGGCTAGACAGTCCAATTTAGATAATAATAATGTTCCCTTTGGAACTGTAACAATCATATAACCTGGCCTGAGGTATAGCAATATCTATTGTTCTTTTCCCTGCTTTACTTCTTAAGCCCCAGTTCCTTTAAAATTCATTTTTGTCGTATGGAAATGGAAAGGGTTGCAGTGGTTAATAGCAGAATTATAAATGTAGCACTATATATAGTACAAGACAACATTTTTCTTCAAATTCCTTCTTATTTTTTTTCATGGAAGAATTTTCCAGAGGGAGAAACTGTCATCTATACCCAGTATTTTTCTAGCTTACTTCTTATTCTGCCCACATGGAAATCAAAGTAATTTTCAAATATTTCTTTTCCAATCTTTAGATTCACTTTAGATTAAAAAGTGAAGTGCACTCTTCTTTCTCTAATTGCTCCTAGTTCTCAGCTTTTCCATTTATCACTCTAGGAAAAAAAAGTTTATAATACTGTTAGGCTGTACCCATTGTGGTACTGACGTGCCTAGTCTATAACTTAAGGGGAAGTAATAGGGAGTTATCCCACAAAACTAATCTGCTATAACAAACAGGAAACATTTGGAAGTTAATTTTTCTGTTAGGTTCTATTTGAGAGTAAGCACCTGACAAGAATCCTCTGGTAGGAAGAAAAGAGGACAAAGGCCAGAATATACATTCAAAAAAAGAATTGAAAAGCTGGCAGGTAATCCCATTTATTGGCATTCTCATATGATGTTTGGTATTTTGGCAGCCTGCTAGTACACATGTGGAGAGTGTTTCAACAGCTGTTGAGAGTTAGCTATGCTGACCCTGAGCTGCTCTCCATCAGTTGCTGGCAGCTCCAGCTATTTTTGTCCTCCACGCACAATGGCAAAACTGATATTGTTTTTCCTGGCATCGGACTTAAAAAGCTAACGTGACTATGTGCTAGCAAAGTAAAGCATGGCAAGTTATGCCTGATTAGATATGCAAGGAAAACAAAGCTTTAAGCGAAGCAACAAGACTGAGCTTCTACACACTGGAGGCTTCAAGTTCTAGAACTGCAGGGCTGTGCTCTGCTACACTGCTCCAAGATATCTGTCAAGATGGATAAAAGCTATTCAGGACTATAAACCACTTCTACAGAAGACTTGAAACATATTCTTGATTATACTAGATATTTCTTTTTTAGAAAATAAGCAGAATTCAACATAATTTTTTCTTTCAAGTGTGCTCGAATAGGCTCTTATCCTGTGTGTGTTGATGTCACATACTTCCGAAATCATGGGGGTGGTATTTACAGTGGAGTCATATAAATGGTATTCTGAGAAGGAATAAATTCTTCATTCATTTAAACAAATTTCCATGCATATAATATTTGCTGTATTCTGGAGAATATCTTGTGCTTCTCACTGTTTTCCTAGTTCTTCAGGAAACATTCAGAGGTTTAAGCCAGTGTTTCATGTCTGCTTGACCACACAGAGTTGGAGTAAGATTAGTAATATTAAATCCCTAAACTTTCTGATATATTACAAACATGCACGCTTGCTCACCCAGTGAAGGCTCCTCCCCATTAAAGGAGTGATATAATACAGACATTGAAATTTTGAAGTGGAAGAGGGAAGGAATTATTCATGAGTAGGCCAATTGGTTATCATCTTACCCTTCATATTCTATATTAAAATATTTTTCTATGGATTTGTAACAGAACTCAAAGTGCCAAAATACCTAAATTTTCAGCAAAATTGGAGGTAGTTACTCATTGCTTAGATACATGGAAAGAAGGACTGAGTCTGGTAAGCATAAGTAGAACCAAGTTGGAGAAAGGAGGGGGGAAAAATACTCAGAAAAGGAGATGAGAAAAAGAAGTTGAAGAATGAGTGATATTGAATCATGGTGAAAAATATACAGTACTTGAAGAGAGTAAGACTCAGGCAGAAGTTTGGTTAGATGTGAGGAAGGGAAATACTGAAACAGCCAGAAAAAGACAAGAATAAGAAAAATTTAAATAAAACATTTTTAAAGAAGAAGTAGAGAGATCCATGCACACTTGAAATATGTTGTGTAGGAGAACCTGTAGACTACAGTGCTGAAATCATATGGATTACTCCAAGTTTTGGAGACATGGAGGTGGTTTTGCCAAAGTTGGAAAGAAGAAACAAACAAACAAAATAAACAAATAAACAAAAAAAAAAATGAAGGCAGAGGAGGAACCATAAGAGAAATACCACATACTTTGATAGGATTTAACTTCATTTAAGTACCATAGAGTACATCCACCAGAAAGCAGAAAGTTAGTGACTGGTAATTACTGAAAATAAAGGAGTTGGTGAGCAGAAATTAAGATACAACAAATCTCTACTGTGGTCAGTTCCTACAATTACAGTTTTCCTAACATATTCATACAACTTAAAATGATCTGAAATAAAGCTCTGTGGATTTTGTGTTGTGAAAACTTAATTTTGGTAGCTTCCTCATTTTATATGAAAGTTTTAGGGGTCTTAATGCATAATAAGAATCTGATTTTTTGACTACCTCTCTTATTTTCTTCCTGCATCCAGTTTTGTTTGGTAAGAAGTGTCATTTCTTCTTGCACGTCTCAGGAAGGCACCCTTATCATATGTCCGCTTGTCTGATAAGAAATGTGTGGTTTGTGTAAGGGAAGAGAAAATTATGTTAGAGCCCAAGAGGGCAAAAATAACTCCAGGTAGTTCAGCTTCCTGTCCGGAGTAAAAAAAAGTTGTATTCTGTCCAAGCAACGATCGATCCAGTCATCAGAGACTGCAAGGTTAAAGGAACCTGACTTTTCTAATAACATTTGCCACACGGGTAAAAGTCAGTAGTGAGCTCTATTGGGAAAGCCAAAGAAGTGCCTCAAGAAACCCTTAATAGTTTCTTATAAATTTATTTGGAAGAGATGAGAAAAAAAACATGAGAATTAAAGTGACACTTTGTTATAAACATGAGTTGGCTGCAAAACGAGCTCTCCTTCAGCAATATAGACAATTGCCTGAAATTCAGACCGGCCTGGTAACTTCATTGAGTTGGGCTGCTTGAGACTTGACGAGTTCACCACTTTCAGTGACAGAAGAACAGCCTGTTGTAATGTAATATTACAAGCAATGGGACAGACAGATCTCACTAAAACTAAACCTACTAGTGTAGTTTGGAAATCAAACTCTGCAGCATGACACAGAGCAACTCTACAAGTAAAATAAAAACAAAATACACTAGAAAACTCTGTAATGACACCAACCCCTTTGAAGCAAATTTATACGGGTTTATTCTCAGTTAGATTACAGATTTAGTCCTCAGTTGGAATAGTAGAATAGTTGTCCAATACACTAAAAATGATCAAAGCACACAAAGAATTCAAAATAGAAGTTATTGTAATTATGCTCAGGATTTATGTTTTATATACATAACGAACATCAGAAAGGAAGAAAACAAAGTATTGAAGGAAAATTTTTGGAAAAGGACAAGATATTTTGAAGAATAAGAGCCTATAAGATATAAATGCACTGATCCAAGATGTTGAGGATACCTTCTCTCTTCCTAAGAGATTAGGTTGGACAAAGCAATCATGTTCACTTTCATTTTACTTTAAACCAGACTTGCCCCCTAAGAGGCATTTATACTCTGCCACAGGATGGGAAAGTAAATACTTCTTTTGCCAAGTGAGGAATCTTATTTAAATTCTTGTTTAAAGTCATTCCAAACCCTGGCCTGTGGTGACACTATAGAAGGAAATATAAGACAAAAAACAACATTAAAAAATTGTAAGGCCTAATTAAGTTGTGCTCCAATGTGAAGACAGGACAGATTCTATTTAGGGGCAGGCAACTCTTGGATAAAAGCCCAGCAGGACATCAACAAGAAACATGTATTTTTTTTCACAAATTTCCTTTTCCACTGTTTCTGGTAGCAGTGATAGTGTTTGGCCCAATACATGACTTTCAAGCTAGGGACAGAATCAGGTAGAGTAATAGAAACAAACATATCACTTCATAGTTAAGTCTACATTAGGGAAGTGGCCACAAATTATTTCTGAACTTTATATATATTACATATGAATTACAGTTTAAGCATTCTCCCACACATTCCTGCCAGCTGCACCAATTGGTGATAAATTAAATTTTTTTTCATAGATTCCTTTAAGCTGACCAGAACATCAGAGTTCCCAAACAGTACAGTCAGCACCTAAAGGGTATTTTCAAGCTGCTCATACTGAGGGAAACATACAAAAAACTACTCCTTTTACAGACTTAATTGCCTATGTAGCAGTTCCCTCCTCCAGATAAGAATTCACAGTTCTGCAGTTAAAATTTGATTGAATGAACACTTCTTTTTCTTTCTCATAAAGAACAAGCATGCTTTAATTAAAAAGAAACACCTATTTTCTTCAAACTGATGTTCAAGCCATTAGTGAAAGGGTTTCACTAACACCTTTTCACAGATGCTCAGAAAATCTCAACTTTCTAAGATACCTCAATACTTTAGTTCCTCATTTTATTGCTCTTTCATCATAAATAGAGTAATGGCCCTATTCCACTCCCACATTTCGAAGCTTTGGAACATTGATGCTACTCCACCAAATAAATCTCCTTTTACTTTGTAGAGAGCAGAGAAGGAGTGAGAGTGAATAAAGACAGCTACCCACAAGTTTTCTGACCTGACAAGGATAAAAATAACAAGAATTTTTTTTTAAGTCTTGATCATTCTCATTTCTGCTCTAGCATCTACTTTAGCAGATGAGAAGTGACTTACTGTAACTTAAATAAAAAGATCTGCATGTATAAACAACAAAAAGAAGCAAGAGAAAACCCAGGAATTTAAATCTAGTAATAAAAGTATTGATAAATATTGTTGGAAAACCTGGAAGTTAGACCAATTTCATGCTAATTGCCTGACAGATCCACTTACTACTTTAGGTAGAAGGATTAGCCAAAAGTACATGATTGTGCAGAGATTTCAAAAAGTAAAGAAACTCACTATTTAATCCAGAGAAACGTATACTGCTCCATGGCTTTTTCATCTGCTCTACATTCTTCTCTTTACCTTACTCTTGGCCTTCACCTCTGCTCAGAAGGACATACAAGTAACCACATTTTGATTTGATTTTGGTGCCTCTCTCTGTGACTTAAGGATTGCAAAGCTATGCTGCCTGTAATCATCTTCCTTGAAGGCCACTGCAGAAACTTATTCAGTTTTATTCTGCTTTAGGGGGTGACGCGGAGGGTTAGGCCTCTTAAATCTGTTTGAAATGCATTTATGTGGCAGTGAGGACACATCTCATTGCAGCACCTGACCTCCATCAGTCATGATTACAAAATAAAAGCAGCAAGTTTTTGTTCTTGACATTTCTTACTCTCCTTGTAATTGTCACAGGAATGGATTCAAGCTGTGCTGTTCTCAGTTCTCATTACAGGCTTTGTCATGAGAAGATGAGGCATCAGAATATTTAGCTCCTTATTTACAGCTTGGTACATGTACAGCCTGAATACATGTACAATGACAGCCTAATGAGTTGCACTGCGTGAATACATCGTTTCCTCCTGAGAATAATGCACTTTACGCCTCTAGTTCCTAACCTCAAGCGAATATCTAAGTATTGACAAAATGAATATTTTACACAGATTTAGTAAACTTGTCCCTACCTGAAAGTTAAGTATGTGTCTGTATGTCTGAAAGGATATTGAATAATCAACTAGCTAGACAGCAGAGCCTGCTTGGAAATAGAAGAAATGGCCAACTAAAACTAGCAGGGATAATTACAAAGAAGCAGATTTCATTTCTGAAAACTCAGAGATCAGTACCTGTTATGGGCAAAATCTTTTTCTTTTAGGAAATTAAATGTAAGTTAAATTCCGACTTTCTCAGAAATCTCATGCTATGGAAAACCTGCAGAATAAAGTAAGCAATTTCATTTGCAAAAAGAACATATTGATTGGGATATTTCTTCTACAAGATAGAGGGACCATGCACCTTTTGACCACTCTGGTCTGTGAAGCTGTGCTTAGATTGTAGGGTGGTGATGTCTCCGGCAGTTATTTTTCCTGACATGACAGGAGTCAGGGCCCAGTTGAAGTCAGGGCCCCGGCTACTGTAGCAGTATTTTGGGTCTTGTGAGGATTTCTTGCTCTTGGAAATCAAGGAGAGAATTGCACATGAGGGATGTGGTTGTGAGTCACATCCTAATGTTACAGCAGGAAAACATTTTCTGGTCTTTCAGGATTCTTCTATCTTCCTAATGATTTCACTATGATTTCAGAACTGAACCTCCATGTAATTCCATTTCTCCATGTTAATTTATTCTAAGCATATTAAGCATATAAGTTAATTATATCACATATCTATTATCTAGTTCCTGATGGGCTAAATTTGCCATCCAGAAACAGTGTAATTGGGCTTTTCTGAGGCAGTATTCACTGCCACCACTCAGAATACAATCTGAAACTTGACAGGACTTGTATTCTTAACAGAATAGACCTGAAAAAAAACAATCATAATGATCCTTTTCTGACCTTAGCATTTGACAGATTTGATCTCAACTCTAAGTCCTGCTTCTGGCCATGTTTTGAACTAATATAATTCAGGCAATGAAGTCAGAGATAATTCATCAGAACTCTTTATCATGAAGTTGCCAAAGGTGTTTTTTGCAGTTGTAACAGTAGACCCTCACAAAACATATTAGCTATCTGGACACTTCATTCAAGATGATTGTTTTAGACTCATTAGCTGTGGATCTCATACAGAAGATGGAATTATTTGCATGCAAAGTGCTAACAGTCCAAACACATAGAGAGTAGGTCATTTGTTAAGCCACAATTGGGCAAAAGTATAAACCTTTCATTCTAAATACCTATCCTATAAGCCTTATCTGTCACATCTTTAAATTAATATATTGTCTTTAAAGCACATGATGGGAATTCTCCCATTTGAATGCAAGTAAGAAGCACTGTTGTCTGAGTCCACCTAATCTTCATAAAATAGTAATTTTCAATATATATGAGAGAGAAAGAGAGAGAGAGAAAGAGAGAGAGAGAAAGAGAGAGAGAGAAAGAGAGAGAGAAAGAGAGAGAAAGAGAGAGAAAGAGAGAG
>JAUBOD010000613.1:1553641-1575598 GCA_032353885.1 Nothura maculosa | reverse complement strand
GAAAGAAAGAAAGAAAGAAAGAAAGAAAGAAAGAAAGAAAGAAAGAAAGAAAGAAAGAAAGAAAGAAAAAGAAAGAATTCTTTCACTGACAATAAAGAAATGCATATCAGATTTGTTACAATTCCCAAAGTTATGACAGGACTATATTTACATACCAGTTATTGTAAATGGACTTGCAAAATACTAGTTAGTGAGTTCTTAGCTAGTAAACACTGTTTATCCACATTGATGTTATCAGATGGTCCCCATGGAGCTACCCAAAATTATATTGTCTCTCAGCATGATGCAGTGCCTTCTGATGGGCCTTCTCACATCCCACACAGCAGGTGTGAAAACATAAATCACCTCCTGCAAATACCAAATAGGTTCTCTGTATTCCTCCTCAGCTGCTGAGCTCCAGTTAATCATCTCACCGGTTACTCCATCTTCATCAGCTCTGATACCTGGGTCTGGAAAGTTTGTTTTAGCCCTTACATCCTTACATCTTTCCCTATCAAAACAGCCCTATTTTTCTTCTGAATTCTTTCCATTATAGCAGAAAGAAAAAGATTCCCATGTGATAGGGGCTAGGTCTCAATTCATAAGTTTCTCAGGATTAATCTTGCCTCTGGGTGTTTTCAAAGAGGCCAACAAGGCCATCTCAAAACATCACACAGGAGCTTGTGCAAATATCCCTGACATAACCAATATCCTTTATTAAGACTGATTCCAATCATTTGCAATTATATGTCTCAGGCATGCCTTTGAATAGAAGATTGGAGTTCTTTATTCTCATTTGTGTCTCATTCTTGAGCAGTTTGAAGCACTTGATTTTCTATTAAAAACAGGGCAGTGACCAGTGAAAACATCTGGGAGTACTTTCACAAATCTAATTCTCTTAGGTTGTTTTACTAATATCCAGTCAATTAGGAAGTGGTGGATCTTTTTCCTAATGAAATTCAACAGCATCATTTACAAGCTGTTCTAGCCCCAAATTTCATTCCTAAAACCAAGTCCAAAGAATCCAATTAATATCAATTCCCTAAAATAATTAACTCAACCTTAAAAATAAGTGGCTGAAATTGATCAAATCTCCTCAGCTGTTTGAATTCAATGTTAATTTGGTAAAGGACATTTAGCATGAATTTGCTGGACAGAGGGAGGTCATGGCAGAATTTCCTGGTGTTTTCTAGAACAGTGCTACTTCTGCAAAGGGAAGGATACTGTTCCTCCCCAGAACTTCCTGCTACATGGATTATCACATTTCTAGCAGAAAAGAGTGGTAGTTAATATCTGACATTTAGTACCTGAAGAATTCCTTTGACCATCACCAGTTTTGGAGCTTATTAGCTTTTGCTGTCAGAGCCTTGTTGGTGGAGGAGCCAGGATCCGTGCAACCAAGTAGCAGGAGGGAGTCAACCAGCCACACAGTCTTATCTTGTTTTAATCTATGTTCCCGTGACAAAACCCCTGCTACCAGTCCATGTCCTCCATGCGATCAAAGCTTTGACTATAAGCTTACTCACCAGAGGGGATTGTAAGAGCACATATATCCACCTGAACTAAAGCCTTAAGTAACACTATCAAAAGTGCTTTCAAGGTGCTCCCTATGAGACTTAAGGAAATGCTGGCAGCTATAGTTAGGTGCTCTTTTCTTGAAATAGAGCTGGAAAGGCCACAGAGATAGGAAAAAGAAAGTGAGGATTTAATAGACATACTCAATCCTTCTTCAGCAGGATATTATAGGATGTTACTATAGATATCATCTGATCCTTTGTAAGAAGGAATCATTTGTCCTGAAGAAATTTCATATTATATTAAGGTTTCATTTACATGTAGCTTTAAAAATGATTGGACACTTCAAGAGGTGGTAAATTGTTATATATTGCAAGAGTACAGGAGGTTAAACCTTTCTACTACAGCAAATAATTATTTATAAGGCATTTTAATGATGTTCTCACTATCAGCGTCAATACATGTAGCTCATGCTTCTTTCTTACATACCTTCATATATCAAATCCAAAATTAAACACTGATCAGTGAAATCTCTGAATTACTCATTTGGCAACATAGTTAGACTAAGAGGACTGCAGAACAGAAAGGTGCAAGGCTTTTAGGCTTCATCTTTTCTTATTACTTCTAAGTTAAAGGATAGACAGGACTAGGCATGGTAAGTGGCAAAGGTTAGATTTTAAGATACCAATAAGAAGGAAGGGAGGCCAGGACTTCTATTCTATTCAGAATAGAAGCTTTCAGGAAAAAAAAAAACAACCCAAAGACGTAGCCCCTTGAAAAATGAGTATTTGATTCTGGGATGCCAAGAGATACCATCTGTGAAGATCTGTGAAGGGCTTTGGTTTGTATGAAACATCCAAAATACTGGTTCTCATTCGAGACTTATCCAGATTACATTTATCAGGGGATGTGACAACAGTGGAAACAAACCTCACATTTTTCAAAACTATCTCAATTCTCAAGGGATAGTAAGTTTGAGACACAGCAGTTTGTTCTTACAAAGTAGATTTTTTGCCCTTGAAATGAGAGAGAAAAAAAGAAAGAAAATAACTATTAGGTTGCTAGGAAAGTTAGGGATAAAGTTCATTACTATCAGCTTTAAAATGTATTAGAATGAAAACAGGGATGTGCCAGGCAAAAAAAAAAAAAAAAAAAAAAAGTAAAAGGACAAAAAAAGGACATTCAAAATACTTTCATACTTTGAAAGGAAAAATCATAGGTGAAGAATTAAATGGATCTACTGAATTAGTAACTGTTGTACAAAAAATAATAGTGGCAAAACTTTAAAGGTTTAAGTATTTTTCCTCTGTTAAATGAATATTTTTCAAAGACAGAATTCCTGTAGGTTATTTTACCTCCATGATAAGAAACTTTCAGAACGCATAGACATGAAGGTGAGTATGAAGGTGGCTGCAAATCCAATACCACCATCCTGACACCTTGCTTGGTACAAGCCTCTTTCAGATCCACAGGAGTAAATGCGAGATTTGGACACACAGTGGTTTCTACAAACCCTGCTCAGAGAGCAAGGGCAAAGGCAAAGGTAAGAAAACTATAGATTTTATTATAATTGTATTCTGATGACTATTTGTTCAGATTGAAAATACTAGGCTGAGGGTAATTCCCCTTGATGGACAAGGCTCTATAAAGGGTAGAAGTGGATTGATACCAGAGAGTTATTCCAGACAAAACCATGGAAAATGACAGAACTTGACCTGCAGTTCAAATGAAAACAAGGAAGAAAAAGCACTTAAGTGATTAAGAAAATTTTACTGAACAGTAAATTGAAAGAAAATCAAAATTAATTTTCAACACTGATACTTAGAAGTAGAGTGGAACCATTTCAAAATTGCAAGACAAGAGGAATCTAACCTTTGTTTTTCATATTGTCCAAAATTTATTTCACAGCTGTAACCAGAACACTATGCATTTATTTTCAGCTCTCTAATGAAATCCCAGAATTTCAAACCCTTTTCTTCCAAAGCATACAAGTGACTCCAGGGAAGAGCTAGGAAGTCATTATTTCTAAAGCTACAAAACTTCATCAAAGGCTGGAGAACTCATTTAAAGTAGACCTTCAATTTAGTACCAAGATTTGAAAGATGAACTTTCCCATACTTATATTGCAGAAGGTAAGAAGACATTAACGGGCTTAATTCTGATTTAAAAAAGCAAAGTAATTTAGCCAACATATACAGTCTCTCTGTATTATTTCACCTTGCTCAATCAGTTATTGGCAGATGTGGATTGTAATGCAGACATATTCCTAGCTAAATTTAACACATTTCTGGTCCCATAAGCATTTTGTGGGATCTTTTTCACCTTTCTTCTTAGAAAATCTTGCCCTGCACATCCTTAAAGAATATTCTTTGGGATTTGACTCTTCATCTGGATCTTGCAATTACAAGGCTACATGCTGAAATATAGACATGGAAATTGGAAAATAACAGGATTTTTAGTCTTAGACTACTAAACAATGGTTATTTTTTGTTTGTCATGTTTGAAGACAAAACTCAGATTTCAATAGCTCCTGGCAGTCTAGTGGTGTTAACTGCATCTGATTCAGTGCAGTATTCCAAAATTTCAGATTATTTTTAACTACTGTTTAGAGGAGCTGCATGGAGTGTGGCACATATAGAAACAGAAAGCATAATAGATCATATTTTACAGAAAAAAAGTATTATCTTTGCAATTCAGTGATGCAGATCCTAAATGAGGTTATCTATTTGACTTGACTACAAAAAGCCAACTCCTTTCTAAAGTATGTATCACTTTATTTGTATTATATTTTCTTCTCCTTTGAATTAAGAGGGATAAGACAAAACTAAAGAAAAATCATCAAATATAGTAGAGATGTATGTGTAAAGAAAAAAAAAAAACCCTAAATCATATGGCTGTTTTAAGAGAGGTGTTTTTTTCCATAGAAAACATTTTTTAAACATAAACAAATCACTGTCTTTTTTTCTGTAATCAAGTACAATTTTACATCTGAATCCAAACCAGTGAACTCGCTCTGGAAAAGTGATCAAATCTTGGTTGTCGGACCCCCTTTATATACCAATACATTTATCTTAGAGCTGAGATTTGTGCTTTTGAATTAAAATTGAAGAATATATATATATTTATTGCTGCCCTTTACTTCTTAAGTACAGAAAAACAATGTTGCCAGCACTTGACATGCAGAAATATAGAGTAAAAATTTTGTAATACTGTTTGAAGTGATTAAGTAAGTTCCATACTAGTATGCACTAGCAGTGCACAATAGTCCTAGTAGTACATGACAGTGAGGTGAAACAACCCAAAGCAACTCTATTTGATCCTGGAATTTTTGTGCTTTCAACAAACTGTCTTTTATATTGCTATAGTGTGGCAACATAGTGACACAGTCTGTTTCAATGTTTCTCTTGTGTAAAGGGATGAGAGTGTAATTTTTTTTTTTTTTTTTTTTGTACTAACATTCTTTTCTTAATTGCAGGGCTGTTAAAATGCTTTTTTATTTTTTTTTCAGGCTCAGTATGAAACATTAAATCATTGCAGTAGCAAGTCTAATATTAAGTGCATTGTTGATTCTCACTTTGTAAGATAGTCTACCTTCTTTTTATGTATTAAGAAAAAGAAAAATAAGTCTCTTCCTTTTCCATCTGTTAAAAGTTTTCTGCTGACAATTTGGTATTATTTTGCAATTTCAAGATTAATATATCCCCCAAACACAGTATTCTTTCCATTTTTCTATGATATCTTTTTGGTATGTAAAAAGGTTTCCATCACAGGTTTTTGCAGGCTGAAAGCTTGCCATCATATGTTTTCCCTTTTATCTTTCTTGCCTTGCAGCCTTTGCACCTCTAGACCAATGTAATTTGTTGCTCAGTAAAATATTTGTGACTTTGCTTTTACATATTCACATGTTAGCCAAAGCATGGATACTCTTGCAATTCTATATTAACTGTCATAAATACTGCTTTCTTTTCATTATTCCAGCACCAGAGATTTCTCAGGCTTTTATGTAAGATTTAAATTTTAAGTTTAAAATTTAAATTATCCTATTCAAGTATTTTTTCTCTTTCATTCTCATTATAAAATAATTAATTAATTCTGTTTATTTCATAAGGATAGCAAATTATCTAGCTGTAATTATTTACTCTTTCAGGTTCTGTTTGAAGCCATCAGCTTCATGAAGAAAATACAGTAACTGCATTTAGATGACAAGCACACTGGTTTCATTTTCTATGCTTTGGAAATGCTTACTTATTTTTTCATGTCTCCTCTGTTTTGTATGGAAAAAAATGGTAGTTTTTAGCAAAAGCCAGAAAAAAAAAGCAAAACAAAAAAAGCAAAAGCAAAAAAGTAGATATTGCATTAGCAATTAATTCTGCACACTCATTTTAGTCAAATTACTTTTTTCTCTCTTCATTCTAGCCTTGATTACCTGTCACAGTAATTTGATGTGATCTGCTGAGATTTTAATGATTCTATTTGTTTAGAGACATCTAAGTGAATACATATACGCTCAAGTGTTAAAATTTGCCATTTAATATGGTTAAATCAAAACAGAAATTGTGTCTTGCACAATGAATTTCACCGAGACATGTAATCTGGCTTTTTATATAGAACTAGTGGAAAAGTAAATATTTTATTCTTATTTTCTTTCCTACATAGTGGCTGCAATCCAAATCACAGTTTTATGAATCTGTATGTTCTGTGCTTTTCAAAAATTTTGATGAGAAATTCAGGGGGTAGTGAGATTGCTATTTTCCTATATTTTTTGCACTAATTGAAATTGCGATCTAAGTTATTTGCTGAGGAATATAATTTTCTACAGGAATTCATTCAGAGTTTTATGAACGAAGTGTTCTCATAACAGGGCTTCTGAGTGAAAAGATGAATTTCATTTTGGGGAACATTTTTCACAATTGACACCTTCTCTGTTTTTTAAATAAAATCAAAATCAGAAATAGCTGTTCTCCGAACCTGCATGAATTTCATATTCCTTGCAAAATTGTAACTTTTTTTCCTCTTTTTTATATATAATTATTGCAGCTTTGGGAATTAAAAGAATTGCAAATAGAAACTCAGACTAAATTTGTATTTCTTGATGAAATCTGTGTTATTTTGCTTAGGATATATATTATGTGTCACGTGCAATTAATTACAAAATATTTTTTGGAAGCTCTTAATTTAAATTTCCTGATAATATCAGGAGTGTCAGATCAAGATATCATGATTTTTAAAAGTGATTTTTGTACTTTTTGAAATTGATTGCTCCTAATTAAGCTTCATGCTTATTATTGGAGATATTTTTCCCTCTTTTTTGTATGTCTCTGCCTAGTATTATAAATACTTTGCCTTATTTACTGCATAATCTCTATGATTTTTGAGGTCCTTTGTCTAATGTATCCCTCTATTTTTGTATTTTATATTGCTCTGCATGCCAGAACATAAGCTTTTCTTAACAAAAAATAAACTCTCATAATGGTTTTCAATTTCACCTAATACTAAAATGAGAGACAAATGACTAAAAGCTTTCTTGCTGGAATTTTAGATCACATCACATTCCTTTCTATTAGCAAGTTATTTACTTCAAACTGAATCTAAATTGGCTACTACCAATAGTCTTAATGACAGATTTTTTCCTTCTGTGGTCATTGTGTTATGTGATATGCTGTAAACTACTGCCTATATTAGCTAATACAGTTCTGAATGTTTTAGGAATTTCTTGGTATGCTGATGATCATGCATATTCTTGAACTATGTTTCACAAATATCATAAATATCCAGGAGGTCTTGATCAAATTCCCAAGAAGAGCTGAAAATCCTTCACCACATTCACAAGACCATTTTTTTCATTGCTATTTAGGACAACATGTCATCCAAAACTGTATTCTGTGCTATTTCTGCTTGTTATTTCCCTTAGGATCTGAGGCATAATTAATCTGGGCTTGATATTTTGTCCACTTTTCACAGCTCTAATTGTCCAATGATCTGCTCTTGTGAAATTATGAGGCCTCCATACTGTTGTGACTTGAATAACTATAACTATTACATTGCTTGTGTATAAAGAAGTTCTTTTATCGAGACGTACTATTACGAATGAAGAAAACAAAGAAGAAGTCAGTAGTGGTTCTCACTTTTCATTGCAAGATATAGTTTACAAGGTGTAAGCTCAGTGGAATCACTGAGAATATTATAAAGATTCTCATGCAATCTTTTTTCTAAGAACTTCCATTTCTCTTTTTCTTGAGAACTTGATTGTTTTCTGGCATTAGACCCCAAACTAAGTGTGAAAAATTCAGCTATGCAAAATGTTCTCTTTCACCTTAGCCATAATGACCAGGTGAAATCAGAGCCAAAAATATACATTTGAAATTGAATCTTCTAATAAAGTGACATTAGCAGCTGACATTTATCTTAACTGAACAGATACTTAATATTCTCCTTTCCATATCAAGCTACTCTCAAAAGTCACTAAGGATATGGCTACATTACTTATGATTTATCAATATGACATTACAATCACCAAAGTAGGCTGCATTTCCAAAATCTACATCAGAACATGTCTAATGAGTTGGACCTTATTTCACTGTTAAATTCAGCCTCCTTCTGACCTGTATGTTTGGCCACATGTAAAACAGAAAAAAGAAATTATCCCAGGCACCTCTTTTCTGTGCCAATTTATTTATCAATTAAAACTAGATTTTTTTCCTAAAAAAAGAAATACTCCCTATCATGTTGAAAGACACTTATTTTCACTTTCCATCATCATTGATCAGCAGGCTCTTATTGTATGAAAACATGAATATAAATTTTAATTTACGAAAGAAACAAGAAATAGCTATCTTGGAGGCAAAGCAACTTGTAGAAAATCAGGTAATTCTCAGAATAAAACAAAGTGTTAAAAATACAATATGGTTCATGAAAACCATAAAACTAGAAAAGAAAAACAGAAAACATTCTGAATCTCCTCTTCCATGTTTGTAAATCAGAAAGTTAAAAATAAAGAATCTCACTGACGGCAGAATTAGAACCTTTATTTATTCATTGTATGAGCTAATTTGTACATAACTAGATGGTTTGTTTCTGTGGCTTGTCTGACTGTTACTATCTTCCCATTTAATTGCACTTCAGAAAAAAAAAAACAACCTCTCATCTCCCTGCTCATGATTTAGCTTGATGTGTAGAATACAAGAAATATCTAGGTTCTTGTGGCTGCCCCTCCACTATTTATGAGTTAAACATTTACTAAATATGGAAGCGAATTGCTAGCACCCTTTGCCTTAATTTATTTTTTCAATGTCATGCTGCTTGTAATTTTGAATAACTGCTTTTATATGCTGTGAAGAACAGTAACCATTGAGCATTGTGTTTTTGTTCAAATCCTATTTGTTGTTATGGAAACAGCATCCCTATTAAGCTTTCTGCTGCAGATCTACTCTATAAGACATTGTTTAAAATGTTCAGCAGCAAAGGTAGAAGGATAAAATGAATTCAAACAATACTTGGCTTAACAATTACTATTGTACACCAAGAAGATAGTTTAAAATGGAAAATATACCTGATGTTTACTGGACATCTCTTCAGATTACTGAAACTGAGCTATTCTGCAAAATTTGACCAGCACTGGAGATTTTTTTTAATTGGGAGTCTAAAATAAAAAATAATGTTTTTTCTAACTTTAGGTCATCCAGGCCATTAAAGGCCATTAAAGGCAAAGCACACCACACAACCAGAAATTACATGTCAGTAAACACGCCTTGCAATGTGCTGAGGAAGTCATGCAAGATGCTGTTAGAACTATATTTACTTCAACTTCAACTTATATGAAAATTGCTAAGGCTTGGGAATTTTCCTATGCTTCTTTTTTTTTTTTTTTTTTTTTTTTGTGTTGATTAGCTAAAATCTGTGAGCTGCTGTCTGGCTGCTGCATGAGCACATATCAGTGTCCTCACTTGCAAGCGTTTGCAGAAAAAGCCTTGATTAAATACTAAAGATTTTCTGACTATCTGAGGTCCATACTTTTCTCCTGTGCACTTCCTGGACAATTTCTCTGTCTGGCTACTTTCTGCAATCTTCCCTCTGGCTGCAAAGATCCAATGTCCCTCATACATGTATTGCTTGGAGGGCAGAACTGGCTAATCAGGGGCCAGACCCTCCCTCCCATTGCAGGCAATCATCTAATGTAAGAATTCATGTCCTGTAATCTTAATTCAGGATTTTTTTTTTCATCAGCCATGCAAATGACCAGCAAGAAACTCCCCAGGAGTAAAGCGAACTCCATGAGGAAGAGAAAAATCATATTAATATTCCCTTAAAAACAGGGACAGAATTTTAGCCAGAGGCTCACAGGAACCTTGAGTAGTCTCATCTCCTACATCAGCACTGCACAGTCTGCAAATGAATTGAACAGGAAAACATATACTATGAGTTTCTATACTACCATACGTTTCTGTCTCTTATTCATTACAATAATACAATGTAAAGAGGAAAAAAAGTAGCATTAAATACCTGGATACTGAATATCTCCAGATCAGCAATTATACATGTATTTTTATACACATTAAAATATATCTATTATGATTTCATTTATTCTACCATATAGAACAATTTGGATATCCAAAATGTGAATATATACCAAACAATGCAATGTTATACATATAAAAAATTATTTTCTGAAGGACCCTGAGATATGGGAGTAAATCACTTAGCATTATTTGAATTAAATCCTTAAATAGCCATATTTTATGTTTAATTTTATGTTCATTCTTTCATCTGATATAATAGCTTTGTTTGGATGGTAACATTCTAACCTTGGAACAGTTGTATATCAACATTAAAAATAAAATTAAAAACAGTTACATAGGTAATATATTAGAAAGGGGAAAAAAAACCACAAGACAATTGGTAACCAAAATCAGTGCATAATGATCTGGTATACTTTCACATCCCAAAGTCGCTACAACAAGACAAAAACACAGCGACAGCAGGTAGCTTGACTTGGCGCCAAGCCATCACTGTCCCCAAGGGATGATTATGCACCGCTCGGCTGCTCTGGTAGGTCACAACTCCCCAGGAGCTGGGCTGAGACTGAGATCAGATGCCCTAGGGACAAGGACTAATTGTGGTCTCCTACTTCTGTGGGGTCTAGGGCGAACTGCAGTTTCCTACGTGTTCCCCTGCATGCAGGATTTAAATGATTTGCTTAAGAATAAGCACCATATCAAAACTAAAACAAAAAAGAAAAAATATCAAGGAGAGGGAGAGAATGCTTTGTATACATCTCTTGTCGGCCCCAGCTCTGTCTCACAACATAGGTTCAAGATGAGAAGGTCTCTTATCAGTTTAAGGGGACGAAATGATGAAAATGAATCCTATCCATTTACAGTTTTTACCTTTGCTGTAAAAATGATGTGCATTTCCTAGGCTTATACCATACTTACATTTTTTTCTCATCACTGAATGAAATAATTTGATGTAAAATCATAAAAAAGAGAAGGTTTTTGTAAAAATAATAAAGATAAAATAGAGTTAAATGGAGTGAGCATCACTGATGAAAAATACTGATTCTCTACTTACATTTTAGATTAAAATGGGTAATTTGAGGTTCAGAATTCTTCTTTTTTTCCCCCCTATGGAGATATGGCAAATACTGTTTTACAATACACTGTTTAAAACCAAGTAAAAAACTAGATTTTCTCTGTAAATGAGCTCTAGTGAAAAGGAGTATTTTCCTCACTGAGATTTAAAAGAAAAACTCAACATGATTTATGAAATTATGATTCAGTAGTCATCAGTCCAATATCTCGTAGTGTGTTGTTTTGACATTGACAGTGTTCTTGTCAATTACGTTGGAGGTTGACATAAGAACAGATCTTCCAAATTGTTCAGCAATGCTATTCATAAAAGAAATCCTATATAATGAAGTGAAAATAGGCTGTAACATGTAATTTAGATATTTGTTAAAATTGAATTTTAAACTCTACAAATTAATTTAAATATAGCAGCTAATGGAATTAGCTGTCTGCACTGTCTATATTTTGATGGACCTAGGCATTTTTTTTTCCGGCAAAGCCAAATTATTGACTTTGTATTCATACAGAAAACACTTCCAATGATAATTTCATATTTAAATCACGTCAGGTTCATCTATTGAGCAAAATATGACAGCTCATAGTTTAACAAATAAGACTTTAAGCAGAGGAAGTAAATCTGCTCTCAGGTATGTAGGCAAACATCATGACCTTCAGAGAAGTTGTACGAAGCCACAGTTTGGTCCCTTGTGCTAGAACATGTTATTTTACAAAGTAAAAATAAACCATTATGGGGAAATCATTGGGGTAATAAATAATGCGGAAAATGTCTCAAGTATCAGGGATCGTGCTGAGTTTTAATAAAAGTTCTTAACAAAGTAGATTATATATTCCTGCATTAAAGCCATATATTATTCTGTTATCACATTAAGATTCTTTGATATTTGTAAGTAAATGAAGGCATTCTTTCTTTTTCTGTACCCGTAGAACTAATTGGATTAAATCAAGCTAATGGCTCTAATACAGACTAATTAGTGTAGACAAAGTACTCAAGAAGTCAGGAATCTTTTTATTTAAATGATCACAGTGGTCAAAAAAATACTCCTTCAAAAGGATGCATTTCGCTTGAATATTGGAGTCTAGCCAGAGATACAATATAAGTTAATACTAAGAGAGATCGTTTAAGTGCTGTTATTAAGGAGACTGTGATTGATGGAGTTTGTAGCTGGTAATGTGGTTCCCCTTTGGCTGCTCAGTGAACATCAGCAACAGATCAATATCTCATCTGCATGAGATTACAGGCACTTCTGACAATACCTACATTTTATTTTCTCTTAAAAGTAAAAAGAAAATAAAAGAATGACACATTTACCTGTAAATTGGAGTGGTTGCTAAGTTACTCATGTTTAATGACTCAAAAAAAATAGCACTAATGATATTTCTTGCAAAAAGGTGAGCAGCTGTTTCTCTCTCTCTCTCTCTCTGGCTTTAGCTCAGTTGTGGTTTGCCTAGTCTACTCACTTCCTCCTCTTGTCAAGGCAGTGCTCTTACTTTTTACACCAGCAGTGGTAGAATTGTGATGGTTCTTGAAAAAATTGAAGAAATATGAGCTCTCTGGAGCCTTTTAAAATTGCTTTCAGCACATAGACTTTCCTGGTCTGGACCATGGAAGTAAAGATCTGCAGAAGACAAATCAAGCTATGGTAACACACCACTGTTGCCACTGGCCTGCATTTGGAAATGCAGATACTGTCAGTTATCAAGGTTTGTTGATATGTTGAACATTTCTTAGTATAGAAAGTGTTTCATGCATCAGTATGTAAAAACCGGTTAGAAATATGGAGCACATGTACAGAGCTGGATTGCTCTGTACAGCTGAATAACCAGCGTACTTTTATGCTTTGGAGCAAAAGATCAAATACTTTCTGGATGTGGCTATCTGAACAGTTCTGTATGAAGAAGAACTGTGAAGAGATGAGCAGAAAACAACAAAAGAAATAATTTCTTTTTCATGTGGTATCCCAAAACTTACAGAAGTCATCATTTCCTAATGTGGTCAATTGCTCCTCCTCACGTGGAAATGTGTCTGTCTTAGGTCACACCTTTCAGCATTATATGCCCTTAAATTGGCTGAAACTTTTGCTCTGTTACTTTGATTTCTGTGGGATATTTATTTTGATCTGGTAAGCTCCTCATTTCCTAGCCAAACAAGTAGAATTAAAAAGAAGGGATTATGAAGGTATAAAGCTTAGCTGGAATCAGATTCAAAATATGATCAGGATAGACATTTGTGGCATAAGATTTACTTATTAAATTTGAATAATTTTAAAACTGAGCCTCTTAAATAACATAATAAGCCCATAAGTTAAATTGTTATTCAAATGACGAGATTTTAGTACATTCTTTGAAAGTTTATAAAAAATGCATCTGAGTTCATTTGTAAGGATTTAGTGACCCAGCACTAAATGGGGTCTCATAAAGAGTGCTGTGCCTTCTGGAAATGTTAGCTCCAGACTGTGATTTGCAAATTGTGATTTGGGAGAACTTGCTAAAATGTCTGTCCCTGAATTTTAATCAGCTCTATGCAAAGCTGCCTTTATGAAGATCCATCAGGTGACTAAAGTTGCTTCTTGTGTCTCTGCTGGAAAGAACATTAAAGGAGAAAATATGTCATCAGTATTTAATATTTTGCAATTATGAGATATCTGACAATTCTGATGTCTTATTAGCCTTGATCATCTTGATTAATTTTAAGTTCACTTTTGAAGGAAAACACATGGAAAAGTGTTTCTTTAAAAGGTTAGTTTCTGGCTACTAATGTATCATCAGAAATAAACATAAGAATGTTTTGTTAATCAAATCAGGAGATAGTTATTTAAAACTTCAGTGGAAAAGGATGGGAGTGGTTTATGTCAGTCTATTTAGAATTTCATAAGCTACTTAAATTTTTTCATCATTTTGCTTAATGGATTCACCAGTAAAGGCATTTAAAAGTGACCAGCTTGCTGCAGTTAGTGGAGGACAGCATTTGTTTTCTCATCTCTGCTAAGTATATCAGTGGGAAGCCTATGCTGTACAAACATTTGTTTGTTTGTCTCAGTTTAAAATAAAAAAAACCCACCTTCTTCTACCGCAATGGTCTTATATAGCTTCATGAGAACAGCTTTGTATTAGTGCTACTTATTTGAACAAAACAGTCTTTACAATTGCATAGTTTTAGATGTATGTAAAGTAGCATAGTCTAAATATTTGGGTGGAAAAGAAAATACAATGCTTTTCAAAGCGAGCAGTGTATTATGTTAAAAATACTCCAGTATTATTGAAACTTAGCTTTCTTTTTCTCCCTCCCATGCTTCTTTAAGATTTCCTAACCTTAGTAAATTTTCTTTAGCACATTGTTTTATTATATTCTGGAACATGGCTGCTTCAGGATGCTAGGACTATGCAGGAAATCATGCCAATCATGTTGATAATTTGAAGATCCATTGCAGATGCAGGCAATCTGGAGGTATGCAGATATGCTGGAACTTATGCAGGTAACATCATAAACTCCTGGTTGGTTAAAATAGGAAACACATCTGGCTCAAACACATCTGGCTCAATAAAGGGATATTTGAGTCGGGAATGTGACTTCCAATTGAAGACTATTTTCCGTCACACATGGAGTGTATTCAGTGTCTCTGGAGCTGTAAAACACACAGAAGTAGGAAGCAAAGATTATCTCAGGAAGGTCTCCCTACAGCCTAGTACTGAAGCTGGCCAGACACAGACCATGACTACCATCTGCAGATAATCCTTGTCAATTTCCTTTTTCTGGGAGAAATCAGTCAAATCTATACAAATACACCTTATTAAATACTCAAGATTGTGTCAGAGAGATCCCTTCAGATGCATCTATGTGTTCACATTACTCTTGAAGTGCAGTCATTCTGAGGCATCTTTGCTGTAATCTCAAATATGCCCACATTTTTGCTCTCACCTTTCCATCTTCTAGTGTCCTGACAAATCCATAGAGGGCAAAGGCATTCCAGTCTACCTGGGATTTTCAGAAAAAGATACAAAAATGACACTGACACTTCTGCTAGGCAGCCCCAGTCTGCCACTAGCTTTATTTACATAAGTGATGCATTAATTAGCATGAGGATTAGCAGCACTGATCAGGATTCATTTTGTGTTTTTATGAGATGTCATCCTGTGGAAAAGGAAACTTTGCAAGGGAATCTGTCATCATTGGAATCATTTTTTTATTAAAGAAGATAAAGCATTTAAAAAGCATTTTAAAACATTTTCAGAATAAAATGTACCATTTTACCATTTTTCAAAAATCTAAACCAGATTGTCATTTTAACGTTTGCTAGAAATGAATTATATTTGAAATGGAAACAAAAAACTTACTTAGTATATGTATTTCAGCTTAATGACTGGTATTACCTTCAGCAGTAAAAAGAACCTCAAATTTAAAATTCAATTTTTTTTCGGTCTCGTCTAATTTTTTATATTTACCTGTCTTTTATACATACCATTGTGGATACTGCTTTCCCAACTTTATCAAAGCCTTTCCTGTGTTTGTGATTATCACAAGCACTGAGGAAAAAAAATCCATACAAAACTCTATTCTTTGTTCACTTCTACCAGGGATAAAATGGCAATCAGACGTAATATGTCTTGCATAAAAAGTCTTGTACTCTGTTTGTTGCACTGTAGCATCAGTGCAATAAGGTGTTCATGACTGTGCTATACCCGAGAAACTGCAGAGGGTCTATTTACTGTTACATTAAAAGTCACACATTTTGTTGCTTTAGGTTCATTGTTGCTTGCGTTATGCCTTTTCTTCCTAATGGGGCTCCAGTTTGGTGATTGCGAACCTCTCATGTTTAAGGAGTAAAGGAGGAATTATGTAGATTGAATTAAGTGCAACACAACCAAAACCAAGGCTCTGTCTTTGAAAACAGGAGCCAAGCTAATGACTAGACTTGCTACACAGTGCATGTGACATTGTGGTGGCTGAATTTTCAGCAACCTGCATATTATGCAAACAGCCTTCTGTCAGCTCAGGAAACAAGAAGTCTCAGCAAGCACGAATATGTTGATGCAACCAAAGCTAGAATTAACATTTCAAGGTCTTCCCAGCAAGGAATTAGCCTCAACAGCACAGCATCCTGGAGATAACAAATGAAATTTTCCAAATATTGCAAAAGTGGCTCTCAGAGGACAACTCAAGTCAAACACAAAAGGCAGAGTCTTAGCAGTCAGGAAAGGGACGAATGGGTTGCCATCAATCAAGGCAGATAACAAGGATACAGCTGGTGGTTTGCTTACTGCAGTAAAAACTATCGTCTTCTTTCCCACAAAGTTCAGGGATTTTTTTTTAAATCTGTAAATGATAGGTCATATAGACATACAGCTCTACTTATTACTCAGTATTTATTACTCTTCCTAAGCACTATGGAAATGTTCCTAAAAATATCTCTGTCATGTGTGTGTGTTGTGACAAGGGCATTTACCGGTTCACAGGGGAGGACAGTTGTTAATGTGATGACTTCAAACAAAAATATGCTTCCTGTGGATCTGCCCTTCAAGGTCCTTGGACCAACCTTGTTTCTGACCTCAGTGGGCAGAGGTAAAGCCACCAGCAACCGACAGGCATCCCAATATTCAAAGCATCTCCTTAGTTTCCCCTCAAACATTTTTCCTCTTCTTGTCCAAGGATTATCATATTAAACAATGTCCTCCCTTGGAAACACTGGTAGGAAACGGCATACAAGAGGATCCCATTGCAATATTTTCACTTCTTGAGACAAACCTCAGAGAGTTTTTAGAAATTCACTATAGTCACTGTGAGTAATCTGTAGCATAGTGATAATATATTACTGATAATGCAAATTATCAATCTGCATGTACATTTTACACATGCGCCTGTTAATTTATCTAGCTGTCTGACATACTGTTTTAGGAAATGAGGCATTTCTGAATTTTCCAAAGGCCGAGTTTTTCATTATACTTTCTTGCACATACATTGAAGCCACAGAAAAGCAAAAGATTAAAACTGAAGAATTTTCAGGCACAAACATAGTATTGCTAGTGTGGCACTACAGTAGGATTTTGGTATGCAGGTAGGTATAGAAATGTGATAAAAGAGCTACCCAAAGTCATAGTCTGACATTGCAATCAGAGATCAACCGTAGGCATTTCTTGATGGGTAAATTCATTTCTGGCATATAAAACCTATATCAATTTTAAGCAACACATCCACAAAATTGTCTCAAACTGCCACAATCTGAAACTTCAGCATCATCCTGTAGATTCATTTGCCAGTGTCTTCAGGGTGGCACTATTTTTAGTACCCAAAATGCATTATATGTTAGTATATGAATAAAATAAAGATGGAAAAGACTCACAAAAATAGTTTTCTCTAAGTGGAGAAAAGTACTTGAAATGTAGATTTCAGCCATATATGACCTTGTGGACATTCTTCTTATGCAAATGGGTGCAGTCTTCCAGCAAACTCACATGAAATGACTCAGTTTTCTGGGCAGCAACACAGAGAGTCTCGGACAACATATTAAGTCATCCAAAGGATACACTTGATCCAAGGTCACTGACTCATCTAAGTTTGCATCTGCTAGGTCTTATCCGTCCAGCTTAAATAGTCAGTGACTGTGGCTTGATAATAGAAGAGTTAAACAAGCCCTAAAAAAACCCCATGTTCTAGAAGAATTACTGTGTACTCACAATAAAAATGAAAACAGGATATTTCTTCACTTAGGAGGTTTTATTTAAAATCCTCTTTTTGTGACAAAATCCCTCTATGGCTCCTGAAGCAAATAAATTCACATATAAAAATATGTAATCTTTTTTCTTTTTTTAATAAATGCTTCATTCTGTATCTTCTGTATATTAAATAAATCTTGGGATAAAATAAAATATGATCCGTTTTGATTCTAGGTTCCTGTATTTTGTCAAACAATGCATTTACCATCACTGATAAACCGGAGATTTTATTCAGTACTCTGTGAGTATGCTAAATTACCTTAAACAATAACTAATAATTGCTTGTTTGATAAATATCATAGCAATAATACTCTGGACAGAGCCTGTTTTCCTTCTAAACATATCAAAATATGTAATTCTGGAATACTTCCTGCTCTAATGCAGCTTACTAATACTCTCTAAATCACAAAAAAAAGACACTTCTTTTAGTCATATCCTCTAATAATTATATTTTCTTACAAATATTTCATTCTTGATATGACTTCTTTTTGTTCAGCATACCTTGCAGCTTAGCAAAAGCACAAAACTAGTGAAGAGAACCAAATACCCTAAGTATCCTTTAATCATTGAAAGAGACCAGTTTGCATTGTCAATAGAATAGTGCAGGATCCACACTGAGAAGGGTATTTAGCTACAGTAAGGTTTACAGATTAGACTTTGAATACAATTTTTTTTTCCTCAGGAATTTGTTTGTAAAAGCTGACTAAATGGAATTAAGCTCTGTTGGACAGCTGCTGAACATATCTTAAATGCAAATCTATATTCCATCTTTTAAGACAAATGTATCTTCCTGATGTCCTATTAACTGTGATCCATAGGCATCTTACAAAATTAGTACATACTCATGTAAATAGCCCCCTTTTTTTTTTGGAATTAAGTTGAAAGGCTTTAACCCCTTTCATGTTTTCAGATACAATTTTTACATTACTCATAATCTCATTTGAATCTCATTGGCGTTAAATCCTATGTGGGACTGCAACTCTTGGATTAGAGGGCTACTGAAAGCCATTAATTGCTGTCCTTAAACATCTTTTGAATTATGGATGAATGACATTTTGGATTCCGCTGTATGAAATTTAAAACACTGATAACTATTTAAGTATTAATGACTTGTTTGGTCTTTACCAGTCACGTAATGACTGACTAGAGGAGTTAAACACCCTTAAGTCTCAGAGAGATTAATGATTCAATGGCAATATCTGATGATGAGAAAACCATGAGTGCCCCCGTTTTATCATTACATCTGGAGAAAATGGTTGCTTCTCTGAAAAAGCTTCTTGGTACTCAATACCATGAGTTTCAGAAGCTAGACTGAAATTGAGTAGAGGAGAGCCAAAAGCAAGGATACAAAAATAATTTCCATGCAAAAGTAAGGAAAATATTTATCTGGTCATCTCATTCCAATGAGATATTGCTTCTACAATATTGCAGCATTTACTCAAGCTGCGCCCAAGTGTTTTTAATTGTCTCAAGCAACAATTCTTCAGCCTTTTTCCTTAAGAAACAATTTCACAGGCTGGTAGTTCTCAGTGTCAGGAAGATTCTCTTGTTATTTAACTTAAACATTCCTTTCCTAATTCCATCTCATTACTCCTCTACCTACCCTAGGCAATATACTGATTGACTCTTCTCTGTCCTTGGTGTTTATATCCTTCAAATATTTGAGGAAGACACATTAATTAAGCTTCAAAACATTCTGAAGACCATTCCTCTGCTCTAACCACTCTTCTATACTCATAATTGTGTACTTAGAGTTTACAGGTTAAGTATCTAAGAGAGACCAAACAGAACTTGATTCCTCAGAGCATGCTTTATAAAATGTTAGCTCCTTCTGTATCAGGCAATGTGAAGGTTTTAGCCACAGCTTAGCTATTTGGAATATACTATAACAACAAAGAAAATATTGGCTCAAAACCTGGAATGTTCTTTGCCCAGGTGTACATGGAGCTTTTAGGGTCCCTGGGAATTAATTCCTGATCTGAAGGACTTGTCCATGCTGAGATAAAACCAAAACATACGGTAGTAATTTTCAAAGTTAATGTGAGAGTTTATAGCCCCCATTCCAAATGGTGTGATTGGCTGACTGGCAATAAAAGGTCAAAAATGACCCAGAAAATGAAGGGATTATGGAGAAAAAATAGAGGAACTATCCTGCAGGAATGTCTCACAAACATGAGACTAGGAAGAATTACAAAATAAAAAACTCTAAAAGCAAAACAAATGTGTGCATCAGTGGGGAATAACACCAGAAAAAAAGAACATTGCCTAACTAGATGACTAACAAAATCATAAAAGATCAAGGAAAAGGCTTGTGTGATATGTACATTTTAAGAACACAGAATATAAAGAGGTTAAAGAAGACTTTAATCTAATTTATAAAGAAGATTGGATAAAAGTTTGTATACAGAACTAATTAAGGAAATGATAACTGATCATCCCCAAAATAATACTGCAATAACAAAATATTATTTATATAGAAACTCAAAAAAAAAATCTCCTGCTATAGGGAAATGACTGTATTTACTATAAAGATACAATATGATGTAGTTTTATTAGTATTCTCAGATGGTGAGCACAAATATAAGAACAATATTTATTGTGAAAAAACACATAAAACATAATGATAGTTTTGAGAGTGCAAACTTAACAAACTGGTTACATAACAGTCATTGTCAGTCCTGATACATTCTGCATAGGTGACTCTACTAATGAAAAGAACAAATTGAAAGACTGGATAAAATGGATAGATACTGGAGAGTATACAATTCTAGTTGTTAAACTTTAAAAGTTATCTTTCAAGATGACAGATAGGTGTAATCAATTTCATTTTCTTGAATGTGGTCTTGTGCAACTTGTGCATCTCTAGTAATGGACAGTATAAAGAAAGGAAAATAAATAAAACACTAGAAATGAAAACTTGATTAAAAGACCACCCAAGTAGATAACTGACAGGTAGAAGCATACACATGGCAAAATTTGCTGCCTGCCATTAACTCAGCTAAAATTTGGAATCTCTTACTACTCCAAAATTGCTTTTGCAGCTGATAGATTTTCTTTTTGCTTAATACAATCTGTGCAGACATGCTGAGTAAGTAAAGAGAAGACTTGTCATTCTTCGTCTTGAGTAAAGCAAAGCGGGTTATAGAGACAAATTCAATGCTTTGCTGAATAAATTTGTGTTTGAGTGTGAGGGATGGACTCACACTTTTTTTTTGCCTTTTTTTTGGGGGGGGCTGTCTTCATGATACTTCAAACATTGTTAATAACTTCTGACTATCTCTGTGAACTGCAGTGCTATCAACTACGACTAAATTACATCAATAAAGAAAAAGGTGGGGATGAATGTATGAAAATCATGTGTTTCTTCCAGAAAGAAGATTTTTTTTAAGCTTTATACCATTAACACATTGTTCTAGCAAACAAGTAATCGGCACATCTTCCTGCAAACGACTTCTGAATCTTAGGAGTGGAAAAAGAGCAGATAGAAGACACCTCTCTCTTCTCTCTATAAAATAGAAAGAAAATTAAAAATCGACAGCTGTAGCAGGGGCAGAAATTTCACAGATGAACTAAAAAAATTATTGAGCATAAGAGCATGGAACCTTTAGTAGTACATATGGATATTATTATATTCTCTGTGATTTTAACTTTTCCTTCTTTTCCTTTTTTTTTTTTTTTTTTTTGGAAAAAAGCATGGGGTTAAGAAGAGGAGAGTCAAATTTGCTGAGATGTAGAAAAATAAAGGTGCGACAAATTGAAAAGGGAAGATTGTGCTGGTAGCCTGTGATATAGTAAAAAGAAATCCATGTCCACTTGTGCCCAAACAACACAGATCTGAACTTCAAGGTACTGATATGCACAGACCCTCTAAAGACCTCAGAAAAAAAGCTCAATAATGAACAAACATATCAGAAGGGCAAATATGTACTTATGGAAAATTTATTGGAAAATATTAAACAAAAGTTTAGAAGTTCTAAATATTAAACCAATATATTTTAAATGTGCTGCAGGTGATATTCCTTTTCTTAAAGGAAAACAAAACGGCAAGAAGGAGGAGCTGAGTATACAGACTGGTGAGCCTCACTTCCATCCCTGGAAAAGTGATGGAGCAGCTCATCCTGGCTGCTGTCTCCAGACACATGGAGGAGAAGAAAGTGCTCAGGAGTAGCCA
>JAUBOD010000613.1:1539186-1551685 GCA_032353885.1 Nothura maculosa | reverse complement strand
ACAGGCCTGTTGGATGTCCATCGGCTTAGCTTTCACAGGATTGATTCTCCAGTCCATATGACACTCCCCCTCCCCCTCCCCCTTCCTACTTAGTTTAAAGCCCTCCTCCTCTTTCTCAGAGAATAAATCGCTAGAGCTTAAGTGAAAAGTATATGCACACACAAGAGGGCAGATTTCATGGCATCTAGTCACATCTTTCTTGCAATTCTGATTCAGTCTTCCTATTTACTTTTCTTCTTTCATGTACCTTTTTAAGTACATTATTGTCTGTTGATGTTGTATAGGCAGATTCTGGGGGAAAATACATTTTTATGCTTTTTGTTACAAAAACTAAAACAACCTGACATAAACGAGGAATTGTTATCCATGGTTTACTGTCATTCATAATCCGTGCAAGCTGCATTCTAATAAATGATCAGTTCCTATTGAGTTCTTAATTCAGACAGAAGTCTTCCATTCAATTAAACCTTGTGTTCTGAGGGGATTACTCTTCTGCATATAAATCCTTTAATTCATGATAACTGCTACAGTCGGGTATTAAATGATATATATCGCTGTGCCTTTGTCAAAACAAAGTATGGAGTGTTTCTTTCTTTGCTTTTCTGAACTAAAAATGACACAATAAAATATTACTGAAAAATTTTTGAAAAAAAATTAGCTTCACTTACAAAAAGACAAGATTTATTATATTACTGAATTGAATCAACAAAGTTCATATTTACTACAATTACTGCTTATTAATTCATACCTCCTTGCTCTTTCTTCAATTTTTTTTCCTGAATGTTTCAGAAAACCAAGTAAGTGAAAGGACCAAGGTAAGAACAGATGTACAAAGATTCTCTTCCTCCTTCATGCATCAAAACCTGTGAAGAGAGAGGGCAATGTGTGGTTGTAGGATAAATGAAACAAATGAAAAAAATATAGAGAAATTTAGGTTTAGTGCATACACTGCATTTTCAAAAGTAATGTTCACAGGACTAATAGAAACATAGAAAAGGAAGCTTGTTTGCTGATGATGATCAGAGAGGAGCTTTTTACTTTTTTATGGAACGTAATGGGAGCACAAAAGGCCTGTGCAAAAATATATATCCTAATGCAAAATCTTCTGAGTACTATTAGCCATATACATCTGTACAATCTTGAAGAGTATGACTTGGAAATACAAGTTAGTCATCCTCCCTTACAGGTAATAACTAACATCTTTACAGAGTACTATACATATTGCTAATTTTTCCATGCATGTAACTGCAACAACTGATACCTGTAAAAGAAGGGAGAAAAAAAAATGAGGTAAGCATTTCCTATGCATATACATTCACTTGAACAAAAGTGAATCAACAAAATCACTTCTATGAGTTTCAAGATGATATTTTTATCATGTTTATTATAAAGTACTATTCACTTTCTCAGGGAATAAAGAAAAAAGTCCCATGACTAAAAAAAGGCTCTGCCAAAATGACCAAAAAAAGAGATGGGGGAAATAGAGGATAGATTACGGAAAGCTTTAATTTTAACACTTGGAAAGATAATTTTCCACTTGAATGTGGAGGCATTAAAACCGACTGGGTAACATACTGCCAGGCTTTGCTTTCTTGCTCCTCACATTCCATCTGCTGTGCCACAGACTCCATACCACACTCTGTAGAAGTGATGCAGGCATTTCAGGTGGAAGACGTGGCTGTCAGACTGTGCACCCTAATTCACAGTCTGAGCTATCATGGAAAAGATATTCTGGCCCATATATAGGATTTACAGCGGAGATGCAACAAAAGCTCAACAGGGCTATTTCTTTTTGTCAGAGATCATAAATCTTTGAAACAACAGAAACCTCAAAAATATTTTACATATGAATACTCCCCTTAAATATCTCCTACTGATTCCGTGAAGTAAGCCATATAGAAATGTGTAGAAATGTGCTCTTTTTTCCTATTTTTTTTTCTTTTTTTCTTTTTTTCTATTTTTTTCCTAAGCTCCATATCAGCCTTTTTTTTCTGATTATCTGACTGGCATAATACTGCTCAAATTCTAGAAAAACTTGCATTATATAGGACTGCTACTCTCTCTAAAGCTATATTAAGAAACTTCCTTCCTCAAGTTTAGCTTTTGAGCACTTATAGACCATTTAAAAAGAGTTAAATGCTTTTACTTGATGCTTTGACATTTTGACATTAAAATGGATAGTTTCAATGCCAAAATTTTACACAATATTCTCTGATACGGTGTAATTATTTTTGCCTTTGCTATGGGCCAATATTTGCTTTACAATATGCCCATTCCCTTTAAATTACTCCCAATGAATGGAGGGCCATCAATTAAACCCCTGATTTGAAATAAGTTGCATCTCTCTTTATGGAACCTGTGTATTTAAGACTTCAATTACTGATTATAACTGAATTAAGAAATGTAATTTCTTGAACTGTAACTAAGAAATGTAATTCTGTGCACTGCATTGAAAGGAACCTTGAGATCTCCAAGCACAGCATAATTTAACTGATAGGTTGATACGACTAAACTGCTATCTTTCTTTACTTCTTCTCTTGCATCCTATAAACTTCTAAATGTTATAAAGTAAATACGTTCAGAGCTATTGCAGCACTTGTGTTTGAAAATGCAATTTCCTCTTAATGTTTAAAGATTACTTTGCAGTTGTTTCTTTTAATCGAAACAATACATTTTAATGTTACGAAGCTGCCACTAGTTTATTAAAAAAGGTAATTTTAGCCTGTAACATAAAGCAGCTACTGTGTGTGTCATGATTCTTCCTGGAATATACAACCAGAAACACTCAGTAGCAGGAAAAAATAGGAGCTGTAAGTGACATTGTGCTTATGATGTTTACAGATTGTACGATTTGTTTGGATGTTTGGAAACATAGCACAAAGCTGTTAGGTTTTTACGGTCCCCATTTTTGTTATTATTAGATCATTATGTTCAGCGTAAACCAATTTAAGTTTGTATTAGCAAGAATTGGCACTCGCCTCTCACCTCTGACCCCAAGGTTAATGAGAAGTTCCTCTGCGTAATTGCTATATCTTAAGATGCCACTGTGCTGTGTAATCTTTATCTCTGTAAAATGACATTTAAAGTTTGTTTTACATGAGCAAGTAGAAGAACATTATTTCTGCAGTGAGCAATAATTATCTGCCTCCTAGCTGCAAATGCACACTGTGGATAAATTGTGTTCATCTGATAGCCTTTGTTTGTAAGACAAGTTAATTAAAAGAGGAATGTTGAAAAATATGTCTGCCCACTGAGTGCTGATAGAGTAATATTATTACTTTACAAGAAAACATTTTGAACAGAAAGAAAAAAAAAACACCCTTTTTAATTTTGCTGCTAAGATAGGGATAAAAATGTAGTAAACGTAATCCTTTCGGATTGCGATCATCATAAAAAAATGTAGCAATGAAAGGATATATCTATTCCAATTGAATAAAAAATGCCAAAAACTTCATGTGCTCAGTGGTACTTATACTTGTTAATACAGACATGAAGTACGGCCCCTGACTAATACATTTTTCACCTTGCAATTTTCTGTATATGAGAGTGAATTACACACTGGGTTATATATGTGTGTTCTTCCACTCCTGCTTTAATTAAATCAGCTATAAAAAAAGATATTGCAGCCACCCCATGAATATTTTACATTGAGAAAAGTTCTTTTTCAATATTTATTTGCCCTGATAACATTCACTGCGTGACAAAGATGTTTGCAAACATCGTCTGGGACCTGTTGCCCTTGCTCTGCTGCAGAACGTCCTTGCGTTGGGAGAAGGGCCTCTCACGGTCCTGAGCTCCCCCTTTGTTTTACAACCTCCAGACATACAGACATACAGGCATATTTTACATACAAAGCAAGTAACAGTTGTCTATTAGTTCTTCAGGGACAAAAGTTAGATTGAGGATTTTATTTGGCAGGTTTCTTTTCACCGATTTCTGTGTAGATACAGTCCATGTAGATACAGACCACAATTCTAACAGACATTGTAGCTTGCATTCAGTTTTACCTTACTCTTTAAAAAAAAATACCATAGAGAATGACACATTTTTCACTAACATTGCAATGATCAAGAGGATAATTTTTAAGAGCAAGGCCTTTCAACAAACTGGTCTCACGCTTATTCTAATTCTGCACACAGGCTGACAACAGTGCATTTAAGAAAAAACTTTGGGGGCTTTTATTTCCTGTGTATGCATAATTGTGAAATCATTTTAAATCCCCTTTTTAGTCTGCAACACTTTGTTTTGATATTTTCTTTTCTATTATGGTTATCTATGGGTATTGTTTGTCCATATCTTTCCAAAAAAAGAACTTACAGCATAGATACATAACTGATACAAGCAGCATTTAGTTTGTGTAGCATTTATTTATTTTGTGATTCATAGTAATGAGTCAAATAGAATTGATTGATCTGTAACTCTACATTTACTTAAAATCTAATACTGTTATGCCTAAGATGTATTTTTTTACATTTCTGTTAAAAAATATTTACAATAAACACAAAATTTTACAAAAATTTTCTGGTGAAGTGTATTTTTATAAGCTGTTAACAGGATTCTTTTACTCTATAATAAGTTAATCTTTGTATGCATTTCCTCCTACTAGGAAGAAGAAAGTTACAAATAAATTCTCATGGTAAGAATATCCATAACTGCTTAGAGAATAGATGGCAACACTCATATATGCATGTTTTAGGAGGTCAAGTATATTATAAGTGGTGTGTCAGGAAGAAGGATGCATATAATAGGATTGAATATGGTGTGGATGGGAAGCAAGCTACAAATTACAAACATTTTCCTTATACAGAAAAATAAATCTAGAGTATTATTGTAAATTTAGTTAACAATGATGGTTTAAGAGTTCAATATAACACTCTTTTAGTCCAACAGAATGCTTAGAACTTGATTTTTTTTCTCTGAGTTTCTCAAGATGCATATGTCAAAGATGGAAGTAGTTCCCTACAGATATTTTCTACATCAACAGTTTTTTCAAGTTCTTTAACCATCCTTTTACAAGTCCAGGTATAATTAAAATAATCTTTCCAATTCACCTCTGTTTCAGCCTTAAGTGCAAAAAAATGCCTGACCATTTATTAGACTGAGCAGCTTCTTTCTATTTTGCTGAATTGTAGATGCACTGCATCGCCAAACATTATTAAAGAAGTTGCTGAGGCATTAGGGTATGCATTAAATCCTTGATTGCCTAAGAGGTGCTGCACTGTGCATTTCCTAACCAAGGCCCTCGAAACAGGAAATTGTACATCACAGGCTTCCAATTTAAAATTATGTAGAGAACTGTGATATCTTGTATGCTTGGTAAAACCCCTGCTTTTCTACAAACCACTTTGGAAGCCACACGTCTCATGTACACACTCAAGGCACCCTCGGAAGCCTGAGGGGCTTTTGCTGGAAAGATCTGAACATATTTGGAAACATATATAGAAAAAAATGCATGAAAGTTATTTACAAATATCTTTAGTAAGAGGGATTTTGCATTTGGACAAAAATGCACTTGTACTTTTGAATTACCAGTCGGCATACTAATCGTTATCCCTGGAAACACCTGTTCAGATGATAATTGCTTTAACACTGCTGACTATTTACTGAAGGGCAAATACAGCATTACCCTTGAATAAAGGAGTTTTTCTTCAGGAAAACCAATTTTCACATCTCAGTCCCATTCACATGTCCTATTTTTAATTGTAGGTGATGCAGTACATCTGAGATTCATCAGAAGGCAATATAGAGGTCTGGAACAGGATTAAGTTTGCGATTCAGAGATTCAGTTGAGATTCAGAGTCAAAAGTTTTAGTTTAGAGTCCTATTCGATAATAAAGAAACTCTTTCCTCCATACAAATGATCTCATATTAAGTTTCCTTCACTTTAGTCTGAAGATTATTGGACTTTGGAGGTATTCAAATGCAACATAACATAAAAATACATGCACTCATATTTAATTCAGGAAAAACTTACACAAGTGCAAAGGGCAATTAAAGAGATCTATAAAGCTAAAGGGTTTACTACAAAGTAAACTATACACTTCTGGCAAATTATAGATGAAGAGCAGCAACATTTGTGTTTCTCAAAAAAAAAAAAAAAATAGAAATTTCTCCACACTCTAGGCAATGCCTCTGAAATGTGTAACTGTCCCCAGAAATAATAATGTCCCAATGCAAAGCTCTGAATTTTACCATGGGAGCCAGAAGTTCCCATTAATTTTTCTCCTGAGAATCTACATTTTCCTTCCTTAAGCAAGCATACAGTCTCCGAGAATGGCTTGTAACGTATTTTTATTATGTCTAATATTAGGACCTCAGCTGATTCCCTCAAGTGACCTTCACTGTGGCAGAACAGCTGCAATGGGATATTTTGCAGAAACACTGCAATCAGAGTACAACAGCTGAGCATGGTGCTAGGCTTGCTATTAGACAGATTTTTTAATAATGAGGATATATTTTATTAAAAGAACCACAGAAAGTTTAAAAGGTGAATAATGTACATGTTTTCATGATATTCTGAGAATCTATACAACTGTCAAATTGGAGCCTAATAGTTCCACTTACTTTTAGAGATGCTACTGACCATATCAAAAACATCCCTTCATCTTCAATGATGATATTCTTGTGCAAAAAAGAGTAGCAGAAAACCTTGTGAACAAAAGAAAAACAAAGAGACAAAGGGAAAAAAAAATCTCCATACAATTAAAATGAAAATTCAAAGTCCTCACATCATTGTTAGTAGGAAGAAAATAGTGGTTTTCACATTGTTAGTCCATCTCACAAGTGAGGCACAAAGTAACCTCACTTAAGCAAAATATTGCCTTTGGTAGCCTCCAGCTGGCAGTGCTAGTGTAACAAGCCTAGTCTTCCTGAAGAAGAAGGCGAAATCTAGGAATAATTCTTATGTACAGTAGTCGATGATCTGAAAATCAAACAAATCTTGTCCACATTTTCTAAAGCTTATCCATCTGCAAGGAAAACACTAGCTACAATGAGTTTCAATCATAGCTCAATTATGGTAGATATCAAGAAAAGGCAGGTAAGGGCTTAAAAACAAATAAATCAAGTTCAGGCATAGTTTCAAGGAGTCAATTGAGGCCTCTGACAAGCAATTACAAGTCCACATAGATATTCAAAATCAAATAAAGCAAACTCAGTGACAGATAAGAAAGGCTTAGCTATCTATGCAGCAGCTAATTTGCCAGATGTATCCCAAAATAAGATAATCTTTACCTTGCATACAAGAAATAGATGAAACTGCTAAACCATGTGAGTTAAAATAGAGAGGCAGCAGAAAATGAAATTTGCCAACATGGTATTGGAAGTTCAGTGAATGAAAAGATACTGAAACATCTAAAGAACTTGAAAGGAAAGGGAATGTAGGTACAGACATGTGGACAATTGTCCTTCAACAAAGGCATTAACCAGCAAGGAATTCTCCCTTGAGAGAAGTGGAAGATGGATAGTTCACAATAAATTGCAATAATACATTGTGCCTGCACTACAGTGCCTAAATACAAGGCATAATCCTTGCAGCACAGAGGAAACAAAACCCAAACAAAACCCGCATGCTTTCTTTTTCTCCTTAGCTGCTTTTCAATGTGCTGTTTTGCTGACATAAACCATTGATAACACAAGAGTAGCAGCCTGGCTGGGTACAGTAAACTCCTCAGTCATGTTGTGCAGGGCAATTGGATTATTGTTCACCGGGAACTAAATTAACACTTATTTCTTTGCTGCAAAGGTTTTCTTCTCCAGAGAAATTGAATTTAACTTTGAGATAGCTGAACAAGGTAAGTGAACTACTGTTGTACTACAGATAAGTTGATAGGAAAAAAAAATATAGGCAGCCCTCATTTTGTATGTTTCACTCATAGCTGAATTCAATTTATTCACTAAATTCATTAATCTCCTGTGTTTTTAGAATCATATGTTTATGTAGCCAGAGGTTGGGAGCAATCAGGTACTGTAAATTTTGATTTCCTGTTTAAAAAAATGCTCTAAGTAGATTATAATTTTTATATTTCATATCTATATATATTTTTCCACTGTTATCTTTGGCTTATCAAATACAAATTACTGTCTGTATGTAAAATCCATGACAGACTGCAGATACAGTCACAGATCTACACGTTAATCTTTTTTCGTCCCTCAACTAGCAGGAAATAAGTAAAATTCTTTCATCAAGGGCTTGTTTCACATTCATGGTACCGTTTCCAGCATCTGGACTGCATGCAGGTATGAATCCCAGCTGAGAGTGGGCGCAGGAGCAGCAAGGTAGAACCACTGGTAGAAAACCAGCCAAAATTGTGTTGTCTTTTCTCTCACGGACACTTTTTCTAAGAGCCAAGGGATCAAGGCCAAAGCAGTGGAGCAGTTGCTCCCATCACAGCAATGGGACGAAAACAGTCAAAATATGAATCAAAGCCATTGGAAATGGCCTTTTTCATTAAAATCATAACTGTGTAGTATATTTTCCTCCTCAAAGTCTCTGTGTCATTAAGAGATAAGCTTTATTTAATGAACTACTGTTCAAATAAGCTTTTGAGCACTTGAGAACTTCTTGAAGCTCTCATCACTTCTTCACATTTTGAGAGTAAAAGAAAAAAAAAGCAGTTTCTATCCAGATGAATGATAGGTAAACTTTTACTGGGGATACTAATCCATTTCTAATGATAGCTCCAGCCCACCTTCAAAAAAAGAACCACTTTAATATAAATGAGCTGACTCCTAATATGTAAACATGGTATCAGACTGCGCATTATAAATCTGTTCTACAAAGTCAGTCGTGAAGTGAATCAGACTTTCCTGAAGAAAAATATTCCTCCTTTTCATGGATATCTGAACAGTTAGTCTATGCAACTTTCCTTGAAATGAAATAAGGATTTAGAAATTAAATTGCTCTCAATACTATTTGCAAGTTGATCTCTGAATATTTCAGAATGAGCAAGGGGAATTGTGCTAAAACATCGTGCTTTTTCTCCCTCTTTATATGAAAAAATATGCTTTTTGTTTGAGGTTATAATGAAATGTTATATTATCCTGTAACAAATATTAGGGAGTGAAGGAAGGGAGGGGAGAAAAGATGGGAAGCAGGAATTCCAAGTCTTATCTGTGCATAATTTTATGAGATTTATTTCATTCCAACAGGCTTTATGAAACAATTCAATTTTTTCATTGCCTAGCCCACACTGATTTAACTGCAGTTTTGTTTCATATTTTTAATCTACACGTATTAACGTATAATTAGAATGGGATTTCAACTTTTGATTATAACTTCCTGATTTAAAATTCCACTTCTTCCTCTCATTTAATAGCTCTAAAGAGTAAAAATGGCACATGGCCAGACTACACTTCTCTGTGGAGATCTTTTCAGTTACACAATAAGTGATGTGCAACTCACACAGGCAAAGGAAAAGGTTGTACAAGGGCCTGCATAAGCCCATCTTCACCGCTTTCAGTAGTATAACTCCTGTTGACTACCAAGGCACCAAGGTTCTTCCCTGGTGAGAGGGCCGTGCTGGCTGATTTTTCTGCAATAAGTTCAAAATATTTAGGAAGACACTTCCCAGTATGGCTGGTTCCTCTCCTCATGAGGTTACAGCGTCTCTACTGAGAAGGCAACAACTCACAGCTTTGTTAATGGTAATGGTAATTCTTTAAACCACAAAGAAAACACCATAGGTACAAGACTGACAGCTTTCCTGAAAAGCCTCAAATAAAGTTGAGAAAGAAAGGTGGAATTAAATCATTGTGTCGTCCTGCCGGCCAGCTGTACCTCTCACCATCTCCTTTGGGCTTCTCCATTAGCTCCACGGTGCTGGCTCAACCATGCATCGTTCTGGTCATGAATTGCTTCGGGCACGGAAATTCGGCAGAGAGAGAGGCAGGCAACAAGGTTAAATTGTTCCAGATGGTCTCTGCTTTCCGAACCAATAATTCACTGAGTGGTGACTTGCATTAATAAAGAGGTGTCATGAAAGCACAGGGCATCATTCTTTTTTTGTCAGTGCTAAAATTTTCCTGGATTATTCTTGTCTTCAAACTGCAGTAATTGCTTCTGCTTTCCACCTCCTTTTGCTCCAATCACTCACTGTTTTTCTGCTATTCCCTCAGCTTTGATCTACTCATCTCTGAGCAAATCCTATTCTCTCTCTCATATGCTGAAAATAAAATCCAGTACTTAATGTCCGGGTCAATCGTGCTGTGATCCTAAATCTCAATACAATTTTACTAATGGTCTCAGTCACTGAAGTTTTTACGATTTTGTGTCCTGAAACATTTCTACTGTCATAGGATAAAACACAGTATTTTCAATATCTCTGTTTACTAGATTTTCCTGACAGTTATGATAATAATAATTTGTTATGATAACATGATTTTGCCTGCAAAAGACTAAAAATTGCTACTCATCTGTACTTTAAAAATCTCTTGCACAGAGCATCGTGACATTCCTTAACTCAGATTCACTAACATTTTATTATATAAACAGTTACATTAACATCAGTGTTATTATTCACATATTAAGTCTTAAGCAGTATGGCTAAGGGTAAAAGAACCTGGTCTTACTCGTACATTCTTGAACTTTCAAAAGCTAATTCAGATGACGAATTTCTTTTGGAATTAAATCAAAATAACTTAACAGTTGGGCAATGTGTACCATTAATTTTTTAATAGAGTAGATGTCCAATGTCAATGTTTTTCTCTCTCTTTGAATACTATGTTCAAAAATTAAACCAAGCATTAATTCGTACAATAAGGAATTAATTTTAAAGTCAAACATATGGTCCATTTGCTTTATGTGGATGAAATAACCTGCTGCATGATTAGGCACAAAGATTATATTTCTGATTGTTGGACACATGAAAATGAATCAATAAAATCGTGAACACTGTCAATACTGCATAAAGCCTAAAAAAATATTTAACAGTTCATACTGTCCTTGTCCTTCATGTGTCCTAATTTACAGTGTCCTATTTTAAAGTGTTTGAATTACAAAATCAAACTTACCTGCTCAATCACAAATCCTGCTTTTTATATATCAATTATAGAATGCCAATATTAAGAAGGGGTAAATGATTTTGTTTTTAAATATTTCAAAATATTTCAGAAAATAATCAACATTCAGCTCTGCAGCACTTTTATTCTTTAAACTATTTCTTCACTACAATCACTACTTAATTATTTCTTTTGTCTTCTTATGTACGCTGAACTGTGCCTATCCAGGACAAAAAGGCACTGGGATGCAGCGCACATATGAAAAGTGTATATTTGCAAAACAGCATGCAAAAGAGAAAGTGCAGCATTTCAAAGAGTTGAAGGTACTGGATGGATAGATGCTACAGAGACGCTTGATTCTTGACCATTTTTGATTTTTCTAGGTGTAAAATTAACCTTAAGGGTATATCTCTTATTGCTATGAGTGTTAAATATGTATCTTTTACTGTAACTATTAAATATGTTACCTACAACAAAACTGTACTGTTCATTTCTTAAGGAATATAAACAGAATTTTTGGTATCTGCTTAGGACATTATAAAAGCTTGCTCAGATTCTAAGATAGTGAAGCAACAATGAGACTTTATTATTAGCTCAACAGCTAGAACAAAAAAAAAAACATGATTTTCACCCTACAACATACTGAACATTTGAGCTTAAAAATCATTCTTAAAAAAGGAAAAAATTACAAGAAGCCAACTCAACAAGAAAAAAAAAATCTCTTGTTAGGTTTATCCAAGACAAACTCTCACAAATGCATTATATTGTCCATGACTGTCATCTCCTGCTGCTGCCTAACTGCAGAACAAGCAGAAAGAGGAGAAGTAAGATCCAGGCATGCTATTTGTTTTACTTTTTTCTACACCAGACTGGAGATAAACTCACTCAGTTCTAAGGGCTTCCATTCCCTGACTCTGCAGGAATGAACGGAAAGAAAATTCCAAGCCAATTCATCCAATTCCTCCTCTCCTTGCATCTCCTTCCACAGAACAGACAAAGGTAAGTCTCCCCAGTCACTTGACACCATAGTTAGTGAATGCACTAGATGAGCATTTTTTTTTTCTTTTATCCTTGGACCGGAATTCAAAGTTGCAGTTTTACTTGCTTTATATTGTCTTCTGAGGAATTCAGAATTGTCTCTTGCTTGTGGACTATTTTAAAGGTAAACCTAGAAGTTAGACCTGCTGAAGGCAATCTGAGGCTATATGGGTTATAGGCACACTTGCTGCACTGTCGCTCCAATTTATGCACTGCCTTGCAGTAATAATACGTTTGTGTTTCCTCCAACCGAGAATGGAGAAGCCTTTCCATTATGGGGTTCCATCAAAACAGTACTAGTCTCTCTTCGCTCTTGAGGTTGTAGAAAAAACTTTTATCTCCTTGAATATACACACTTCCCAAATAAGAATGTATTGCCTTTTCTTTTCTTCTTTTTCTTTTTCTTTTTCTTTTTCTTTTTCTTTTTCTTTTTCTTTTTCTTTTTCTTTTTCTTTTTCTTTTT
>JAUBOD010000613.1:1512476-1539086 GCA_032353885.1 Nothura maculosa | reverse complement strand
TTTCTTTTTCTTTTTCTTTTTCTTTTTCTTTTTCTTTTTTTCTTTTTCTTTTTCTTTTTCTTTTTCTTTTTCTTTTTCTTTTTCACTTGAGATGATATATTTGGTGTTCCCAGAATCCCGGCATTAACACTTTATTATATGATTATATGTGCGGTAATTTTCCCTCACACTTTGCTTAGTCTTTTTGTAAGCTCTGCCAGATATTTCTCCTGTGATTCAGTCTGTTCTATTTCCAAGCTTTCTCTCCACATACATAAATTTAAAACTTTAAGATCTGATATTCCAGTTGATGAGCAATAGATACCTAGAGTGCTATGTCTTTCCTGGACTTCCTTAAATGAATAATTAGAAAAAGAGTCCCCACGTGTCTAGCATTTAGGTGGATTAGGTATTTCAGTTTTTCAGTTTGTGTGTTTCACAATCAAGGCACAACAGTAGTCTGGTAAGGGCAGAATCCCTGAGCTGTGTAAACTGTGCATATATAAAGACTTCTGAATCATAGCTGATTTTGTCTAAAGAGTATAAATAATGCTGTTATTTTTATTGCTTGAACATCATCAGTGTGATTCTCATTGCTCCTCAGAATAAAATAATTGAAGCAATTTATCCTCAAGACATATGCTATATAACTCTATCCATTATTGCTGTAGTGAAGTATAGTAAATAAGGCTTTGTGCTAATTTCAACAGAAGAGTCCAGTACACAGGAGAATGATAAAAATATATACATACAATACATTTTCTACTGAGATTAGGAATCCCATTCTGCTCAGCAGCACTTTTAGGCTTATATATTTACCCTCAAAACCCAAGCACTCATCTAAGGTCAGACTGGTTAGACCATGTAATGCACAGCAGAAGACTTGTGCAAATGTCCTTTTCTTTCACGGTATGAATTCATTGTAGTGAAAGATTTTGAATCAACATTCCAGCAATGTAGGGGTCTGCATGAGTATTTGGTCCAGCATGTGAATGCATTAACGAGGGAGTTACTTCACTAGTTTATAGCTTTCAAACCACAGCTAGAAGCTGGAACCGTACATTATCTTTTACACTCAATAAAATTCAAAAAGGACAGGAAACTGACTTTGTCATTGCTGTTATTTTAGTTCTATCTGGCCCTTTCTTAGCTCCATCAGTCCTGAATTAATGTGACCAAGGTGGTCATGGGTGAGAAGAACAAAGGAGTTTGTTGATAAAGGAGGGAGAGGTGAGCAGATCAGGAGGTGAGATGGGGTGGTAGAGCAGCAACTTGAGAAAATGGGAAAAATCATTAGGATGTGGAGACTCTGTGTGCACTCAGGGATATGGGCAGGATTGATTGGGTGAGAGGAAGAAGGTAGGACAGAAGAGGCAGTCAGAGGGTAATAGAGGGCAATAAATTGTTTCTATTTTAATGGTGTGTGAGGAAAGGAGAGGGGAGGCACAAGTGAAATAGCAATCTGGAGAATCACGTGCAGCTGTCAATATGATGGGTTTTGTGAATGCAAAATATATTGCTTGTTATCATGGGTATTGTTATTTGAAATGTGTGCACTTTGTACAGATGGATTTTTTTACAAAAATCACTGGCATGGATAACAAATTCTATGAGCTATAAATGCAGATGTCACACTGAAAAGTACACCAAGACGTTTTCAAAAGTGCATACATAGGGCCTGTCGAATGTATATCCTATACTAATATTAGGAATTTATCACATTAACTTGGTTCTCTAAAATTGATAGCAGAAGCAAATTAATCAGTGGACTTTGATACAGGACTCAGAGCCTTAATAGCTTCTCTGCTGTTACCTTCACTAATGGCAAGGTGACAGTAATTGGTTATTGATGTTAATCTTTGATATGAACAGCTCAAATAACATCGGTATAGGTATTGATATCAGCAGTTCCATAGGATCAAAGAGCAGAACCGCAGACAAGAATATTTCTGTAGAAGGAAAAAAATGAAAGGTGTTAAACCTGAAAAGTGATTGAAACCTCCCAACATATCAGGAAACAGAGAAGGTGAAACATTCTCAGTTGTGACAGCCTACAGTGGAGGAGCCTATATGAGAACATATTGTTACTGCTGGCCTGCAGAAAAATATGAAAAAGAAAGAAAAATGGAAAAGAGGACAAAAGTATAGTAATTATTTGGCTTTGTTTCTATTTTAGAACTATCTAAATGGTAGCAACTAAAGCCGAGTCTCATAATGAAAAAGAAGATTTCTAGTTATGAATAATCTAAAAGAGGATTACCAATATAATTATAAATCTACTGGTTTTGTGCATTAATTTTGCTATTATTAAAGATGCTTTCATTTTCTTTCCTTTTTTGGAAGCACTTATTTCTGTAACTTCTCTTCTGAAAAGTCATACTCTTGTATTTTTGATTTTGTAGCACATTTTCTTGCCAATACAAACACAATATTATGATTTTATTTTCACTGTGAAAACAACTGGCTGGGAAAAGATGCCTTCTCGAAAAACAAATAGTCTTAGTAGTTAGCAAAAATTGCCCTGGGAAGCCAAACCAAACTTAGGAATTTGAATAACTGAAATGTAACTAAAATCTGCATCAGGAACTCAGTGAAACCCCTCAATTCTGATCTGTTTTCCATAAGTAATACAGTCAGCATGTGAGAAGAGTGTGTTTCTGTTTGTTTATAGTAGGCAGTTTTCCACCTGTGAAAATCACTCTGTAAGATCATTCTACCTTTCTCTCTTTCTTTTCTTTCTTTGTCCCCTCTCCTTAGTGTCACTATTCAGCAAAGTAGCTCAGAAAGTCCCCTTTAGAAATAGTGATTTGAGTCAAAAGAGCTGAGGGTGTATGTGGCACACAGGAAATGCAGCTGGAATTCATTCCTTGGGCTCTTCCTATTGAAAACACACGGGCAAAGTGGATGAAGGAATAAGAAGGAACTTGAAGAGCTGCCAATGCAAGGGCAAAGAAAGGATAAGCAATTACAGCAGTTCACCTGGCTGGTGAGCTGCAACTCTGGCTTCCAACACCCATCTGCTGTAGCAACTCCAGTCTCTATGGCAACAATGACACAGGCCTAAAAGAACACTAAATTCTTAAACGTTGATGAAGGTCTGAGGGATCTTGAGCTGATCTGCTGCAACCTAGCAGCCATCAAGACAGTAATAAGGAGGCAACTATACGCTTGTCACCTCCTGGCAACATTTCTCAGCCTTGTATTGGATATCTGGAAGGATAAGTTTTCCTTTATACATAGCCCATGCAAAAAATGCCTTTTTTTGATAGCTGACTAAACAAAGACATATATGATGAGTAGCAGTATTTATTTTGTTGGTATTATATGAAAAGCAAACTGATTGATTTGTCTTTTGGATGCATATGTTTGACCCCCTGGCCTGGGTCTAGATACAGATACAGGAGATAAGGTTTTCACAGCTGTATCTAACTAACATATGGCATCTAGATTTCCACTTTTATATCTACATGAGTAATTTGATATTCCGGGGTGGGGTGCTATGCAATTAATATCCAGAAATTGCCCTGACACCAGCAGATTGGTGATGAACCAATCTGAACCAATGAAATATAATCTTTATGAAAATTAGCAGTGACATAAAAAAACAGATACTTTTCAGTGCTTGGTTGAAAATCTTTTGCTTAACAGAACAGAATTAGAATTATCAATAAAGGACTTCTTCACTAATTCATAGTAGTTTAGTTGGAAGAGAGTGGCTAGTAAATAATAGTATGTGCTTTTTAATATTTTTTCCATAGCAGATACAATAAAAATTTCAGAAAAAAAAAAATAAAATAAATTGATTAATCCTTCAGCTTTACAGAGGATTGTTTCTGCTTGTATGTGTTGGATGCTTCTTATTTTCATTTCTGAGTTACACACAAGGCTGGCAATTCCAGAAATGCAAGAATAACATTTTATCACCTCCGTTAAGCTATCTCCTCAAGCCTTGTAGTTCTTGTATTTAAGAACAAAAACAACCCACTCGTTTACATCCCAGCCCTCAGGTGCCAAACCCTCCTAGCTGTGGCTTGGGGCATATGTGAGAATTTATCATCAATGCAGCTCTGGCCATAGCTCTTGCATTGTATGAAGCAGCAGTGCCTAGTAGAAGACACGTAGACTTTTAAGGGATGTTGGCATAATAACAAAAAGAGTAAGATCTGTACTTATTGTAGGTAGATGTTTAAATTCAGATACATCTTTCTTTCCCCTTTAAAAGAAAATATGTAATTCTGTTATAGCAGAAAGCTACAAAATCAGGGCCTCATCCTCCAATGTATAGAGAGGTCTAGTTTGCAAATAGTATATCAAATCTTGACATAGAGAGAAGAGATATTAAAAATAAAAAGAATATAAACATATGAAAGGTCTCCAAAAATAACAAATAGAAAATACGGAGTTCAAATACAGTTCTCTGATCTGAGACAGAATCCACAGATAATTCAACTGGAAATCTATCTTAAAAACTTCCAATCCTTTATCCAATACCCTTCATCTGGCTGCAATAAAATGAATCCTATTGTATTAGCAGTGTAATTAAAAAGGGCTAATGTAAACATGCTTATTATTTTGCCTGACAAACATTTGCACTGATTATTATGCCATCGTCAACCTATCAGTTGTTGTTTCCAAAACTTGATTTATATTATGTGTTTATTGGGCTTTCCATTATATTCTCCAAATGCTGTCTATTAAACGTTACTTAGCTATTTTTCAGTCATAAGTCATAATTGAGTTTTATATCTTTTTGGAAGGAAAAAATGTTTGTAACACCTATTTGGCATGCAGCCATCTGCAGTAATGAAATAGTGAGCAGGTACTGTGTCGTCAATTTAACAGAGGCATCAGAAAAGACTCCTATTTTTTACTTTGGTTTTGGTGGTTTGTACAAATATGTCATTTTTTTCTGATAGAAAAACAAATTACTCCCTTTAATTGCTTCTTACAAATTTGAAGAAAATAATGGTCTAGTTTCTAGTTTTCTGTTTTGTAAGAGTCTTTCCTGTTCATATAATTCATTTTGCTCTCTCACCTTTCGTGTTGCTTTCCCAAATGTGACAAGATGATCAAATGGCTTGGAAAATTCAAGGAAGGATTTGGAAGTCTGTATGCTGAACTGATTTTCACATTTTCTCTGGAGTTTAGCTGCTTTCTTAATTGGGGTTTCTCCAGTTGTGAAACTGATATAAATAGCATTCTATACGCTGGGTTAACAGTGGAAACAGAATATGACTACTATAGCATCAAGTATTCTTCACTCACACAGCCACTTCATCTGTTTCCTGGAACTTGTCTCAACAAATAATTTTCTAGGACCTTAATTTTATATCAGAAACACTCTTAAATGATAAAAAGAAATGTTTTATGCTTTGTTCATTTCACCAACTGTTGTTATGCGCCCAATGGTGAAACACAGAGATCAGCCATTCCAGCTAGTTTAAAAACTTTTTAAAATTAATCTAGGCTTTCTTTTACAATGCCAGGGTGCAGACAGAAAGCAACCATTAAAGTATATTCCTTTTCTCCCTCTGGACTTGAGGAGTCTGCAGAGCGATGACTCAGAACAACAAACAAACTGAGAAGCAGCCAAACTGTCATGACTGCCATTCTGGTGTCGTAAATTTGATCCCCCTTGGAATATTATTTTAAAGGACTGGAAAGACAACAAACTAAATCCTGCTCTCCATTGCTGGAGAGAAGCTCCACATTTACTCTGTTTCTTTGCAACTGAGGGTATATTTTATTCCCGAGGAAAACTTTGCTTACAGAGCTTATAGTTAATACAATAGGGAAAAAAAATACAATATGCACAGCAGGTCTAATATGCTACTCCTGCTTTACAGCAGTGGGAGTAGAAAGTAGAGAGAACGGCTGCAATCACACAACTGAGGGCATTATTTGTGAACAATGTATGCCAGCCACTAAAACTCAAAATGTGAGAGTTAATTATTTTTCTCTTTACATTTGGTATGACATTCATAGAGTATGTGAGTTACTTAAATACACAGTCTCTCCTTTCTTTTACTGTGCATAAATTCAACTTACTAAAGTGCTGTGCTTTATCTGTGTTCTATATGTGCTCTGTTCTGTGCATCATACTGCTAAATAGAGGATTAATTAACGCACAGTGAACTTATGGAGATTTCACTCCTGTTCCAATAGTTCCTGTGCCTCCATTTGCTACAATACTCAGGAACCAAAGGAAGGTCTATCTATCTACCTACATACCTATCTATCTGCTGCCAGGCTGAATGCCCTTCATATATGACTTGCATATAAGAAATAAGATATCTCCAAAGTCACTCCATAATGTATGAGTCCCCATTCCCTCTACTCAACTAGATACCTCGTTTTAGCGAAGAGGAGTCAGAAGAGAAACCTACACTATTACCTATAGATAGCTGAAGGGTATTCTCCTGACCACATCTTGAAAGTTTTCTCCTTCTCCTAAGTCTAAGTAGGAGAGAATTTTCTACCCCCATCTGTCACACCCTTCGTCCTGGTTCAGTGACCTGCATCATGGCAGAAAAAAAGCAGCTGCTGGAGTCACTTACAGGTCAGAAGCCAGTTCTTAAAGTAGCTAGACTCATTCATTAATTACTTGGAAAATCAGGCCTTGTGCTGGTAAAGAAAGCTGATTTTTAGTGAAGTGACTAGTGCCTGATGTGTTTATGGTCGCTGGAACATGGAGAAGGTGACAGATACCATTTGTACCAGCTGGAATCTGTGCGTTATCTTGACATGTAGCCTCAGGAGCACTGACCTACAGTAATACAACCTGGGAGTGCCAAGATCCTCTGCAAGGCAGGAAGAATAAAGCTTCCTAGCAGCCTGAAAGCAGATGAATATGCCAAGAGCTAAAGAGAAACAAGGCTCTGCATTTAACTAGACTTAAGGGGGATTCAGATAAGAATCCAATGCTTTGTGCCCTATGGATGCTGCAAGTATTTTTTACTTGCAAAGTTATACCTCAGCTAGATCTTCAGAACAATTTCCTTTCTAATGAATATCGTTTCATTCCTGAAACAGCTTTTCTTTGCTCAAAAATAGTTTCTATTAGAGGTCTTCACACTTTGTTGTTAGCAGTGAATGGAAATTAAGCATATCCTAGCATTAGAGTAATTAGGGTGGAAGAAGGTCTTAAGAGATCCTTTTAGTCTAGTGTCTGCCTAAGACTTCTTTTTAAGATGCAGTTTGATCATCATTATAGAGTTTCAGGTTATCTTCACATAATTTTTAGTGCACCTCTGATCAATTTTGTTGCTCTTCTCTGGATTCCCTTCACTACTCCTCATCTTCCCTCAATCCAAGCTCAGTCCTATAAGAAAAATGCAGTACTTTAATGAATGCCACATAGAACCAGATTATTTCACTTGTGCTTCAGACATATTTCTTCTTTATAAAAGCTATTGTGGCTGCTTTTCGGAAGACTATGCATAATAAGCATCATAAGCAGATCATGTTGTTTCCTGAGTAGGAGTGATCATCGTGCTCTGTGCTCTGCCACAGGCTGCACGTAGGTTCAGCAATATTATCTTCATCTGTGTCCATGCCCACAAAGAGCTTGTCTTTTAACATTAGAGCTGTGCCCTGGCGTGACCTCAAGTACGCCACATTCACTTGCTGGCTGATATGAGAGTTTCTTGAGTTTGTTGGTTAGTCAGGGATAGTAACTGGAGAGATATACAAAGAAGGTTTCTTCCCTGAGAGCTGAACAGGCTGCTACAAGTCTCAATTTTAGGTTTCCCTAAGGTCAGTACCCAGGGAAATAATTGTACTGAAAGTTGCTTCAAAGCACTCAGATAGCACTGAAGCACGAAGCACTCAAAAAGTTGAAAACAAAAACAAACTCTGCAAGACTTCCTTCATTTTTTTTATGGACCTTTAATTTACATTCATCTGGATTGGTTAACTTTCATATTTAGACTATCACATGCAGATATGCCTGTTTGGCAATTCACTCCATTCCTACTTTCAGGCATTTTCTCTGAAGCCTATTCAACAGAGACCAAAATGTGTTTAGCTTTACATTTTAAATGTAAAACAGAAAAAAAAATGTTCACAATGTTTCAGCAATAGGTATATCAAGCAATATTTCCTCCCTTATAGCAACAGTTTTATACTGATTTTGAAAGCAAAAGTTATCAATGCATGAAAAGGATTTTTTATGTACTGTAAGGGCTTGGGGTGCAAAGAAGAAGCAAAAAAGATTTTTAGAACTAGAAAGTTTTTTTTTGAGAGTGTGACTGTACTTTCAGATTGCCACATCTTTTTTTTTTTTTTTCCTGCCACCCTGCCAAGCCAGAGACTTGCAATGATTATAGCTCCAGGTGATCACAGTGTGGTTACTAATTTCTTACAGCATAACTTTATTTGTTTTCTGAGCCATAAAAACCGGCAAAGGTAGGCTTGGAGATATTTGGGTCATACCTACTGATTTTATTTATATATAAAATATACATATGTATGTGTCTCTATGTGTATGAAACTACACATATATCAGATATATTCTCACTCAAGCATCTTTCCTGGGTAACAGGGAGTCTTCAGCTCCTAATAGGATATCCTTCATGGTTTTCTACATGTGTTAATTTAGATCAGCTACATCTCCAGTTCACATTGTTGCTCGTTATACTAGGAAAAGGTGCATATCAATTAAAAATATTACGTATCTTGTATGTTTTACATTTAAATTCAGGTCATGTGTAGCTTTGAGAGAATTTGTGGACTACACGCTATTGCTTCTCAGTGGGTGTTTAACAATATTCATGGTTTTACTTTGGTGGGGAGCAACTCTTTTGACAACAGTAATTTTATGCAATTTACAAAATAATAATTGCAATGCAACCTAAAGGACAAAATGCCAGTCTACCAAAAAATATAAAGTAATATGCACTTATCTTCAGCAAGAAAATATTTGTTCATCCAACAATGTGTTAGTTTCAAAACTAGTAGCAAGGCAGATCACAGTATAAATTTACATACATTGCATATGCATTGCACTTGAACTGGCAAAAAGCCTGTTGTGTTTTAATATTCTAGTAGCTGGCTAATAACTTTCAGTGTCTGAATTAAGATAACATTATTGCTATAATACAGTAACCAAGCCAAAGGTAAGAAAAGCTCTCCTTGAATTACACACTCCTTGTAATCTGATTAACAAACAACATGGAGAAAGGGAGCAACAAGGCTTTTCAGTTGGGACACCAATATATTTTAAGCACTCTGAATCATGTTACTAGCAAATCTCCTTTAAGAAAAGGAAGCAATTCATGACATTTAAATGTTATTGTTATTAATGTCCTGCTTTGTTGTTATTCTTGAGAGTCAAACCTTTTAGAGGTAATGAATATAATGCACAGGTGGAGGTAGGAGAGCAGAATTCTACAAGTGTGTGTTGTGAAAGAGTCTCATTAAAATGAGTGCAGAGAAAAATAGGTCTCTAAATAAAGCTGAGTGAGTGAGTATTGGTAATTTTACTATATTTTGACTTTCCTCTCAAATAAGATGCTGAGTTTTAGAGTAATTTGTAGAAAGAGCCAGTGGTTAACTAAATCCTGGGAATACTTGGATTCAGTATTAGTAGGAGAGGAGTGCTCAATGCTCACACAATCTTGCAAAGTTTCCCAGGCATTTGGACACACATTGTAATAAGAAGACACAGTGAAAAGATGGGACATCTTGGGTATTATCATGAGAACAGTCTAAATATGTATGAAAAATAGCAATAATAGCACTTAATTTCTGAATTGCCTTGTATCAGCTCTGCCACATGCAGCTTTTTAAATCTGCAATGAGGCAGAGAGGAAAAGGAATGGAATAGATGATCCATAAAATTATTTTAATTATTTAATGCTAAATTATTTATAGAAAGCATTTCTGAATGGTTAAGAATGCTTGAAATACGTGGCTTTATATGGTGAAAAAGGGGGTTTATTTTAATAAAATCTAAAGATGCTTTGCCCATGATCTTACATGACCTACTCTTTACTACTAGGGTTCTATTCTTAGGGAGATATTTCTAGTGAAAACTATTCTTCATGGACACTTCTTCAAACAGTACCATTATCACCCTTTGAGCTTAGTCACATGCTTTTTAATGGGAAGATATTATTATTTCTAAAATTCTTTATTTATTGGAAAGCTAGATCATCTTCTCTCCCAGATGGCCTACAACAAACAATGCGCAAAGAAGAGTTTAGAGACCACTGGAGCTAGCAAAACCAAAAATAATGTATAGTAAGTTAAGCTAGCTGCTTGATGAATCCTCAAAATAATTTTTCCAAAGAGTAGAACAGATTCAGGTAAAGCAGAAGTCAACCTCAATAAAATAAGCCCATAGCCTGGTAATAATTCCTTCAACAGAAGAAAGGTTTTGAGCTACTCCCATTACCACTAGGGGGGAGTAGTAGCACATCCTGCCTCTATAACAGATATTTTTTATTTCCATTTTCATTATTATTATCATCATCATCATCACTCAAAAGAGATAAAAGATGGATATCAATGGGAAGGGAACAGAATGCTGCAAATCTCTGGGACTGGAGATGTCCATTTCTTCTATTGCCCCTCACGGACTACGATCTCAAACATTCTGCTTCAGTCCCCTTTGGGAATGCAACATTTGCTCCTTGTCCTGGCTGTTTCAGCTCCCAGTTCAAAGTATCTGATTTTCTCCAAATTAGATTTGGAGAACATTTATCTGGGCACATTTATCTGATGTAAAATATGAAGCTGAAGACTTAACAGAAAGGCCCAGCTTCCAAAGGATATTTCTGAATATATCTGTCTTGTGAGGGACAGTCCCTCTGTCTTCCCTGGTTTGTGTTACTGTTGGTTTAGTCCTCCTTTGCACAACACATTTAACTACCAATAACTAAAGCCCATGCGCTGAAGATAAGCTTATGAAAAATACCCAAGGAAGTCCAATTGTTTTGATGAATAGCACCAAAACTGTTGATAAGATGCAAAATAAATATTGTTTCTGGCATAGTTTGTTGCAATCTATAATGTGCTACATCTCCTTCATGGAGGAAAATCAACTGTTTTAGATTCAATCTATATTCTGCAGAATTTTCTTCCAGAACTCAGGGATTGTGAACAATTGAATTAATCAAGGTAGATGAAAGCAGAATGATTGGATTGCAATTGTCCTGGGGCTGCTGGCATCAAAAATATGAAGTTATTATAACCAAGGTCTGCAAAAAGTCATAAAACTGCAGCAGTTGGAAAAATGCAAGTGGCACGTGAGAGATATGGTATTATCTGTATAGAGAGGTGAGGTCTGGGAGCCATCACTGATCTCTAAATAACACAGAAAAGGGCTCATCGTTCACTCTTGAATGAGATCACTATTGTAATTGATGGCACCTTCCAAAGCAGCTTCGATCATTAAGGCTCCAGTGGCTGAATTAAAATAAAATGAAGGATGCATATTCTGATGCAAAAGCAGTGAAAATGTATTCCTTCTCAGTGACAGATAAAACAGATCATTTTACAAGGAAGTGTTTTACTGCAAGTGTTTCGGCTTTGTAGTTCCCTGGGAAAATGAAGAGTAATGTAAAAATTGGACAAGATGAAACTAGCTGTTTCATTCCAGATATTGACTGCACAAGTCACTTTCAATAAATCCACTGCTTATTGGACTTAAGGCAGCACTTTGTTAGCATTATGAAGGCCGTACAAAACATTCTCCTTAGTAAGATAGCAGTGTGAGCTTAGTAAGATACCAAAATCTGAAACTTATTCTAAAGACATTTTTGCATATGTTTTCCAGTGGAAAATGGGAATTGAGTGTAACAGGTCTGCTGCAGATTGGCTGTCAGTGCAATCTGGCCATTGAGACAGTTTCATCATCCCACTGTAAAGATGAGAGTCTTGGTCAGGAGAAGCACTACCTAAAGCCTTTCTCAGCTCAGTTCTCAGTTAGGACAAGATCCTTTTTGGCAAAGCACAGTTGCCCAAGATGTGTGTCTAGCCTAGACGAGTCAGTCAGGTACCTAAGGATGACAGAAAAACCAAAACTGCTTCCACAGGGAGAAAGGGAAAACCATCCTGAGTGATGTTTGTTCTGAAATGGAACCAGAGTAGTGTCTTTAGGCAAGTACTGCTGCTTCTACAGGAAGATGGAAGTCAAAGCTTCTTGGATGAGATACCTCTGCCTTAACTCCCTGTCCCCCTGATGCATGGTCAGGGACAGGCTCCACATGTCCTTGCCTTTTCCGTGCCCTGTGGATACCTGGTGCCTGCCTTGTGCGCCAAGGGGCCCTTGGGTGGTTACCTTCCATCCTCTTCCCTGGCACTGCCATAGAGAAAGATGAGAAGCTTGGGAAGCAGGTTGCCATACCAACTGAATGGTGCTGGGGACGTCCTCATCCCAGCAGTAGCTTGATTGTTCTCAGTTAATTTGCTAGTGCTACATTTTTTTAACTATCTTTTCTGTACTGTAGCTAGACCTGATGACAACTCACCTAGGACATTGGTGAAAGAGATCAGCAGATTTTGTTCTAGGCTAGCAGGCACTTTAGCCCAGTTTAACAGTTTAAATAACAAGAGTTGGAAGTATTTTGGCATGGGAGATCTCAATTTAGCATGTTGATGCCCACCATGAATGCACCCCAAACTCAGGGAGAGGAATTACCTTCTGGAGGAACTTCTGCACCTCTGCTTTAGACACTGTCTAAACAGGTCTTTCAGACTGGAAACTTAACTTTAAATAGCTCACAGTGAATTGCCCAAATCTATTAACATAACAATTTCTGAGCATAATAGGAGTAAGACTGAATATTCTTGCTGTGCATCCATTCTTGGCTCTGCTTTCAGGACTTTGTTATTACCATCTAGCATGAGCTGAAAGCCCTTAGGCTCTTCAAAATCAGCAGTAGGAACGCTCTGTATAGAGGAGCAGCTGAACTAGGAAGATGCAATCTCTTGCTTACCATGTGAGTATTGACTTCTCCTCAAATTGGGCTCAATATTCTACAAACTATACCCCTGATAATCAGGAAAATGTATTCCAAATCTCCAAGAAATGCTGTGATCATATTTGCCAATCTTTTTTAAGTGCTGTGATATGAATCACATCAGTCTTTTTCTTTAAAGTGTAATACATGACATTATCATCAGATACTCCATTTAAATGAAAAAAGCAGGGTATTACTAACAGCTAAAAATCTGTGAATCATCATAGGAAAAATAGGAAAATAACAATCTAACTTTTGTTTTCTAAGGTACAGTGACTCTCAAATGAAATTTCTTTTTGTTAAATAAAATCTGAAGTAATGCTGCTAGTATTTTAATCTTACCTGATTTTATTTCACTTATTTGTGATAATGACATCACATAAAAAGTTATTCCTCATCTAGAATGTTAATTAATTTGGAGCTTCTACAATACATATATTTCTGATTCAACAGAGAATGTTAACATGCTATAAAAGCATTGACATGAATGGGACATAGTCACCTGCTTAAAGCTAAGGTATCTTTGATGAATGTTGATATAACTTCATATCTGCATAGACATGGGACCATGCCTGATTGTTTTGCCTAAATCAGTTATGATGTTGGCCATCTGCAAGCTAGACTTCTTCCATTAAGGCAGGTTAGAGTGATAGGATCCATTTCACAGGGCTTTAGGTGTCAAAGCTCTGTGTCCTGTTTAAGTTCTTTCTTTGCATAGGTTCAGTCCACAGTCAATAAAGACAGAAATATCAGTTGTAACTCCAATATAGGTACTTCTGCATATCTGTGATACATTGAAATCGATGCTGAACCAGTTGCAGCCCTTCAGCTTTTTCCCCATCCAGTCCACATTTTTCTAATCTTTTGACTGTTTGTAGTACCACTCTATAAGCAAGGCAAATTAATTTAATATAAAGAGCAAGGTAGTGAAAGGAAGGGCAAGTCTCAGCCAGTGTATACAATTAAGTGTGTAATTTTGAATATAATGTTTTATAACCAATAAAACTTGGATGAAACTCATCTTGAGTTCATTAGGAAAAAAATAGTGATTCACTGCTATCAATTCGTGGTTATAGTTAAGAATGTAAAGCCATCAATGTGGCTAACTGGAGATGCTCATTTTGATCTGAGCCTAGCTGAGAGTAAAATAGAGGAATCAGGGGTCAATGAGTTTCTTTTAGCCTCCAAAGCCTACTTTGTCATTTTTTAAAATCAAATATTTCAAAGCTGAGCTACTCTGCTTTCAAAAAATTCTGGTTACGATTACCCAATCAGAAGGAAAAACAAATATTTCAAATGCATAAGTGTCAAAATGAAAATAACTATTTCTGATTCACTACAGTGTTTGTATGAAAAGGTCAATATAAGGTGGAATATTTATTATCTGAAGTATACAGGAGTTTAAGGATCTTTATTTACTGCCATAGCCCATTATTAAAGACATTGATTACAATTTCTTGTTTTTTTTTTTTTTTTCTGTTCTCTTGACATACAAAGGAAAAGAACACAGAGAAAGAAATAAAATGATGTTATTAAAGAAATAGTTTCCAAAATGCATCTTGTCTTGGAAAAATTATGCTGGTGTGAGACAGTGAATTTGTGAGTGTGTAGATATGTGAATAGGAAAAAGAGAACAGTTAAATGATTAATTGGAAAATATTTTTAAAGTGCTATACTAATGCCTTCCATCATTATTACCACAAATAATAATTAATCATTATGGAATGGAGAGTTGTAAGGACTTAAGGACTCAGGGATTCAGTCATCTGTGCCACTTTGTGAAGGGGCAATTGTGAGTTAATGATTTGATATGTTCACATTGCTAGAGTCCTGGGAAGAGGAAAACTGGAAAGGAAAGAAAAACATAGTCATAACACTGCTTGTTAATCTAGCATCAGTCAGATAATACAGAAAATTCAAGTCCTAATGAAGGGATTTGACCCATTTTCTCAGGCTATTAATCCTTAAGTTGAGCTGCAGTGACTATGCAATTTTTCATATTTCCCCGTCTAGTTTCTTCCCTTGTTTCAATGCAGAGAGACTGCAGAGTGGATGAGAAGGGATTAATCTACAGGGCCACATCAAGTGTTTAGCTAATTCAGTATGCCCCAACAACAGGGATAAGCAGATGCTAAGTTTAAAGTGAAGCACACCTGCTGTTTCCTACTTTAGCAAATAGTCTGGCTAGTCCTTCTACTGAATAACTACATCTTTTGGTTCTAATCCTGCCTCTTGCTAGATGGTTTTGATGGATCTCAGTCTTTCACTACCCTGACCATGCTGCTTACACTTCTGTAAATCTGGCCTAAGTCTTATGTTAGGCAGGAGGAATACTCTTAACTTAAAGGTAAGTTACAACCCCAGCATAAGTTGCTCTATATCTTCATCAACTTTACTTTCTGGGAAACGAAGCTTTTCCAGTTCTGCTCCACCTGTACATTTTGAACACATCAAAATTGCATTCAGTTATTTAAGTGTAGGTGAAACTGTATTTGCACAGCAGCAAAATGATAGTGTAGTGTTCTTAGAAACATTTTGAGGACCTGTGAGGTTCCTCTAAAAGGTAGGTTCCTATAAAAGTTGAATGTCTCTTTCACGGACCGTATCTCCTGAAAGCAAATTAACTTATACATTACCATACAGTACAGGAAAGTTAGACTGAGGAGATTGGTAAAGAGTTTATAATGATGTTTTAATTTTTGTAGGCTCCACTCGAAGTGTCAAATAATTGGATTACTAGTGAAAATAGAGATACATTTTCAATTAAATAGGCTGTAGCTTCTTAAAAAGCTTTGAACTGATAAGCTACAAAACAAAATATGAAAAACTTTTAAACAATTCAAATTTTGTATTGAAAATGAATTATTGCACTTACGTAGGAAAGACCACTGGATTTTTTTGATAGTTAATAATTGAGAAATTTTTAGTATTAGGACAAGATTATTTTACACCACACAGATCTAACACTCCATTAACAATTTTGCTAGTATGACAGAATCACAAAATGGTTAAGATTGGAAAGGACCTCTAGAGATCATCTAGTCCAACCTTCCTGCTTCAGCAGGGACACCTAGAGCACATGGCACAGGGTGGCATCCAGGCGGGTTTTGAAGACCTCCAGAGAAGGAGGCTCCACAACCTCCCTGGGCAGCCTATTCCGGGGTTCTGTCACCCTCACAGTAAAGAAGTTCTTCCTCACATGGAGATGGCACTGCCTGTGTTTCAACTTACATCCGTTACCCCTTGTGTTATCTCTGGCCACCACTGAGAAGAGCTTGGCCCCTTCCTCCCTACATTCTCTCTTCATGTACTTTTTCCAGTCCCTTAATCATCTTTGTTGCCCTCCGCTGTACCATCTCTAGAAGCTCCACATTCCTCTTATACTGGAGAGCCCAGCATATTAGTAATATTACTATTAATATGAACTTTATGAACTTATCATTTGAAGTTTAGGTTTAATTTCTTTAAATTTTTCTGACCAACTAGAAACCTTTTCTGTTGATTAGGGTGCATCACAAAGGAATCAAAGCTCAATAAAAGACTCCTAAATAGGAGTCTTTTCTTTAGTCTTTTACTAATAAAAAGCACCTAAAGGAAGTCAGAGTTGTTCTGAAGACTCTTCCATTTATCTCCTGCCTAAATCTGAAGACATCTGGGATCTTCTACAGTAGCTCATCTATTCACAGACTCAGACATAGCTGCACTTCAGTGCCCACCCCTGTCTAGGCCCTGGGCAGAATAACTCCAAATCTGTTTGTGGGGCAATTTCCTTGCACTGGAAACACCCAGGGTACACTGGCAAGGTCAAGCTTCTCACAAAATGTAGCATCACCTTTTAGGTACTAGACTTTCTAAGGAAAAAAGTGCTGAACTTTTCAAAGAATAAATCTCTCTCTATGCCTGAGAAAGCTTCCTGGCTCCAAATCCTGTATAGACAGGATATCCAAAAGTCCTAACAAAGACCCTAAGCTTCAGAGAAGAGCAAGGCTTTAGAGATACTTTTTATCAACTAGCTTTAGCTGACTTGTAGGCCTCTAATGGTCTCTAAAGGGTTTTGTTCTTAGTTTAATCCTACTCTGAGATACACTATGATCCTGTCTTAGAATCCAAAATCATGTTTTGATGCCAAGACTCAAAATAAAGGCTTTGCAGCAACTAATATCCCAGTTCCTTTTTCTCCCCCTATTTTTATTAATATCTTAAATTTTAAACAAATACTTACATCTTGGCAGAATGAATGGGATTAAAATGAATGTTTAAAGGGCTTGTTGAACACAGCATGTCCTAATTGACGCATATGCTCCAAGATTCTGATTTTTTTTTTCCTAAAAATTAGTGCCTTTTCCTTATTTAAGCAATATATAGCATGTTTCTGTCTTCTTTTTATCTTATTGCATAACAGATGCCTGATTAGTGATAAAAGTGCATGTGTGCATGGATAGAAAGATGGGAACACTCATAATAAAAATACTAAGAAAGGGAAAAGTAGTGTTGTGTTTTTTCCACAACAGATATAAAGTATTTTGCATTCTACAAGTTGTTGAATTAGTACAGATATGCATTTTTTGGAATTAAGAATTTTTTTTCTGTCCTTATTTTTTTCCAGAGTATTTTATACAAGCCGGAAAATCAAAAAGAAAAAAAAAGAAAGAAGGAAAAAGAAGGAAAAAGGAAAAAAGAAACAAGAAACCACTCCACCACAGGAAATTGCAGCCATTAGTATTATTCCTAGGAAGATTACATGCTTTAATGATATATTGTCAATTAATACTAGAAAGTTTCTTATTGACTACATCTTCCTGTCTTTAATTTAAGTACTACAACTTCATGTTATTGACCAACAATAATTGACTAGCTCATTGTTAGATGCAAACTTATGCTGTGTATGCATTTGGATAATCACATTCACAGACCAGAAAATTTTTATTAATTCATCATACTTTTTATATCTGTTCAAGGAAGGCTGCTCTGCCCCTTGATTTATAGGGTTAATATTTATTTTTGATAAGGAATTGCCGCCAAACTCCATCTCATCAGCTTATGGTATTTGACTCCAAAATTGTCACAATAAGTTAATATTGCCATGAATTTGTAACAGCAGCCAACAGCTTTTTTTGTCTACTATTATCATAGCATTGCAAGAGAGCCGCATAAAAAATTTCTTCCTGTGTAAAACGCACAGAATAACAAGATGAAATAATATAATCAGTATCGAAATCATGAAAGCAAAGGTAGGAAGTGGTAATGCAATAGGTCCTGCATCTCCTTTTATCAATATCATTCACAAAATAACAAGGACACTAGTCCCTATACAAAAATACTATTTTGATGTATAATGTATAGTATGTATCAATTATAGGGGATTTTTTCATATTATCCTGTAATAGCTGTGAATATTAGTACTGAGCAAATTCAATTTTACCATTAAAAGTTCCTAAACCGAACATGAAAAAATGTATAAATAATGACCATTACAGGAGTACGTATACTTCTATATACATATATACATACAGAAGTATTTGGGAGTTACAAGGCAATAAGGAGACCAAGACTGGAAGGAACGTAGTCTATACAGCACTAATCGTATTGATGAGAGAGGCAAGATGAGCGAGTGAGCGTGCAGCTGGAACACAGAAACAAAATTCTAGATATATGTTGAACAACACACTCCTGTTGGCAAAGCATGACAGAACTTAAATTGGTTGGCAAACCAATAAATTCTATTCAAAGTGGAGAAACAGAAAGAAATAAAAAAGACTTGAGAAAATGCTATGAGAATAAAGTTACTGACTCATCTGCTTGATCAAATGTAATGAAAATGCTGGCCTATTCCTGGAAATTTCATATGTGTTAATACAAACTTCATTTCATGAAAATAGTACACATTGATTTGATATTTAGTATTATTTGCAGTTATTACCAACCAATTTCACTAGTATCAGTGAAGTGAAAATGCAAAACAATACCTCTTAAGGAAAAAAAAGATATAACTGAAAATTGACAAGAAATAATATGAAAAGTATTGAGACAAAATGGAAAAATATCTTCACATTTCAATTTCAGCAAAATATCTCCTCTTATTTGATATTTTTGGGAGAGAAAGATGTTACTGAATGCAAGAAAAAGTCTAGGAGAATGTAGTACTTAGGAACCAGGTTTACAGATTTAGTTTTGGAATAAAAGTATTCCTGCAAGCAAACAAACAAAGGAAAGCAAAACCCATCTGCCTACACAGACAGATAACAAGATGGTTATACATGTGAACATTAATCACAAGAGAATAAAATAGATTTAGATCTTAAAATCATTGACAAAGAGATTCAAGAAATGCTAAGAGAGGTGCTGAGAAAAAGAATACACTTCAGGTTGTTTGGGAAAATAGAAAACCTAGAACTATTTGAAGATTAGAAGGCTTGGTTTCATTAATGGAAAACAATTCACTGAAATCATAATAATCTAAGACTGGCATTTTTACAATAAATATATTATTTTAAACACTTTTAGGCATAAAATTGTTTTAATATTCTATTTTTCCAGCTATGAAGAGTTAGTTCATGAACAAGTTTTCCAAATTTTAATTTAGTAAAGTTTATTGAACAAAAAATAAAATAAAAATGAAACATTTTGTAAGCTCTGAAAATCATTACTTTTATTAACCTTTGTATTTGTGAAACAATTTATTATATAAATCAAGCCATCTCATCTTCTCTCTTTTCTCAGTCATTTAGTCTGTAGAAATCATCATGGTTTCAACATTTATGTTTACTTTTAGAAAGGAGAAGGTAGTGCTGTCTCAAGGAAATCGCTGCCTAGATCTACTCGCCTAGATGTAGATGATCTATCTAAGCCTAATGATTAGGATATTGGAGGTCTGTGTTGTAGTTATACATTCAGAGTGGGCAAACAAAATACCAATTTTGCAGTAGCAGAAATGCAGAATTCTGATTTATATACACAGGAAAATACCACAAGATAAGTACCCTTGTCCCTTACTTGCCACTATTGACCGTATGTGCCAGAATAGATCAGAATCAAGTTCTGTCTGTTTGCTCTGTTCTGCCCAATATTTTTACTTGATCTCCAAGGTTATTCATAACATTTTCTGCCAAAAACACTTTTTAAAAAAAATATATTCTGCACTTTCTCAAGTGAGTGTGCAGTGGTGATAATGAAAAAGGAGAAGGAATGTAAGGAGAAGAAACGTCTGAAAAATGAAATACCTTTATCTCAATGTTTTACCAAAGGAGTTCTAGGATATCCAAACTTTTGTGAATGCTAATGGAGAATACGTAAAGGAGAGGCAGAATTCCTAGGAATTGTACATTCCCCCCCTTCACCTTACTGCAGCATGCCTTTCAGTGTGTGATGCAGAGGTGCCTGTCCTCCTTTCATCCCGAGGAGGCTCTAAGAGGTAGAGGATAGGCATCTCATGCTTCAGAGCTTCCTGCTGGTGCTACAAGTGGGGTTGACAGTCCCTGCTCTGAGACACCTTACAGAAATTCAGTGGATATAGCCCAGATGAGGGGCTAGTTGAGGGGAGAGGCCCATGATTAATCATTGAATCATTATGATTGGAAAAGATTTTGAAGATCATCAAGATCAGCCTGAGCATAAGAACTTAAAAAACTTAAATAGCAGGCGAGCTATTAAAAGCTAGGTGAGTCACAAGAAGCTAAGTAGTTTGTGAGTGAAAACTGAGACAAGAATTGGCACATACTCTCTTTCCAGAAAGTGTTATCAGTGCTATGCTAATTCATCTGAAATAAAACAAGATATTGTTTATTGTGTATATTGCTGATGCATAAATCACTGATGAGCATTTGTGGTTTCCTTCCTAGCTTTATTATGGTTGTTGAAGGATTCTTACTACATCAATGCAACTGTGTTGCCTTGTCATGTGCTGCTAAAGATCTTCAAGTGTGAAAGTGAATCACAAGGGGCCATAAATAGGAATACAGAAATTTCAGAACATCAGCGAGTTGGCAAGCCTGTAGAACCAGCAAGTTACCGATTTTGTTGGAGTATATAATTTATAATTATAGTTCCTTATCACTGAATAGGTTAATCTACAGCAACTTTATTTAAATGGCATTTCATAACCTGTAAAAGAACGTACCTTACTAAGAGGAAAAAAAGAAAGAATATGTATGTGCCCATAATCTGTTCTTCAAAAGAAATAAAAAGCAGCAGTACTGAGAAGAAAAGATTTTCTGTAATTCTTTTTTTGTCTCAAGTTTCTCTTCTCTCTTTGCTTAGGCAAAGTAGCTGTGCGACCCCCTTTATCCACAGCACACAGACATTTTACTGAGGTCAGGAGCTTCTACCTTTAAAGTAGCTCTGTTTCTGAAGTACCTTGCTAAACACAGTTATTTCTGATCATTTTGTGTTATTTCCTTTTTCCACTTCCCACTCTTTCACGGCTATACAACATATGACCCATAGAAGCTGGCAGCATGCTCACCTTTGATGGTAGGGATTCAAGTTAGGATCCTGAATTATAACCTGAATTCAGCTCACAGGAATGACTTTACTTCATTGATTATAAGGTTAATTGTCATAAAGATCCACTTATTTATGGGAACTTACAGTTGTCTTTTTAATTAACTGTGTAAATGTGAGCTAGTTGTCACTTTTTGTACTTTAGCTTGCCTTAGTTTATTGCTTGAAGGGAATGACTTACTATGGCTGAGTATGAGTATTTATTGTTTTTACCCTGATCTCACTGACTTTTGCATTTTATGCTATAAGCGCGTAAAATTGGACTTTGGCCAAGGTCACCTGCAGCCATTCCCTCTGGAACAGTTCTGTGATGATCCCTCAGAGTCTCAAGGGATGTCCATTTCTTGGAGAAAAGAAGTAGCAATTAATACACCATGAAACTTTTTGAAGTTATCAGTACAAGTGATGCCCTTCTGAAGAATAAATTAAGTACTGCTCTGCTTTTCCTAGCAAAACCTGTCACTTTTCCACATCTTTTCATCTTTATTTTTTTTTCTTTAGTATGAAGAGTGGTTTTATCCTGCTCTAAGAGGCTGTGGGCATATAGGCAGTATAATAACATTATATACCCATTGAAGTTCTAGAGATTTTTTCAATCATATAGATCTGAGCTGCCATATTGGATTAAGGTATGTTCAATATTCCATCACTGCCAATATCTTTGATTATATCTCAGTGAAACCTATTAGCTCTTATAAAATACTAAAGTATGCAATAACGTAAGATGAAAAAGGGAAAGGAGATTAAATTTCATGGTGAGCTGGATCACATTATATATTTAAGAAACAACATCTTGTATTATGAAGCACAAGTGTAATTGCAAATTCTGTTCTTGTTCATCTAAAAAAGTCCTCTGGGAAGCTCCGTGTATTCTTGATAATACCTTATTATTGCTAATTACAAAGCACCACTAATACTTTTTAACTTTTTTTTTCTGATTAAGAACAATCTCAAAAAATTCATTCTTTTCCTGATTCTCAGTTATTCTGACATCTGTGTGTCTCTGTATCTATGCATTTTCCACATTGTGTCTCTATTGCCTCTTTTTCTACCCTTCTCAACTATCACAATCTTGTTAAAATTTTTACTTGTAGGAAGTCTCCAATATTCTTTCTTTCCTCTTTGAGACATTTCTATTTCTGTTATGTTTCTTTTTTTTTTTTTTTCTACCATGAGGTGACCAGAACTGAGCCCTGTATTCAAAAGGACCATTTAGAAGAATAGTTAATTAAATTTTCATGAACTGTGCTGTTTTTCAAGGTAAATTTATAGATGTTCATAAACTCTCATTATAAGACATGAATTTTTATGAACACAAGGTAAAATATTTCGGAAGATTTACCTATCACAAGTTAATGAACTATTCATGACTATTATAAGATGGCCCTTCAGCACTGTTCTCATGGTATTAGAAGTACAACTCACATAAACATTAATGCTATTCAGAAAGATGCTGAAAACATCTTTCTATTTGGTCCTATCTTATGTTTGTTGAAGTTTATTGCATATTCTTAACTTTTTACAGAATCTTTTTCCGTGACTATAAGCTTTTATCATTTTGGTACCTAATTAATGATTTCATGATTTACTGTTGATTACTGAATGACTCATGATAAGATTAGCATCTAAATATTTTAGTGTTCTTATTAACTAGGTAAGGAATTTAAACATAATTTATATTCCTTATGTATCATGCCCCTGGGATTATGTGGAGATGGGTGGAGTTTCATCTGTACAATAGCATTTCTCATTAAGGCTACTTGGCATGTCAGGAAGACTTGCTAAAATGTAGTTCCTTTCAAGTACATTTTTCAAATCCCTTCTCCAGCCAGTGCCTATCTGGATATTATGTGGATACTATTAAAATTTGACAGCCCCCTGTACATGCCTGTGGGTAATGTACTAACTTGTATTACATTAAATAGTAACAGTGGCAAAGTAGGCCAATACGATCCAGAACATCAGTGTCAGTTTGAAAGGCTAGACATGTAAGAAATCAGGTACATACATAATTGTTGTTATTACAGATCATTTAAATACTGCTATAAATGCAAATGGCCTTATATAGTAGAAATAAGTTTGTATCCAACATGAAATCTCTGCTCTCTGAATAAAGTTAGGAACAAGTCCAATTCTTCCAAATACTGGAAACAGATAATGTCATTTGATACTGTTGAATAACTTTTTGGCATCTACTGAAAAGACCACAGCTGGGGCTTTTAGCTTCATAGATTGATGTATTAAGCATTATCTTGTATTACTATTTGCAATTCTGCCTTTGTAAAACCAGTTAATTTCTTACAGATAACTAGATAATACCTATAAAAGATTTATCCACCTTAAGCAATTATTTTATTATTGCTTATAACGATGATTATTGTGAAGATTTGATGGTGATTATTATGAAGATTTGTCCCCAGTCCTGCATACATTACTTGTTTGTAGGTTATTACACAAATTTGTTACTAACACTCATTTCCAAAATCACTCATCCTATGTAAGAAATACCTTGAACAGCAGCGGCTGCAGTAGTACTCAGACACAGATTGAAAAGAAGACACTGGGAAAGACTTTGTATTGAGGTGTTTGTTTTGGTTTGGTTTTGGTTGCTTTTTATTTTCTAGCAAGTAGTTACAGCTTCTGATGTTCTTGGTAACAGCAAGCATCCAATAACAAGGTACTGAAGAATTTGGTTCAAAGCTATCTAGATGGAATTGATTTATATATATACCAACCTTCTAAATCCCAGCAGTTGTGAGAGATCTGATGGCTGTGTCTGGAAAACTGACAGAAAATTCCAGACATGAAGCTTTATAAAATTCCAGATCTCTTCTTTGCAAACGGAGCTTGCATTGGGCTTTTTGACAGAATATACTGAAAATCAGCAGAATTTGTCAGTGTTTCTCTCTTCTTTCATTGAATCATTCATCTGTAAGTTAACATATTGATTACAACTCTGTTTGGAATTCCACTCCATACTGACTTGTTTAGTAATGCCATGAATGGAGTTTTTTGATAAATCTTTTATAAAAGCCTGTTTTTCTTTTTAATGCTGGTAAAAGGTGGAAATAACTTAACTGGTATCAGCTACCCCACTACACTTTACGGGTTCTAATACTACCCTTGCATTCTGGATGTAAATTCTCTGAGACTGTTTTATCACCTCACATCATGATAAAAGTAATTAATTAATCCACGAGATTAGGTAGAGCTAGTAACAAGTGCCCTTTCAGATACTAACATTTTTCATGTTTTTCTAGAATTTCTCCTACTATGAAATATATTATTTATAATAATATTTTGAAAGATTTGTCCACATCAGTCATCTGTAGGCCTTTTCTTCTGAAGTACTTAATGAACAATAGAAGCCTTTATTTTCTGAAATATATATCTAGAAGATTATAATAATTTTAATAGTTCAATTTTAATATTTATGGTAGCATATTAAAAAGCAAAGTATAGACATATGAGTAGGAAAAGGAGGTCACATTTTAATGTTATTCTGTTAAAGCATGATCAATGATCTGTGATATTACACTGTACAATCATATTTGGAAATGCAAAAGAAGCATCTGCTTTAGCTAATATTTATGTTTTTGGCTTCTGCATGGAAGCTAGAACTTTGAATTAGATAGTTCCATTCTCCAGGATGTCACAGAGAATTAGGATATATCTAAAATATATCTCCAAAAGGTAGTATTTGGAGGTAGTTAATAAACAAGTGCTAGGGAAAGAGATGCCTGAAATGATGTCCTCCCTCTCTAGAGACAAGCTACTTGGCTGAAGGCTGGAAGGAAAGTCTTTCTGCAGTTCGGACTCTTTCCTTAGATTTCAAATACACCTGAAGGATAACACACGTGAAGGTTCCTTAAAAAGCATTTCTAGTTCTTCTTCTCTATTACTCAATTTTCAACAAAATTGTGATAGAGTTTCAACGGAAAGGGGCAGCTACGTATTCTGATTGATCAGATAGCAAATGGATGGGACTCTCCTCTTGATAATTTTGCTTTCTTGGAGTGGTACCTAAGCTTTAGGCATATAAAAAAGACACTGATCTTGCCATTTACAGTTGTACTTGAATTAAACTCATTTTTCTATATTTGGTATCTATATCGGGCCTCAGGATTTATGTCACAGAAGGTCTGGTTAAACATGAACTTCAGGAGAAAGAGATAGCAGAATATGATTTACATCTCATTGCAGTTGGAGGTAAGCAGGAGAAAGACGATGTCATATGAAAATCATGGTGGTAGTATGCATGCTTTCAAGCAAATTCTCATCTCCTGGGATGATTTTTAGTGAAACTCATATCATCTGTGATATGTGAAGATGTGTATAGCATTTTAGTGAATTTTGTATCTTAGTGGATTGAAATTTTGAGCGGAAATTATGCAAGTTAGTGTTACCTTCTTCATATTCTGCTCTAAATCACATATCAAAATTTTTAGACCCTTTCATTCTCTCACTTTCTCTAACAGAAATTAGGATGAGTAGTAGCTGTACACTACACAAACATAAACATAACACCTAAATTAGCTAATCTTGATTCACAGACTCAAGAACATCATCTCAGTGTATTAATTGTTTTTATATGGCTTTTAAGAAGCTCACAGTGCTGGCACAAGTAGTTCATATCTTTTTCACAAAATCATAGAATCATAGAGTGCTTAAGGTTGGAAGGAACCACAGAGGTCATCTAGTCCAACCCCTCTGCTCACACAGGGTCAACTAGAGCACATGGCACAGGGCTGCATCCAAGTGAATTTTAAAGATCGCCAAAGAAGGAGAATCCACAGCCTCTCTGGGCAGCCTGTTCCAGGGCTCTGTCACCCTCACTGTCAAGAACTGCTTCCTTAAGTTCCCGTGAAACTTCTGATGCTTCAGATTGTAGCACTTTCCTCTAGTCCTATCGCTGTCCACCACTGAAAAGAGGCCTCCCTCTCCTCCACCCTCCCTACCTTGAGGTATTTATACACAGGGATCAGGTCTCCCTGCAGCCTTCTCTTCTCCAGGCTGAACAGGCCCAGCTCTTCAGCCTTTGCTCCTAAGGCAGATGTACCAGGCCCCTGATGATCCTCGTAGCCCTGCAGTGGACTCTCTCCAGCAGCTCCACATCCCTCTTGTACTGGGGAGCCCAGAACTGGACACAGTCTCCAGATGTGGCCTT
>JAUBOD010000613.1:1499885-1512376 GCA_032353885.1 Nothura maculosa | reverse complement strand
CTCAGGAACTTAAGGAAACATTTCTTGACAGTGAGGGTGACAGAGCCCTGGAACAGGCTGCCCAGAGAGGTTGTGGATTCTCCTTCTTTGGAGATCTTTAAAATCCACTTGGATGCAGCCCTGTGCCACAAGCTCTAGGTGACCTTGCATGAGCAGGGAGGTTGGACTGGATGACCTCTGTGGTCCCTTCCAACCTTAAGCACTCTATGATTCTATGATTGGGAATCAGTGCCCGAGTGAGAAAGCTGCCCTTTAACACAGCCATCATCCGTTAGGATCAGTTTTATTCTATCTGGGGCTTTTCCTGCATTCCCCCCACTTCCAAGTTAGGCCAATAATAAAAACTATCTTTTGGCTGCCAGAGTGGCAAGAGACATTATAACAGAATGAAAATCAAGACTGAGATTTGTTTCAGGTAGTGATGGAGATAACATGCAAGAGGAGAGGCAATAGGTACAAACATGGGAGAGACACAAAGGGCATCTGAAAAGGCTCGTGAGCACCATGTCTGCCAGCTCTAGGATATCAGAACAAGCATTTAGAAGGACTATTGCTTAGCTCATTATGACTGCTGCTAGTGTGGCTAAGGCCAGTGTCACCGGGGAGGCGTTGAGGACGATATCTGTTTGAAGATATCAGAGTTTTTAAATGGTTCACTATTATGAGAAAAAGCAGCAAAACCATTAGGTGAGACAGTACTATTAGTAGTATCAGCCAAATCACCGTGTTCTCTGCCCAGCTTCCCTTAATAGGAATTTTCTTCTGCTGCTGTGCAGGTGCAGCAGATCCCATGTAGCATATATGCCGTTATGCTGGCATCTCAGACTGGCTAGATCAGATAACAATGTTCACAGAGAAGATCATATAACACAGTATGTCTCCAAAGAATTCCTTATGTTGCCTTCCTTTTCCCTAATACATATTATTGACCAGTTCCTTTGCAAGAGGCACTGTCTTCTTTTTTTTTCCTGCAGCTGTATGGTTTCCAAATGTAAAATATTACATCACTCACATCTGTTGAACAAGCTAAAATGCTCTAAACAATGCTGCATGCCACAAAAGCCTGAATGAGCATATAGCCAAAAAAATAATTTTTGAGGGGTCACTGTCCAACCCATGCCTCACTAGCTACCCAATGAAGATTGTAAGCAGCTGGCTTCAGTGAGCAGATCTGCGTCTTTGTTCTCTTATCAGTTTTTTTATCAGTATTTTCCCATTTCTGACTCATTTCTGACTGTACTGATGTACACGTGTCCCACACAAATGGAGGGAAGCCGAATACTTTATTCCACTGAAGAGGCAGCGAAATGAGAGTATAAACGTCACAGCATGACCCACAGGTCATGGCCAAAATAGTGCCTGTACAAGCTGGTGGGGTCCTCTTGTACATCTCTCATGATATGGCCTGTCTTAGGGAACTCAATTTACCCTCATTGACAGAGCAGATGAGAGTTAAGGCTCCTCTACTTGGTGCACATCTGGGCTTTGACCTTCAGGGAAAGAGCAACATGAGTGACTTCATCCAGGAACACAAGGAGTACAGACAAGGGTCCAAAATGCTCAGGCTCATATTTTACAACCTCAACACATTTTGTGGCGGGTATGCTTTAAAACTCAAACTTTTGGAAATACAAGAAACAAGTGCCAAATGGGCATCAATTCTGTTCAAAATGTCCATCTGCTGTCACAAAACCTGCATGAGTTGTTACATAGCAACCTGTATTTCCTCTTGTAGCTAGAATCCCTAGGTTGCTCTTGTTTGCTCTACAAGAGTGTTGTCCTTGATGGAGAAACAGTAAATCCTGTAGTGATGCCAAAGCTTTGCCTAGTAAATGTTAGCACTCATTGTACACTGTGCTCAGATAAATGCTATTTTGCAGATGGTTATGACATAGAAAATGTGGCTGTACCTGAATGTGAGGTCTCATTCCTCCTCCCCATTCTCCACTCAATATGAACCACTGATTAGTGTCTACCTTTGCATTTACAATGTTCAACAATATGCCATGAGAGGATAGCTCAGGAAACTACAGCTTTGATTAAAAAAGATTTGAAATACTAAATTGGATGTGTGATGAGCATAAATATTTTAGTTTATGGTACATGAAGATGCTATTTTAAGGGGCATTTTATGTTTTTGGAACTGATTTCGCAATAACCATAATGTAGTGCAGAGAAATAGCTGATTATAGGCTTTTACATAGTATTTTTCTAAATGCTTATTATGATGGTATGGAACCCTATATTAATACAATATTTCAACAGAAGAACTGTAGCTCTTTATTTATAATAACCATGCTCATCCTGCATTCTATTCCCTTTCATTGTCTGAGTTTGGCAACTAGTAAATAGTAGACTTTTAACGATGTATTCATTATTCTCACTTATGAATTACATTAATGAATAAAGAAAGATTATTAAAGCCGCTTATTAATGTAGATAACCTTGATGATCATTTTTTGGCATTATTATGCACTGGAGCCTCCCAGGCTTACAATCTGATGTGGCTTGTGGGGAAAGGCTCTACTCTCTCTAATGGGACATGGATATTGTTCAGTGGAATCCTCCTACATCTATTCTGACAAACATGGTAATTTTACAGCAAAGGGACGACATGCCAATTGTGGCTCAGTCTGACTACGTACTGGCATCTCAATTTACAAATCTTAGTGAACAGTTTCGAAATCAATCCTTCTTGCTCTTGCAGAGTTATTTATTGTAAGGATTCCAAGCTTTTCTCTTAAAAATATCAACTGATTTCCAGTTTAGATGGAGAAACTACTAAATTAGATAATGCTTAAGTCTTGCAAAGTAATATTCCTTGGTTCATTTATTCATGTTTTAATATTACCCTCAAATACAATGTACACTATGGATCTATTGTTAACTATATTCATATATTAGTATTATGCAATGAAGATTCTGATAATAAAAATGAAATTGATATATTCCTATGAACTATTTTGATATATGGAAAACTGTATATTTTAAAATAAGAAATGTTTACTGAAAAGGTTTTTGCCAGGTTCAGCTTTAGACCAACAGCTTTTAAATATTTATACTTTTTCATACTGGCAGGACCTCTGACTTCTCTTTTCTTTCAAATATCTTTCAGTTATATTGCCCTTGAGCAGTAGACATTTTAGAAAAATTTGACTACACAGAGAGATCAACAAATTGCAGTCTTGTCTGATAAAACAGAAGCCTATTAATATTCATATATCATTAATTTTCATTTGAAATGTGATTTGAAGTGTTTGCTTAAAGGCTAAAAACTACATCTAAAATATTCTTCCATGCAACTTGTTTTTCTGAACTGATACTTCTGGTGAACAATTGTGGCATAATTATATTCTACAATCTTCTCCTTGTATTATCATAACATTATATTTTTGCATGTGCAGCATGTGCACTTTAGCACAGGAGACAATGCTCCTGAAGAGATATGAGAGAGGACATATGCTTAAAGGTCTATTAAATTAGAAGTATTTTATAGAAGATGAATGGGAAAAGATTTTTTTCTTCTTCGAAAAATATACAACATATGCCATTGGGGTATTTCACGGACGAACCTTTTTATGGAAGGAAAAAATAAATATATAAATCATTGTTGTCTTGCTTTGTAGGTATATTTGAGATAGTCAGTGAAATAAATGGTTTGAAATAGGGAGTTGGCCAATTTTTTTGAACATCAGTACTCCAATATCAAGCATAGGAAAACCTCTAAACTGAGGTTTCCCTAGTCGAATGAGAAATGGATGGATCAGAGGAAAGCTCACTCCACACACAGCTTTTCTTTAATGCTTCCACTACCAACTATTTACCAACATTTTGAGCTGGAGGAATATTTGGACTGAAAAGTACAACTAAATTGAAGAGAGATTTAATTAAAATTAAATAAAAGTCTGAATTGCAGATGAATCGGTCGGAAATTTGAAACTATTTATATCTACCTGCTAAAAACAAAACACAACAAAAATGAGTGCAAGTTAAACAACGCAAACATCTTTACCTAGAACATAAGCTATGAAGAAAGCCTTTTCAAGACTGCAATTTCAGAATAAAGTGACCTGTGCAAGGAACGGGAAACATCTTCCCATGAAAAAGATCTTTTCAGTGAGACTAAAATAAAACTAATCAACAAGGTATGAGAGAGACAGTAAATATTATCATCTCAGGAAACGGAAGGACCAAGAAAATCATGCCATCAAAAAATAAGAGAAAAAACAAATGCTGAATAAGCAACAGAAGAAATGATTTTTTTTTAAGATCCAATTTTATTAGTTTTCTCTAAAATCCACTGAACAGTGGGAACACAGAGCTTTGTAAAATTTTCCTTTATATTAAAGTACAAGAAATAAGTACACGCAGACTCACAGAAGTCTCCCAGAAGCAAAACAAGCAAGCAAAAACGGGAAGACCAACCTTTCCTGGGAATGACACTGCCATTTGAGCTCAAATGGAGCTAAGGAAAAGTGAAAATTGAATGGTGCTAAATAAGACGAAAAAGCGTAGCACGGCATGCAATTATTTTGCCATCTTAAAAAAAGAGAACATAACTCAATCTTTAGTAGAATACTTCAGCCTAAAGACAGTATCCAGTTTAGTCACTCTGTGATGTATCTTGCCAGCACACCCATATAAATGTAAGCTACCAAACAAACAGAAAATTCTATGCTTTGCTATGCCAATTCTATTCCTGTTATTTCTAATTTCATGATTAGATAACATAAAAAGGACAAAATTAAGAGGTATAGTTAAATATATATATATGATTTTTTCTCCAAAATTTAAACCAAACACAGATGAAATCTTTCTTTTAGTTAAAATAAAAGTTTTACTATTCTTCCTCTTATTTTTCATCTTGTATTTCTGGATTGGAGGCATATAAAACAAACAAACAAGCAAACAAACAAAGAAAACAAAAAGACTGCATGAAAACAGAAGATCAAGACAGATCTTCAAGTCCTATTCAAAGAAGGAAATTCTGGAAATATTATTGGAAAAAACATTAACCTTATTTGTATGACCAAAACATTAGGATAATTCTGTAAGTTGAAATTAATCATTCTTTCTGTGTTATTGTCAAATTCAAATCCGGCTTTTGAACCTTTTCACGTTCACCCTTGACTAATCAATAGTCAACCCTATGAACTAATTACTCTCCCTTGGCTGTAATTCTCAACAGTCTGCCCTGGATGACAGCTGCAACAGCTACCAGAGTGAATTTTTGGATTTGACTTCTGGGTTAGATATCACTTCAGCTTAAAGTGAGTGAATCACACCAGTAAAAGTTACATAGGCTGATTAGTTAAGTTATCACTTTGTAAAATATTTCAGCATTTTATATTTTTAATACATGTTCTCAAGCATAGTAGTCAAATGATCTAATATCATGCTGTACCTGCATGGAGTTTGGGAGGGATGCTTTTCAGCTTTTTTTAGTATACTAAAGCCTCAGATTCAGCTAGATGACTTTGAGTGAGAACAACAAAAACTGCCCAAAAATCAATGCCTATTTTTTCTTTTGTATTAAGGAAAAAGACAAAAAGTTAATGAGTTCTGAACACTCTGGTCTTTAGTGGGGGGAATGTCTTGCTCCTATTTCTAGTACAGGAATTATCATAGATATTTCCAAGCAACAGAAAAGTCAAAACCATAGGTGAAGTAAAAGCCAAATACCTCCAATAAGTTTATGATGTCCTTATCTAGGAAGTCTAGTTGTGAGATTTTTCTTTAAACCTTTGAATAATTAATACAATTCATTTGAATATGAGAATTGCTATGTAAGTTACCTTTATGAAATGCAAATTGCCTAGGGATTCTTCTGTCTGATGAGTTACATTCTACTTGTACATAGGGCAAAAAATTATGTGGATCAAAACATAGCTGAATGTTTTTTTGACCTACTCTCCTTAATTCTACTAGGCAGAAAAAATCCACACAGCCATAAATTCATAGCCGCCTACATAAAATTTGAAAGCAGTGTCAAAATAACTCATGAGACTAAATGTTTTGTGTATGTCAGCAGAGAAGATGTAGCTGGAAGTCCTCCTTTCCAAGTGCTGTTTGCAGTTTGGGAATTTCCATATCCAACTCTGAGCCGTTTGATTCTATTTCTAAATATGATAGCAAGCCATAGTATTTCTCCTGGGCAATCAGTTCACTTTGTGCCAATTGAAGAGCAATTTTTCTTTTGCTTTAGCCAAATATAGCATTATTAGGATAATTAGCTTTGGCAATGTGATTTGTTAACACGTGAGGCAGTTCTCTAGGGTGACAACTCCCCCTCCCTGAAGATTCCACAGAACTCATGAAACTGAAATGATATAGTGTATTTTTTGTCTCTCAAATTTCAGTGCTCCATCACGCTGGCAATGACTATGAATTGGCACAAAAGAAAATCATATTAGTGTCAAGCAACCATTTTTGCTTTGGGAGATAGGAAAGGGGATTATTGTTGTGCTCATTTTGTCTATTTAAAGAGGTGATGACTAGAAATAAGAAAATATTGACTATGAAAGTGTTTTCTGGATAAACCAAGCACCGAATAATTTTCTTAGCATGTCATTTTGAGATGTTTATGTTTTTTGTGACTTTTCACTTCACATTCTACACTTCTTTTCTGGTGAGCATTAAGGCAAATGAAGTAAATCCAATACATTGTCTAAAGGTCACTCTCCTTGTATTGCAACTGGTTTACATCTCATGCTGCCTGCCTACATAATATCAATTGGCATAGCTGTTGACTGACCTCAAGTACAGATTTATGAGAAGGCAAGTGTCCAGCACTGTTTGCTTGTCTTCTTTGGTTCAGCGAACTGTTCCTGCTGTGATTTCCACATGGCATGTAAGTAGGAAGGTCAAATTATTTTTCACCAACCGATCCAGCAGTCTAAGCGTGTGGGGTTGAAAAGTCAATCGTAAGTTAATGGGGTCATTCAATATGAAAGAAAAAAAAAATGTTTGAAGAATGAGATGTACTGAGGATCTCCAACAATAGGAAAAGGTGCAACATTGAGAGAAAGCGAAAACAAATCTTTTGGTTTCAGAATTGAGTTTTATAGAGCAGGCATCCAAATATCCCAGTAATCAGCATAATATTCAATATGAAATATATAGGTGAGCAACGATGCTCTGCATCTGGCACCCAGAACAAGCTGAAATGTAACTATAGGACTTGAATTTTTTTTTTTCTTCTCCTTGTTTTTTTTCATGCAGAGTAAACTGTGTGTCTTATCAACATATTTATAGTTTCTACAGATTTAGAATGCATCCATTGCTATATTTTCCAAACACTCAGAAAAAGAAAAACACATAAACTCAACAAGTAAATACACAACAAATTAAACTGGTACATCATAAAGCAAAGCCTACCTCAACTGAAATAAGAAGTAGCATAAGGACAGATTTAATTATGACAATTTATCAGGAAAAGTATAGAAAAGTCAGTTGTAGAAAAACTCCTTCTGTCATCCATATTTCATAAATGTACATGGTAATGTGTTTACAAACAGATGTACAGATTTCATAGAGTTAATGGGAATTTTAAAAAGAAAGACATCTGGGGAAATGATACAGGCACAGCCCATCAGCAGCCGCCTCACCATCTGACAGACATGTTAGTCCTAAACTGCCAGTTGTCTATGGAACCTGCCAAGAGGCCAGATGCTACCATGGTTTAACATACAACAGAAACTTCTACTCTAAGTAAAAATAAGCTTAACAAAATGTTCTACTGGTTAAAAAAAAACCAACCAAATAAACAAATAAAAACAAACAAACACCAACAAAAATTCACCCTTTATAGAGATTAAAATGAAAGATTTTAATAGCCAGAACTGGAAAGTCTTGTAAATCCCCCATATCTTCTATAGAGTTGGAAAGTTAATATTTCCTAATAGCTCAAACAGACAGGTACACCTAGTACAGTATTTAGATATTCTGAATGTGTCTGCAATTGCTCAGAAAAATTTCCATTATTATGAGGAGCAGAAGATGGAGGCCTAACCTGATGAAATTTTATTTCCATACATTTGAAAAAAAGTATCATCCTTACCTTAAGAGAAGTGCTATAATCACCTTTTGTGTGAGAGTTTTATGAGACTTCTGAACAGCTCTGGGTTCTCTGTCAGTCTTTCTTGCAAAATACACAGCTTGTCTGGATTTTATGGCTAGATTTTAATTTGATTCGTTGATTCATGGATTTTTTTTTAATTAAGATATTATGAGTTTGGAAAGTTAGAGATAAATCACACTATAAATGGCAAATATTCAGAAGACTGTTTGGAAACAGGTACATGAAAAGTTGACTACATTAAATACCTAATTCTACTGTTTAACAGAGACAAGAGATGTAAAGCATATCTGTGTGTAAATTTATGTATAATTGAGAATATGTATGTATACACCATATATATGTGCATGGATAGATACATACAGCCCCATTAAGGCAATTCTGAACAGTTGTTAAAATAACAGTATATGTTATCACAAACTACTTTAGAGAAAGGCATATCTTTCCTACAGGGAAAGAAGAGCTTTGACAGATGCAATGACTCATCCCAGATCAGGCCTAATAAAAGCCATTACTTTTTCTGTGATTCTGTGGATTTTGGTGGATCTAGCTGTACATGGGATCCTTAGCCAGAAATCCTGTTTTGTAGCATCTCTTCAGGGTTTGTTGTACTCTAGCAGATAATGTTTCTTAATGCTTCTGATGAAGCCTGCTATGCTTGATGACAACTAAATTAGGAGTTTCCTCTTCCTATTTCTAGTAACTAGATACAAACTAATCTCTGCCAGCCACAGACAGTAGCAGAGCCTGATCAAAGATGAATGATGTCCTGCCAATTAAAATCATCAGACAAGCTCTCTGGCAGATTTCTTAGTTGGGCTGCCCATTTCTGTATGTAAGCTGGGATCTGCTCTGAGGTGACTGGCCCAAATGCATCTTTTACATCTTCACTTGAGTCTCAGAAAAAGAAAAAAAGATGCTGCTAGCACAGATAGATGTGCACAGACTACACATAGCAGCATATTTTTTTTCTAGCATGATACTGCAAGCTGATACAGTAGCAGATCAAGAAGTAGAAAGGCGGCATGAGAATGAATAAGCCTTGCACAGTTATTTGTTATTTTGGAATTGTGGGACCAGTCACCAGAACGTACAAGTGGTTTCTGCAAGTACATCTCTTACTTTGGTTGTGAACCACAAAAAGCAGTGTGTCTGGTTGGGGCTGTATGCCCTTCCTCCAGTAAAAGGAAACCTCTTATAGAAAACAAGCCATCCAGCTTTTTCATGCGATCAATAATAAATTATTTTTGCCCTTTTATTGGATAATAAAGGTTGCTATCATGCTGAGATTATGCTTATGTTCTTATGCTAAGGCTAAGAATAATGTTATGATATTACTTATGATAACTTATTTTAAAGTTATGACTTATGATAACTTATTTAAAAGTCATGTTTAGACAAGTTTTTCTTGCTGCTGGCATGACAGGCAATGCCCCTGACTGCTCATTGCATCCAAAAGAAAGAGCTTCTATGTGATACAAAGATCTTGAAGAAAAGTGGCCAAATTTTGCCACATAGGCAAGTTTTTTTTTCATATCAAGCAAGGTTGTGGAAAGTCCTGAATTCTCCAGAGCAGACACTGTCCCAGTATAAATGAGGAGGAAAGAGGCAGTCCGTTTGCACCTTACCAATATATTGGATCATAGTGTAGCTCTACCCAGTGCTGCTTCTTAGCCGAATCTTCCCAGCACTTCAGTGCTTTAGCGCCGGGATACCAACTAGGAATCCCGAGAGCGCACGAGTCTGGGGTGAGCTTCCTCATAGGTCCTGGTTGTTGTACAATAGCAGTCTCTATATGAGACTACTGATACTGCTGTATTTTAAACATATCTGATTACATTAAGATCACTTCTGACCTTGGAAATATTTTTTTCACCCAATAAAGTAAATGAAGATTCCTTCTCATCTCTTAAGTCTGGATGATATTTTCAGTGCATTTGAATAGTAGATTTTCACCCTGCATGAGATAGATTTTTTTACCACCAGTGGTTTTCTAATTATATTCAATAGGAAATTTTGGGCATGGCCCATGAAAGCTGCTTGTTGTTGGCATCACACTTTGTGTGTGTTGTTGTCAGGGCACCAGTTATTATGACAACCAGCATATGCATCCGCTTGACTGGACAGCCACATGCTGGATGTGACACACTAGAAAGGAAATATTGGGTCTGATTCTCTACTGTGCTGAAATATGCTTTAGACAATCTCTTCTGAGTGACTGGCAAATGATACCTTTTTTGATATTCCAACTCCATTATAGACTTCAAATTATAAGATGGAAGAGTTCTGAGGATCTTTCTTTGATGGAGATTGACATCTACTATTCTGCTTTCAGCCACTTTCAGAACAGTTAATATTGAGATTTTAGGGTACTTTGTGGCAGCCTCCTGGTGTGCTGAAGTTCAGAGTGGGACAGTAAGACAGTTCCAGCTAGCGCATGCAATCTCCAGGAATGCTTCTCTAATGAAGTGTGGAATAATCAAAAGGATAACATGGTATTTTTTTTCCAAGTGAGTTGTTTGACAAATAACCGCCTTCTGAAACCTTCAACTGGAACTGACACTGAGCAATGCTGAAGTCTAAGAGGGCTGATCATTTTTTAAGCACATGTCACTCTGTCTTCCTACTTTGTCATATCTGATAGATTTTACCCTACAGTTAACCAATTCTCCTAGGCCACTGGGGTTCAGTGATTTAGCTCTCTTCCTCTTCCCTCAATTTTGAAGGAAATTGCATTCTACTACTTCACTCCATCCTCTTACTCATCCTGTTGAAAAGAATGTGAATATCAGGAAAAAAATTATTAACATTTTCTACTAATTCTTGCTTTTTTTTTAAATCTGGATAAAAGAAATCCTGAGTAAAAGCCTGGTCCTAGATGTTACCCTTACTGGTTTCAGTGGGAATTAAAAGCATGTATTAAAAAGCATAATATGACATTTAATTATTAAGAACAAATATATTTTAAATTCTGTGTATATGCAAAATGCTGATATTTTAGCCTGAGCTTCAAATATGCATTCATTTTATATATGAGGAATAGCTATTTCATATATGAGTATAATTTTGCCAAATGATACCAGGTATTGTTGAAGAACTTCCTTATATTTAGAAGCTTGGTAGATTCCTTTATGAACAAAATGTACTTTTGATAAGTTCTCTACCTGTCATATGAAGGATTATCTCATTCCTTATTACTCAACCTAAGAGCTATGTTACCTGCCATATCCCTCTAGTGAAGAATTTCAGAGACAAGTCTACATGGGAACATTATTTGCATTCTTCATTTTCTTCCAGCTATAAAAACCTGTATTTTTGTCACAACAGTTAACTCAGTCTAGCTTCATACTGCCTTTCTGGGGCAGAAAATTGCAAGTGGCAATCTTTCCCATCCCTATTAGCTAAACCAAGGTAGAGTTGTTGAATATACTTGTGATAAGCAAACCTCACTGCACTAACAACAGGCATATCTCACATGATGGTACATTATACACTCAGAATACAGTTTCTTCCCATTTAAAAAATTCAAAGCCTGGTGGTGGATGACAAGAAACTGAGATGCGTTTTTCTACTCTAAGGAATGTGCCCTATCATGTAGTATGACAATAAATTCGAGAAAATGACAACCTTTTTAATGAGACCTTTTTAATGGCTACACCAGTAGCACGAGCTAATGCTTACATTGCACTGGCTAGTGACTGGCCAGTGACAGTTTCTATTTCTTGAGAATTGCTTCATGGTGCTATGGTCTGTAGATGAGAGGCTAGCACCACATGGACCCTCCTCCTGAAATCCCACCCCTACAGTGTGTTTCTCACATTGGAAACATTTCTTTACCATCAAACTACGGTATATTCCTGCACACAACTATCACCAAACCGCCTATGATCCCCAAGAAGTCCAGCCTTTCTCACTGTTTCATCTTTGTCTGCCTTACTGCCATCATATATAGAAGAGCCAGGCAAATTAAAAAGGTTGAAGGAAAAGCAAAGCAAAACAAAAACAAAATCCTAAAATTCAATCCTAGTTCATTTACAATAGCCAGAGAAATAGCAATTCGGAGATTTTTGAAAACAGGAGCATACTTGGGAGCAGGAAGTGAAGGATATCTCTAGATCATTACAAATGATCATTACAATTTGTTATGACTGTCATGGAGTACATTAAAGAGCTCAGTTACCTGACCAGAGTTACCTGCCTTCTTGAGAATCATTTGAGAATGGTATCGTTTTCCTCTTGCAAATTACTTAAAGGGCTCAACTTGAACACAGAAGCTTGCAAGACTGCATGTCATAATCATAGAATCATAGAATGTGTAAGGTTGGAAGGGACCTTAGAGTCCAACCCCCCTGCACACGCAGGATCACCTAGAGCACATGGCTCAGGGCTGCATCCAGGCGGGTTTTAAAGATCT
>JAUBOD010000613.1:1479463-1499785 GCA_032353885.1 Nothura maculosa | reverse complement strand
ATCCCATTGGCCTTCTTGGCCACCAGGGCACACTGCTGTCTCATGGTCAACTTGTCGTCCACCATGACACCCAGGTCATGGTTCCCACTTAGATATTCAGATTCATAGCAGTTGTTTGTATGTGGAGGTAAAAGGAATTGACCCTTGTCTCTGTTTCCACCTGAGTTGATCACTTAGTGGCTCTGTATCATTTGGAGACTAATCAGTAGAGAAGACCTCTGGCCTGTAAAAATATTTTTCTAGTTTTACCAAAAATACTAAATTCCTCAGGTAGAACTATCGCTGCTTTCTGCAGTATCGTTTATCTCATCTAGGGACAGATGAACTGGATATCCTGAACTGGATCCTGGCTTGGGAGCTGTGTCATTGATTCATGACTTTAGGAGAATAAAGAAAACCTGTAATTTATAACTAGTGGGTTAAATTTCAACAGAAGAACTTAAAAAAAAAGATTTTCAAAATCTCTGTGGAAGAACATTGCAAAGAAATGCAGGGTCTTTTCCCTGTAAGCAAGCACACACAAGCATTGGATTGGCTACAGACTACCTTTTGTGTCCACTCCTGACTGGGAAAAGTTCCCACTTAAACCTACTACATTAACAGTAGTTGGCATTTGAAACAGACTCTACATCTCCCTATACTGGTTTATTCCCATAGTAGAGAATAGCTCTGGTCCTCCTGGTAGCTACTCACTTGAGCTGAGATGAGGATAGTCTACTGTGGGGTATTTTTTTCTCCATATAGCAAGCTCAAAAAGCAAGCTTTACATTAGAACATTTAGCCATCTGTGATACAGAAGAGAAATAGCAGTCAATAAGAGATTGAGATACCATAAAAAGGAAGGAGCCTGTTTTGTTCTCTTTGTGGCACTCTGTTTAAAAGCTCTTCATATAACTGAGTTCTATGACTATTCCTTTATTCTAGGGTAAAAGTACATTTCATCTCTCCTCTTGATCCTTTAGTGATTTTTCATTCTTTGTACAAGAACTTAGAAAGCACTCATCCTGTTTAAACACATCTGTGATTTTATTTTCCTTCTAATGGCCACTTCTGCTAGGTCTGTGTTGATTCTACTGGTATGACTTTCATTTGTCTGAGCTGCTGTTTAATAAAGATGTATATATGATGTCCAGTCAAGTTTTAGAAGAGTATGTTTAAAACTTTGCCCAAGCTCCTTTTGAGTCAATATATGTTTGTTCTGGTGCCTGTAGGGGGAGTGTCTGTATTTTGCGGATTTGGTGGATCCCCTACTGTTCTCATAATGTGTCTTTGTCCAGTACTTTCTCTTTCCTGATTCCGCTGTGAAACAGCCTAATGCTCCTTTTTAAATATTGATTCTTATAGCCTTTTAAACTTCCCATAGGTATTGTGATGAGCATTTCATCTGCCTCCATTTCTGTGGTTTGTACAGGAGCCCAAAACAATTCTGTGGCCTGCTCAGCATCAGTCTCTGCACTGATCTGCCTACTCTCTTTAAAGGCTTGCAACTGTTTAGGCAGCATATGCAAAAGAAATGCTCAACATTTTCACACATGGTAAACATTTTCCCCTCTGCTGGATTGCCTTCATTCTGTGCCATTCGCATATCTGCATAGCACTCATTTTCCACCGTGTTTATTACTTTTGCTTCTTCGCCTTCCCACTTCATCTCAGGTCTCGGATCTCTTTCATGTTGTGCAGAATAACCTAGCTGGGGAGGTCGTGTGGTTTCCTTCTGTGGCTACTTGCTTGCCAACTGTGTGCTGTGAGCCATTCCAGCCTGGTTTTCTCTGTATTTTCATTAGTTGCCTGGAACCCTGCGCACCCCTGCTATTCGCACTGACTTTCCCTGTGCCTGACTGCACTCAGTTAACAGTCGGCACTTTTTATCTCTCTTTGAAGCTTATTGTACTGATGCTTTGTGCGTCTGTTTGGGCTGTAGCTAATCCATTATTTAATGTTGCTGCACTATTACTTTTTCAGTCTGGCCTATCAAAAATAGAATCGACAAAACCAACAACCTTAGAGCTTGTAGCTTTAGTATGTTCATTTTGTGATGTAGGCTTTCATTACAACATGTACCTCCATCAGCTCCTCGACTGTTGACTCACATAAATATGATTTTCTCTAACTACAGATGTTTCCTTTGATACACAATGATTGTGTCTCCACTCGACACATACTTGTATTTGTCTTGTGCATGCATTTGTCCTGTTAGTGCTTACTGCAGTGGCACAGAAGAGAAACAAAGGTGCTTTACTAAGTGTTTCAGAGGCATGTGGTAGCCTTGCAATGGATGTGCACAAAAATCTGCTAGCAGACATCTCAGCTGGAAGGGATCTCCTGGACTTGTTGACTCAGCATTAAAGAACTGATAGTATACTTGCACTGCAAGATGCCTTTGCATGAGTTTGGAGTACTCAGGGTTGCTGCACTCTATCCATGTGTCCCAATAGTTCCTGAGAAATTGGTGCATCTTACCCCTTTCGGCCCCATGAACCACCATGGCTTCTGTTGAGCCTTTTTCTTAAGCAAGACTATGGACAACAGGTAACATTTTCCGTCCTACTCTCCAGTATATATTTGTTAGTATATGGCCTTTCCAGTTGCAGGCCATCTGTCTGCTTCAGAGCTTATGAACTCCATCTCCACCAGCTCTGTCCATCTGGCACCATTTTTAGCAACATTGATGGCATAGTCTTGCATTTTAAGTAGCTGCCAAATCAGCTTCCTTCTGACATTAAGCCTTGGCTCTGTAAAGCATGATAAAATGAGCTGGGGTTTCTCAAACATAACTCCAGCTGAGACTTCTCTAGCACAACTGTTTTACTTAACTGCTAGCAGGCTGCCATAATATTTCTCTCCCATCACGATCTCATATCCTGTTATCAGAGATCTGAAAGTGATACAGTCACTGAAGGAGATTTAAAGGTGTGCTGTTCGAGAGCATTCTCTAACATACTCTAAGATAGCCTGAAAGTCTCCTATGGACAAAAACAGGGATAGCTGGTTGTGTTGCAGCTAAAGAAGAACTGGAATAGCTACGGATAGATCATGGCTAAGCATGTACATTTTTTGCATCAAAAGTTAAAATCGTCTTTGGACAATTAAGATTATTAGCAATATTCTCTTTCATAAGCAGTGCCACATATAGGATAACATGACAGCATTTTAGGTGGGACCTGAATGCTGCCGGGGAAAATAACAGGGTAAAAGAGGTTAGTAGGCTTTGTGCCACTATTTGAACTCGGAAGATGACAAGGTCTGTAAAGCTAATATGATAGATTTTGGTGAAAGAAGCTGGGTAATAGCAGGATAAGGGCATGTGTATTTGCAGAGATGTCAGTGTGGAGTTTATTCATCTGGGGTTTATTGTAGTAAAGCTGGGTTTAGCCTGGAAGGATGCCAAACATGGGAGTGGCCAGTGGAAGCAAAGAAGTAGAGATCTGGCCAATCTTAATGAAAGTTGTCAGATCTGAGGAAAGACATCAGGCATTTTTTAGGTAAGAGAAGAAAGCTCCTGGTCACTTGATAATCAGGGATAGTTGGAGTCAGTAATGGTTTTTCCATTAATTCTGTTCCTGAATGTCACCATATGTCACTAATGTCACAGCTGTCTGCCAGGAGTGAGCTACAGAAGAGGCTATAACTGTATCTTCACTAAATATGTTCTAAATTGGCAGCAGAAATATTTTAGGAGGGAGCTGCAGCCATGTAACATGAGAAGCTTCAGAAGAGAGGTATGCAAACATGAGGATGCTAAATACTCATATTGGGAAATTATGCTGTTTAGCATGACTGAAAATAAATCATAATCAGCTCCATATCCTCAGGATCACAAAGGAAAAGTTAGAAAAAATGAATTTTAATAATTCAAAATGAAAAATACTATTTTTTGATTTTTAACAACAATTAAAATATATTTTGTTCTGTTTAAGCCATTTGCATGACTCTGAGTCTTAACTGTCTGTGGGGCTTAATTCAGATATTTTGAACAAGTGCCAACATAAGTGATCCTGAAAATTAAGCCATACTTCAGGTTCAAAAAAAGAAAAGGAAAAAAAAAAAGCTCTAGGAATTCTCTGTCCTCTTGTAACTCTTGCAGCAAAGGCTAAGTTTCTTCTTGACAATCTAAGTCCCAGTATTTTCCTAATTCAAATATGTTACAGCTTCTCTCACTCATCTGTCTCTATCACTGTGCCAGTCAACCTTTATCTCTCCCTCCTCCCTCCTTCTTCATTCCATCAGGCTTGCTTACTCTTCTTCTCTAACTGTATAGAGCTTCAAGTTTTTTTAAAAAAAAACAGCATAGATAATGTTCTGTTTTAGTTTTGGCATCAGAAACCAGAGGTGACCACAGAAACTATAAACATGTCATTTGTATTGTGGTGAGCCCGTTGACAGAATTATTGTGAAGAATTCATCTTCCAAATGCTAGCAATTCAGTAATGAACATGTGAGCACAGTACTTGGACTGCCCTGTGAGTACAGTACTTGGACAGCTGACAGCTTGACACACACACAAAAAAAAAAAAAAAAAAAAAAGGAAGAAAGGAAAAAAAAAGAAAAAAGACTGGCTTCTCCTCTTTGTTCTCTGTCACTTTGTAGTGACAGAGAATCAGAAATTTAAGTTGGGTAAAGCTGATCCCAGACTGATCCCAGAACACAGAGAATCAGTCATCTGCTTGACCTGCTCTAAGAAAGTTAACAGTGCCAGAAGACTCAAGAGTTGTTTTGAAACAGAGCCTCAAGAATTAGAAGAGGGAATATTTTCAGTATATATTATTTGCAGAGATGCCTGTCCTTTGTCTGACGTATTCTGGGCTTTACACTCCAGCCTCCTCATGTGAGTGACTTCTCTTTCTGTATTTTTCCTTCTGATGACCAACACCTTCTTCTTCTCTTTCATGATCACTTCCCTAAATTGGTAATTACCATTTGACACAATTCACCTGCTCTTTTATCCAAGTGTACCTTTTGCTGTGCATTTCAAATGGACAACTTCCATACTAAGGAGAAAATGAGGAAAAGTTCAAATGAGTATGATATGAGAAAAAGGATCAAGAGATGATTTACAACCTATACTTGGACTCTAGGAAAAAAAAATAAAAAAAGACACAAAGACCAGCTATGAAGTGTTGCTTTGATAAAAATGAAATGAAAAGGATCAGGGAAATGTCCAGAAGGTGTAGCAAATGAAATAGGACAAAACAAAAATGCTCTGCTCTTGAATTTATTAATAGAGAAATACAGTTTGTCTTGTCTAGCTTTAAGACCTTTAAATGTGCTAACCAAATTAAGAACCTAGTCAGCATAGGCTCCTTACAGCGCTTATACAAGAAGATCAAATTGTCTTTAAACAGTGGAGTCATAGTGACCTAATTAAGGAGGGCTAAATCCAGGCCTTTTGGCTTAAGAATGCCTATATCTGTATCCTTTGATATCCTATCTCTTAGAATATGGCTTACTGGAATATTAATAGGGATTCCTTAACTCCAAAAGCTGCACCTGTCTGCACATTGCATGCAGTGAAGCAGTTTGGAAAGCAGCTTGATTACCTAAGCTGCAAGGGATGGGAACTTTTCTACCTTGCCTTGCTATGCCCTCCCAGTCCTGTGATCCCCTGCAACCACAGTACAAGTAGATGATCATGAATCACATTGGCTCTCACCCTGCAGCTGCTCTAGGTATACTGAAACAGAGCTTTTCTCCTATTCAGTGCTCAGAAAAAGGCTATATAAATTTGATAAGAAATGGTTGACTGGTTTCTCAGAATGGCTGTAGTGATCTATCAAGCTAAAGCTCCATACTGCAGAAAAGAGGCCAAAGATTCAAAAGATTCAGTAATTCTGACACTGTCAGGCCCATTTCACATTAATATTGGTACAATCTTTTGGAACAAAATGTTATCTTGGAAGATGCATTTTGATCCCAAATCCCACACTTCTCAGGACTTCTGCCAGGCCCTACAATGTTTGCGTGAGCAAAGGAACCACCAAAACCCAGAGGGGCACAGAGTCTCCTGGCAAGGCAGTGCATCACCTGTCGTGTGCCCAGGATGTTGATGGCTGTGATGCCAAGCAGCACAGCAGTGCGCTTGTGCCGCCCCACTAGCCAAACACGGCCATCTAGCAGGGCTAACCCATGAGGAAAAGACATCCTACATGCCTGTGGTCAGGAGCAGCTTATCTGGAATCACCTAAAGAAAGAATTGCTGAAAGAGATGGTAATACCCCCCACCTTTTCTAATGCTGACCCTCTCTTTTGTTTTGGTTGCAATGATTGTGGACGAGCTAGGACTATTGGCAAAGCTGTTGGATTCATCTGTGCAGCACAGATAGCTTTGAGCACAGCACATAGTAAGAGGTGGATTAGATCACACTTTTTGGCAACAATATCATCTTAAGTATTCTTATCTGCATTTATCCACAATGCAGATAAAGTAAATGTGCAGGTATTTTCCCTTCACATAAGGAAAATACAGACAATTTTGAGCAATTTGAATTTTCTATAATACATTCCTATAGAGAGAGCTGTTTGCAGACTTCCTTCATTGTGTTTGAGTTTCTTAGTCAGAAATAACTGGCACAGTCACTGAAATATGATATAGCATAAGGGCAATATGTTGGATCTCAAGAGGCCATGCTCAACTCTTGGCTTATTCTCAGGTTTCTGTGACTTCTTTTATGACCATAATATACTCTTGTACTTTAATTCACCATTTAGGAAGAGAAAAAAAATATTTTAAAAGAATCATAATAATTTATGGATTTTATTCCCACAACAGTTGAGGGAATGAAACACATACATTTTAGTGAACTATTTTAATCCTCTAGTGGTGGAGTTTATAAGACTATTTAGAAAATAAAATCAATGGGATGCTGTTCTAGTCATAAATGATTATTAAATATTTGAAGTTGTGTTAAGGATGTGTCCATAGATACTATGATAGTTAAAAAGGAATGGAGATGGATTTCTTTTTCCAGCACATTTGCACAGTTTGAAACATCTGAAACAGGAATAATACTTAAGTGCAAGTAAACACCATCCTTTGTTCTCTTTGATAATGACAGCCCATTATAGCCCATCTTCCTGAAATGCTACAGGGGAGAGCAAAAATATTACATTTATAAAGCAGCAGATAAGATTTTCTCCAAATTATGCTGCACGCTAGATATGACAACAAAACTCATTCCTCCTCTGCCATCTCAAAGCCCAGCGGTGCCAAACAAGCAGGCTGGGGATAGAAATGAGCTGCTTCCACTGTGCTGAGATGGCTCTTCTCTCACTTCTGAGGTAGCTCTGGAACTCCATCCAAAGGAATCCGAGTGGGCCAGGGGCTCCATGTGGCAGGGGAGGCAATGCTGTTGCAGAGCATGAGCTGGAGCATTCCCATTGCTTGGACTCATGACAGGGAGACTGGTGCTGGTCAGCTTCTCCCTCCAATGCACGATCCATCCAACCCTGTCTGCAAAGATACCAGTAGCTCTGAACACAACTAGCCACAAAGAGCACTCAAGAGTTTGGGAAGAATGTGTTGTGTTGGCAAAGAGAACAGACAACAGAAGAAACAAGGAAATATTTGAAATATGGATTGAGATTCTGGCCTCTCTGAAACAAGTGGGCGAGTCTTGAGAAATTAGAATCAGAAGATAGTTGCTTCTTCTATTTCCTATCTTTCCTGTTTCATAAAGGATTGAGATAACAAAGAATCAGTAAAAATCAGTTCAGTCTGATTTACTTCACTTAAATGAAAAGAGGTTATTCAGGGCACATGAGAAAGCAGTGCGTGTTGAGTTTGGATTTTGTTAGTTACGGTGAATTTGTGCGGAAGAGTAACATTTAAAGTCCATTTTTATTTTAAAGAATATTCCTAATGGTTTGCTAAGTTCAGGTTAGAGATTGCAATTTACAGACCACAGTTACTCATTCTAGTCAAATGCCAATGACAGGAAGGGCAGCAAATCAAAGTTAATTTGTAATTGAAAATGACTATTACTAAAAGCAATTTAGCTTTAAAGTATCTTGACATGTTTGAAGATGAATTACTCTGAATAGCTTTGTTATTTTAAATAGGCTTAGAACATTTAAAAGAAAGGAGGGCTACTGTTTCTTAGGACTGATCTTGTCCATGAGATACTCTGCAGCCTTTTAATGCTAAAAAAGTCAGACCAGTCTCCAATGTAAATTAAATGACAATTAAAGGAAACTTGACCTTATCACAATAAATTCAGGCATGTCCTTAATAGAAATCTTTAAATATTGTGGCTTATAAAGTATTATTGTGACATTTGGTATTGTGAGGAATTATCTGCTGTGTCTATAAAGCACTCAGTGTTATTTAATCTGCCTTTACAGTTTTGTTTTGTTTTTAAGGTGAAAATTTTAACTTTCGTATTTATAATTCTATTTTAAAACATTTTCAAAAAATGTTAAAACTACTCGTTTGCATACTTGGCATGAGTTTAGGATTTTAGTGATATTATTAATTCTCCTGTCTCAATAAGTGACAGTTGCAGTGGACTGCTGCAAGGGAAAAATTAGGGTTTGTTTGCTCTGTTGTATGGAAAACCGTGCATATAGAGAATGGAAAGAAGTACATTTTGGACCACTGCAGCTTTCTCATTTGTAGCAACAACGGATCACAATCCATACACCAGTTTCCTGGCCGTGGCTGAGACAGCAACATGAGGTTTGGAAGTGGGGAAGATGACTTATTTTTGCCTGAGGTACAGAGAGTATAGGCAGTCTAATAATAATCATACTTTAGTTACAAAGTTGCCCATCCAGCCACTGGCATTTCACCGAAGGGAGCAACAGCAACCCACAAGCCCTCCAGCGCATATCAAGGGACTTGCGCCAAGGTGGCATGTGGTGCTGAGCCAGCACTCAGCCTAACATGCACCTGCAGGCACATTTGGGACACCTTGCAAAGCCTCCTTAGCCACTGGAATACCAACTCTCACCCACTGAATAATTAAGAAATTGCCAAAGGGATGAGCTGCTGGGTTATTGCCATGGTGACTCCCTCAGGATTGAGTGACAAGGCCTGAGAAAAAGCAATCCTACTTGCGTCTTTTGCATAGATTTTGATATCTACATCCTTAGTTTTGCAATCTCTATTTGGCAGAGAAGCCATGAGGGAAAAAAAAAAATAGGGCAAAGAATTACTTAGCAGAATTACTAAAGGAAAAAAACAATAGGAAAGAATATGCATGACAGACAATATAGATATATGATGTGAATTTAGGATTTTGTTTTGCATCTACCCAGGGAAATAGCAGAAACATGAGCAAAAGCCTAGTGCAGCTGGATATGAAAGACTGTTTCTGTACAAGCACATGCCCCGTGCAATTCTAAACTACTTTAACAAATTCAATCTACACACTTAATTTGTCACTTTTACCCATAAAGGTCCAGTTTTTGAATGCATTTGCAGTACTAACTGTTCAAAATGTGGACATGGAATTATAAGCACAGGTGAGACTGACTTTTCATTAAAATATGACCTTTAGGATTGCACATTATGAAACATTAGTTAAATGGGAAAATATCTTGTGCCGACAGAGAGATGGATTAGCTATCCTAATAGGCATATATGATTTGGTCTGCTTCCTTTTGTTCTTGTTTAGATGGGGTTTCAAGCCTGCTTACAATGAGCAAAACCAAGGGAGAAGTTTCTCACTCTGCTTATTTGACTAAAAAAAAAAAGCAAAACACAGTTTATTTGAGCCTTTCCCTGATCACATCCTGTTAACTCTAATAACTGATATGCCAACACTCAGTTGGAGCATAGCTATAGAGACAGTCTTTCTACAGAGAGACAAAATCTTAAGTTAAATCTGCCCCAGTATTACTTTTATTATTATTTTTTTTTTAATCATTTAAAGCTCAGACTTTAGGGCTTATTTTTCACTTCTGGACCAGTAGTATAATAGTCTGTGTTCACGACTGTCATAGTCTTCCTATTTTTCTTCCATTCCTCTCAAATTTCCTCTCAAATTTACTGCAATGCTCTTCCTCAGTGCTTGTGGGCATGCCCGAAGCAAGCTGATTCCTGAGGATTCACATGTCTCCAGACTGCCCTTGGGAATAATGTTACTTGTTAAGTAGGAACCCTGTTACAAAGGACCTGGTGAGCAGAAGGCTAAGCAGCTGTCAGCAGTGTAGGCAAACCATGACAAAGGTTAGTAGCATATTGGTGCTGTCAACAGAAGCACAGAAGCACAGAAGTAGTTATTTTCTCTTGGCAATCAATAGACCATATTGAGAATACCATGTTCAATGTGGGGATCACCACTAGAGTGAGGATAATGATAAACCACAGCAAGATGAGCAGCGAACTACCAAACTGCCCAATCTGCAGCAGGGTGCTTCAGATGCTGAAGGAGAAGAGAAGCAGGGCCCAGTGCCGTGGTGGGTGGATGAGAGACAATGGAGAAAAACTAAAGAAGAGGATGCTCCAACTGGGCCTAAAGGGAAAACAAATAATTGTAAGGATGATTAAGCAGTGGCACAGATCTCACAGAGATGCTGTGTGGTCCCTTTCCATGTGTGCAGGGTTTCAAGATCTGCCTGGACAAAGCCCTGCACAACCCAGCCTGACCCAAGAGCTGACTCCGCAGGGAGCAGGGCCTTGCACTGGAGACCTGTGTGGTCTTTCCAGCCTGAAGACTCCTGTGATTATTCTGCGAGCCTGGGATGTGTCAGAGTTTCCACTCTGCCACTGCCAGGAGAGCTGCGCTGAGGTGTCAGTAACCATGGGAATTTAGAAAGGGAGTGGGTAAGAAAGGCTTTTGCAGACACAGCCTACGGTAGAAACAAAAGATGAGAACCTTCTTTTAAAATGCAAATGAAAGCTCTCAACATCGGCACAAAAGAAGCTAGCTGCTAATCTCACCACTGATCCCTAATTGCTCACGGCTCTATTCCACTGTGCTGCATTATATTCTTTGTTCAAGAAATCGCTCTACATTCCCGCGGGCTAAAAGACCAAATATTCAGGTTAAGGGCAGGTTATTCTGTGAGAAACAGATCTGTATGCACAGTGTTTGGGTGAGAGTGGATAGCGGCTAGAGTTTAACTGGCCACTAGTTTCTAGCAAGGGATATAAATTAGGGCCTAGAGTTGTGAGACACTATTTATTTTATTTTATTTTATATTTTATATTTTATTTTATTTTATTTTATTTTATTTTATTTTATTTTATTTTATTTTATTTTATTTTATTTTATTTTATTTTATTTTGTTTTATTTTATTTTATTTTATTTTATTTTACTTTCTTGGGACAGAAAATGCCTAGCTGCACCAGATACATGACACAAGGGGAACGACATACAACTAGGAAAGCGAATATTCCAAAAATCATTCAAAGTTCTCTTTCAGCCTACTGTCATGTTTTCTATCAGATAATAACTTGTTCCAAGTCGAATTACCATGGTTGGCTGCAGCCTATCACACCTCTGGATTAGGAAAGTGGCACTTAGACACAGTTGTGAAGTAATTCTTGGTTATTCACAAGTTAGCTCCTGACTGAAGCTGGCTGCAGCAAAGCACTCTGTTCTCCTGGCGCATAAAGCAGCAGCTGCAGCAGCTCGGATGTGTGGCTGGAGACCGACCTTCAGCGACTAGGATGACCTTCAAACTGTCGTGAACCGCAGCAGTGAGGGACTTGGGGGGAATTTGATGATAAGCTGGTGGATTACTGGGTGATACCATGTCAACGCCTTGGATAAGCACTCGCATAAGAGACATATCTGAAGAAATGATTTCAAACAGCGGCACTTCAGAGCAACAGCGGGGAAAGAAATGGAGTTCATCCGTATGAATCAGTTTTTCAAAGTCAATGTAAAGCCTTTTATTTACAGGAATATTTATATAAGAATAAAAAAAGAAGTAATATTGGATATTTATGAACAGTTACTTACAGGAAAGTGCTTGGAACAATAAACTTTCTGAATTACTACTACCTGCATATTGTTATTGTTGCTGTTGTTATTAATAGCAGTATTAATGCAGTAGTCCTTAAGGACAGCAGATAAAAACAAGCATTAATTGTTCTGGGAACTGTGCACATACAGGGCAGGAATAAAAAATCAGTCCTTGCTTCTTAATAAAGTACTATTATGCTTAAGAATATTTGAATAACTTTGGCATGACTTACTCAGGAATAATAATTGGGGTTAGAACCAGAACTTAGAAGATATGATAGGAATCCCTAGGAATACCATCATAGAGAGAAGACAAAACATCCCAGGATGAAGTTTTGACCATTTGAATTATTCTATGTAGCATAAAAAGCTAAAAGGCTGTTTTCGTGTGTGTGTGGTTTTTTGTTTTTTTTTTCCAAGTAATACAGAAGTGTTGAAATAGGACGTTTCTAGGTAACAGAGATAGATATTGCACAAGGACATTGAAGTACAACAGAAGACATTATGCAGCACCACAGTTAAAGATCACTAAGATGCACAGGAGTTTTCATTTAGTAATTTTCATTGGTCAGATATTCTTAAACTGAAAAAAATCTTCATCTATCAACATAAAATATACAGCTGAAAATTAAAAAAAATCCAAGAAAATAAATGAAACTGTTTGGCAATGAATCAAAATCCATATTTCCGCATTAAAAATGTAAGATCTTCAGACTTTATTTCTTAGAAATCTTCTAGCACTTAAATAACTGTTAGAAAAGAGGCAGCGTTTTAGAGATCTTTTTATATGTATATTCTGAAGAAAATTAGGTTCTATTTGAACAGACTATGAACACTTCAAAAATCAAGCTCCATCAAATATATTACTTTTCATATTCTGGACCACAAGCACAGTTATTTATGGAAAGTAAAATTGGTATCATGTCACACCCTCTGTGCATTTCTCAATGTTTATTTAAGAGCTGGGAGTTGCTTTAATCTTTTTTTTTTCATATAATTCCTGACAATTACTGGGGAGAAAGGAAGGACAAACGTGTCCTTCAGGCCACTCATAAGACTCTAGTAGTGCTGGATGTTGACAGAGAAGGTAGAAGCCACTGAAAATTTAAGAAAATATTAGAAGCTGCACAATGAAAAAGGCCAGGTCTTCTTACTGACTGTGAAATAACTCTGACTGACTGATGAATTATAACCATTTGTGATCTGCATGGCTATTAGAGAAATACAATCCTCTTTTCAGACTTATGGCTTAGGGCATGAAGCAGTTGTATCACGTCATGCTGAACTCTTATTCTTCTTCAGCATCCCTTAGGACTATTTGCATATGGCATTGGAAACACAGAATATCTATAAACTGAAACTTGTGATCTTTATCTTCACTTGACTTTTTAGAAACACCTAGCATTATTCACCACCCATATTCTCCCTAGCATTAAATCCCTACATATTTGAAGAAAATGTTAGGTGAAACAATCCAGAATTAATGTCCCAAGAGCTGTGGAGTATGATTTTTGTAAAGTGATCAAACCCTTTGGTATCAACATTTTGCAAATCTAGTTATTGAACATTGCAGACTTGAGAAACTCAGGCTATTCTGAATATTCCAGGAATACTCTCATTTTGCTACTGATTTGTGTACTGTCCATCAGAACGAGCCATTTAATTGAGAGTACTGGGTTTCTAGTAATCAGGAATTAATTGTCTCATTGACTGGTCATGATGCTCACTGCCTTCCTCCAAGTTTTAATCTCTTACTTGGTGTTAGTTTTCTCATATTACAGGTAATATGTCAATATTTACACTGGATGATTTGATGATTTCACTGTAATTCTTTCTTGTATGATCAATATACCCTAGTCCAAAGGAGGACAGGGAGGCAGGGAGTCCTGCTGTTGTGCGGCACAGTGCTGGCAATATGCATAGGGGCACGGGGACAGCTCTTTATTTTAAAGTGAATTTGATTCCTTTGCTGCTACCTCTCTGTAGCATCAGCTTTGAGTCTCAGCACTGGTTAAAGTCACTATGGTACTGAAATAATTTGAGTCTTACAGCAGGCCATGATCCTAATTCCAAGGTGATGAGGTCAGCTGGCCAGAGAGTCAGGCATTACCTTAGTAGCCCAGAGAAATGTCTCAGAGTTAACTGCAGAGCTGCAGCATAGCAGTGACCCTTAAAAAGCACGAACAGTATGACTTGCACTCTAATTGCAGGGAAAGTTGTTCTGATTTTTTGGCAAAATGAACAAAATTTAAAAGGAGGAAACACCAGCATCTGAATACATACAGTAAGATTATGTTCTTAAGCAAAGGCTTCCCTTTTGGTAAGCCTTTGGTAAACTTATCCTCCACACGTAATTACACTGTTGCCATGCACACCAGACCTGGAAATAAGGTTACAGGAAACAGGAATTGAGCCTTCATTATGAGGAGCTCTTACAACACACTAACCATGGTTACTTCTCACAGCTGTAACATTAATACTGTTTAGTTACTCAAACAAAAAAATGAACACTGCATTTTCAATAAGTGCAGTCCAAGGTCTGAGCTGCCTGGAGCTAGATCTCTAAGTGAATGCATTATTTTTATCACAATAACTCTCTTTTCAAGTCTAGTCTAAACCAATCCCAATTTATGACTCATTGCCTCCACCATTGCCTCCAACCCAAACAGAAATCTGGAGCCATGGGCAACTCCATATGCTACTCCTGCTTCTCACAGATGGGCCTAGCTCTTTGCCCTCCAGACATTCCCCATGTGACAACTATATATAAATTTTCCCCTCCTCTGGAGTCTTGCTTCCAGTTCTTAGCCAACGTGCTGTGTCATGACACAGCCTCATACTCCAGGACTCTCCATTAGAGCACTGCCTTTGAAAACTGAATGTCCTTGGCTTCTCACATGAGCAGAGAAAATATTTTTTTCACTGAGCTGTTAGGAGAGGGTGTACTAAGGTTGGGACATTTGCACACTCTGCAGTCTGGCTTACAAGAACATTGAGGATGCCATTCCTAAATACGGAAACATAAAACTTAGGACATAAAGGTGAGAAAGAAGGCTTTTCAGAAAGAGTGAGGTAGTCCATACCTGAGACAGGATATGATAAATTGGCACTTGTTGATTAAGTAAGTTAAGTTACTTGAGAATTCTGAGATCAAGGGAGTGGACATCAGTTTGACTGCTGTTACGCTGAACCTTACATTTTTGGCTCATCAGAGGCTAAAGAAATAGTAAAAATGTGTATTTGTCTGGACAGTATGATTGCTTTTCAGAAAAAAAAAGTGCTACATTAAATACATGAATTCTTGATGGCCTTAAGTTGTACAAATGAAAAAATATTTATGATTCTGAACTGCATCTGAAAGGATGGTTCACAGGTTCACTTACATGAACCAGAAGTATTAAACAGGCTTGTGATCATTGCTTGATATTACATGCCTACACTTATCTGAAACAGCTATTACTTGTCCCAGTTTATTTTCATACTGTTAGTACCAAAGGACAAAGAATAGAGTCTTCGTTGGTATACCTGCAGTTACATTTGATTGAGGAGGTGGATGAAGATCGTATAAAAAGTTTCAGGTCAGATAAATCATCTGTGTTACACCTATGAGTTCAATAATGAGTAACAAAGCACTTACACACCAGTAAACTGGGAAGCCTGCACAAGCAATTGGAACATTTTGGTGGTTCTAACTCCCTGAATAACTTCTTTATCTTCTTCAGTTTTTGATCTATCAGGACACAATCTGGTGTGCTGTAAACCATGAAAATCTAAGGAGTAAAAAGAGCCTATTCTCTTTCTTTTTTTTTTTCCTTTTTTGTAGTACCACCAAGAAAAGCAGAACTTTCTTTTGTGCTTGAAGGGTGAGTGTAAAAAGAAAGAGACAGAATATCTCAAGCAATAATTTTTGGTCTTCACAGATAAATCTAGCCTGTGGGCAATAAATTATGAGAGTATAGATTTAGCACCAATGTCAATGAGCAAATTGTTGTTTCCTATTTTTGCCAGCAGGTCATAACAAAAGGAGATGTAGTATGACTTAAAAAAAATGCTTTGAGAAGGGTATAAATAGAAAAAAAAAAACTTATGTGTGGAATATTAAAGCAGTAACAAAGATCAAGCCTACATACCAATTAGGTACTTGAAGTATAGTAGAAATACGTTTGTAGAGAGCTGAACAGAAACTTAAATAAAAAGACAGTTGTATACACCTTTAAAGTTGTACAATAGGCGTCTAAGAAAATTAAAAGAATGGTAATCTGAATGCTGCATATAGATTTTCTATGTTTTATAATTTAAAAATAATCTCTGTATGTATATGCTTGTGTAATAATTTTAATTTGCTTCAAATATACTTGTGAATTCTTTCTTCTTTTGCTACATACATATATATATTTTGAGTTAATCCAAAACCAATTAATATTTATTATATAGTAATATTAACTACAATATTAATTATAATATACTATTTTTATTGATAATTAATTACTTATATATTACCTCATATAAAGGTACACCCAAACATCCTAAAAGGGATGCATATGTTTGGCCAGCAGAACACAATATGTATTAAAAATTTGTAGAGAAATGGCTTCATATTCAACATTCTTAAAAGACTGAACAGTAAACAATGAAAACCACATATTTTTAAATGCACTATTTTTAAATGCACATTTTGAGTTTTCACTTTTCTCCAGCAATTTCAAAAGTAGGCATTAAAATTTTAAAGGTTGGTTATTAAATTCAAAAGTGACCTATGTGGCTTCACTTTTTATATCAGTTCTTTCCCTATCTGAGATGAAAAGCACTATTCATGACCAAAGTGTTCTCAGTTGCCTTCAGAGTTAAGCATTTTTACAGACCATTGTGAACTTAAGGGATCCTTTAAGCCTAATTGAGGCTATCATTGTCTAATAATTACAGAAAAGAGTTTGGAAAACATGAGAGTCAGTAGTAGTGAATTCTCTGTTGTGTGAAGATAATTTTGGTAAAAGCATTATTCAATACAGAGAACATATGAAACGAAATAACATAACATTTTGGATATATTTACTAAATCTAACTTGAAACATGAAATTCACAATTTAAAATCTAGTCCGCTATTATTAGTCTCCTAACACTTTGGTTCATTTTAACTACTTAGATTAAAACATTTAAATTCAGCCATAAGTATAATTTTGTCATGATTAAATAAGAGCATATACAAATGTGAAAAAATCTTCAAAGTTAAAAAGCTTTCATTTTATGACTTTTAGAAGTAATTGCTGAAATTCTGATTCACACATAATTGAATAATCATGCAAATCTGCTTTTTCTCTTCTCTGAAACTTCACATTTTGCAAGTTGCCTTGCAATCTGGAATCTCTTTATTTAAGTTTCCTTTGCTGAGTTGCAGAGGGATGCAACAGTGGGCTTTTATTTGTTCATTTCATGCCTTTCCAGTTTTAGGCAAAGTGGTTCCAGCTAACATTTTCCGTAGATTTAATGTCCTTGGAACTTAGAATCTCAGTGCACAGTGACTGAAACCCTCAGCACTGTCTGGGAAATTAATCTGTCTAGGATTACCTAGAAATGATAAGTTTCTTGAATCATGCAGTGTCACCACATGGGAAAAGAGAAGAAAAGATAAAGCTTTGGCAATTACGAAATGAAGGAAACAATCTCCATTTATTTTAAATATTGTTTTTGTCGTGTTAACTTTTCAGTGTGCTTCAAACTTCTGTACTGAATATGATATCAAAACTGCATTTGGATAGGAGAGAGAATGAGACTTCATTTGCCAGGTAAGGGAGCATGAAGAAACACATTTCTATATGGAGATTAAGTATTGTAAATTGCTGTAATGCTTGGAACAAAATGTGAATAATGAATTGAAATAGAGGTTTTTCTCTTGGTGTTTAATAATTCATTCTGAATTGTAAAAAGAGTTATTTCTTCCATTGAAATATATGGGGCTATGCTACGACAGTACTCTTGATTTATTATCCTTGCCCTACAGTTTTACCAGAAAAATCTCTTACATCAATATAGGTATAAATTGCATTACATCCTGGGAAGGTTTGGGACCAAAAAGGAAATGAAACAGCATTGGGGCTTCTTCCTAAAGGAGTTTCACATTGGTAGTCCCAGATGCCTTGTCCCTTACACCCTGCCTTTACACCAATAGCCAGATTTCTGCATAATGATGTGCAGAAAATTCATGCATCACTCAAAACATTCAGAAAATCTGTGTTATTTATATAAGCTCCTGCTTTGTATTATCGCTGATGATGCTGCCAAGGATTTTTTCTTGAGTATCAATAAGGAGAGGAGGTTTAGCTACATAACACTAAGAATCCTGTTATTCCAGCAATCATACAGATATTTTAGGGATCGCTGGAATGTACATTCAATGGAAAACAAAAAATGAAGCAGCATTAACAGAAGGATGTTCTAAGTGCACTTTAGTCATGCCATGGACAGTGTTGGCAAATGCAAGGCATCAGGACCACATCTAAATGTGATCCTAATCTTATTTGTTTAGGTCTCTGCCCATCTGTTCCAATCTAACTTTGCCTCAGATCAACCCCATTACTGGCACCTGTATCTCTAGCCTTTCAAGCTCAAACACCTCCATTCATAACAGATACCTATGCTTCACTTCAAATCCAAGCAGTCTGGACATCTCAATGGCAGAAAATCTTCATGGCTATTACTATGTGACATATTCTGCCTTTACAGGGATCATCTGAAGCATCCACGCGCATTGTTTATCTTTTACGGTTAAGTAAATGAATGAGAGCTCTGTGAGCAGCATTTGGGCGGTTGTTGCAATGAGCCTGCTACACAATACAACCACTCAATGAATTAAGCATGTAGAAAACATGTAGGAATGCTTGTACAGCAGAAAAGATTTATAGTGAGCATTATAATATTATTATTCAGCTCTTTAATGTGGCCTTATCTGGAATGCTGATCTGTTCCTGTTAGTCCATAGCAGAAATATTCTAGTAGTTATACATAAGGATTACACTGAAATTTGTCTGCTCCATGTTGTCCATGTCCCATGCCCTTTATGCTAATAAAGTGTATGTATATTTATATAAACAGTATATGTGTAGCACTGTATAGCATGTAGACTATATATGTGCATATATACATACATATATCAAAATATATGCTTTTTCAAACTAGAAAAATAAAGTAACAACAACTTTCTCTTGGATGGCATATATGAAGTAATCATGGCATGATAATTTGCAGGCACTTCTGGACACAAGGAAGCTGGTGAGGCTTTTGAAGGACCTGTATATCCATGAGTTGCCTTTTGAAACCATAGTTTGAGACAGTGGTTTGGCCCTCAATGGAAATAACAATATAAAGGCTTCCTGTCTTTATATATCCATATATATGTATGTATATATACATATATACACGTGTATACACATTTCTTTATTATAACTGGATCAATTTCTGCTTCATGGTTCATGACCATATAAACAATGATGGCAGAACTGTTGGAACATATGGAAAAATGTGGAAGCCTGTAAAATATTCACTTTAATTTCACAGTATATTTTCAATTTCATATGTGAGATTTAAATTATGTGCAGTTGCCTTTAGTGTGCCTTATAAAGTTTGCATTTCTTTAATGGAACCCCAATTGTCTTCCTTCAAAATCAGAGTTTCAGGCTTAATGTTCTTTTAAATGAAGAAATATGTGAACACAAACACAAGCACAGATATATCAAACAAAGAATTATCTTGAAATAAACTAAGATTAGGATCTCAATTCATGTTTCTTTACGTAATATTTGTGCAAATGCTAATATATACTTAGTACCTCATGGCCAGAATACAGCATTAAAAAGTCTTATTCACTTTTCAAAGAATATTTTCATCACAGGATTTAAATTCCTTTAAATGAAATCTTCCTTAATAAGAATTTCTTCCAGCTGCAGAAAAAGTTTCCTAGCAGCTTATACTGCACTAAATATAATTGGGAATATATTTCATATATTTTAAGTTTCTCCATATAGATTTAGAAAAAAAAAAATGAATGTTTGACAAGGACATTGGGAGTTATTTTCAGTTTTTCCTTTTCTGATTAATCTAAAAATGTATCAAGTTGTATACATTATTTTTCCTCCTCACAACAACAACAACAAAATAGAATATCTTGCTTTCTTGCTATTTGATGAAGAGGAATGAGCAAATGTAAAGTTTTGAAGTGTCACTGAGTGCTAGAGTCACAAATTCAAAACGTGATCAATTTTCTTTTATTACCACTACAAAATCTCAGTGTTGTCGTGTGAATCACTGGGCTGCACATCATTCTATCTATTCCTCCTTCCCTTCTCCCTCTTATTCCTCCCTCCCTCCCTCCCTCCCTCCTGCCCTCCCTCTCTCCCTCCCTCCCTCCCTCCCTTCCTT
>JAUBOD010000613.1:1429978-1477299 GCA_032353885.1 Nothura maculosa | reverse complement strand
AGCCTGTTCCACTGCTCTGTCACCCTCACTGTAAAGAAGTTCCCCTTCACCTGCAGGTGGAACCTCCTGTGCTTCAGTTTGCACCCAGTACTCCTTGTCCTATCACTGGCCACGACTGAAAAAAACTTGGCCTCCTCTTCCTTACAATCTCCTTTCATGTATTTATACATGTTAATAAGATCCCTTCTCAGCCTTCTCTTCTCCAAGCTGAATAGGCCCAACAGTCTGGCAACAGTCTGGCAACAGGACCAACAGTCCTGTGAGAGATGTTTCAGTTCCTTAATCATCTTTGTCGCTCTCCGCTGGACCCTCTCTAGAAGCTCCATGTCCCTCTTATAATGGCCATTTGTGTTTTCTATTTGGTCCTAGTCTGCCAATAATTATAAATTTTTCACTGAATTTTAAGTTGCTCACTCTGTCTGACACTGCTTCCTTAGATTCTTACATTCCTTACTTTCCTTACATTCTTAAACATCCTTTTGTAGATCTATGAACTAACTTCTACCATTTGTCACTTTTTTTTTTAGCAAGAATCTAGAAAGTGATACAAAATTTTGGTGTAGCTGAACTGGCCATAGCAATCATTATTTTTCCTCAATGATATGATGTATCTTTAAATATACAATTCTGCATCATTTTTATGTTTTAAATAATAAATTAATTATCTTTAATAAAGTTAAGGGTAAAGACTTTCCTCTTCCATATTTTGTAAGTTTGTAAGTTTGATTTATTTTACATTACATTACAGAGGATTGATGCAATCCCAACTTGATCACGTTAACTTTTTAAAGTCTAGATCTCTTTATAATCAATATGATATAAACACTCTTATAAATATTTTTAAAAAATTGAAGTTAAACTATTTGAGACAAAATATCAAACTCTAAAATAATTGTACTGAATATGAATTCTATATCTGTGCATAGTTTTATGAGTGAAATTGAATATAAAAATTGCAGCAAAAGGAAATTGAGCAGAATTAGAAGTAGAAAGTGGAAAAGAGAGGAGAAAGGCACAAAGGATTATAAGAATAAAATAAGATGAACGTCAATTGAGTAATAAAAATTAACATGAGGAATGTGAGAAAAGTGATATTTTGCCAGGAATGAAGGAAAGGCTATAACCGAATTCAGGTAAGCGGAGAAAAGGGAGGATAAAAAGAAGGTTGTTTAGAAATAAGGCTAAACAGAAAAGGAGATTTAAAAAAAATGTTACACTAGGGAAAGAAGGTGCATGATGTTGAGCATGCAGTAAAGCCCTGACTGGGTCTTTTGGCATAGTGCTCAAGATGGAGAGTCAAATACCCCTGAGGAGTCTTCAACTGAGTGGAAGAAATGGGCAACTTAATCCCCGGGGTACATGGTGGTGGGGCTCCATGCACCAATCAAAGCATGAGAAACACAGCACACTGCTCACAAGTGCATTGAGTTTTAGGTGCTTCAATAAATCGAATGTTCAGGCTATCATTAAGCATGAAAAATGGGTTTACATTTTTCCTTTTCCTTTAATATAAGCACATATGCACTGTACACTGTGAAAATTAGTAGCAGAAATGTCTCCATCTGTTAGTTCTGTTATGAATAGTTTGTGTAAAACTTTGAGGGAAATATGCAGATTTTGACAGCTAAGTTTGGGGTTGATTCCTTCTTCTGCCAGTGCCTAATTTATTCCTTTTGAAAATTACTTCCATTGTTTTCTATTGATATTGTTGTAGCTGTAAGCTTTAAGTGTCATCTAGGTTTTCTTGTGCAATCAGAAATCATATTTTATATGTTAATTTTACCCTTCATTGTTTGCTCTGTGGTTTGTTTTTAATCATCATCTTTTATAGAAGCTCATGGAGGATCCTAGAAACCATTATCCCTCTGTGATTCTACTATGTAATGAACAATATTTGTAACACAATATTTTCCTTAAATCCAGGGATATTATTATCATATGTATTTTCAAAGACTACTAGAGAGCCTTCATGTAACTGAATTAAATATAGTTTAATTAAATTAAAGTAAATTAAATTACTCATTAGCAGTAATAACGTTAAGCTTCAGAATGCATTTGAATTGGTAAAAGGATTTGAATACCTGGCTTAACAGCTCTTGTGTGGTACAAAATTAATTAGCATTATACATATCTTAGCTCCTTTCAAGACATGCACAGATGGGATAACAAAACTAGAAAGATAAGGAGCTCTGAAAACCTCTTTTTTAATTTACTAATTAAAAGAAGGTATTTGCTATTGTGAGCAACCAAACTAAAACAAGATTAGTTATTGAAGAAAAAAATGTACCAATCCTACAGAACTATTAAGGATGAATCCTAAGTTATCTGACAACATTATTTTACTTGAGGTCAAATTATTTTCACTGTAATGAAAGTAGAAAGAGCATTATTCCTAATCTCAGTGAAAGTCTCCTTTCCAAAGCAATTAATTTATGTGATTAAAATGAAAGAGGAGAAAGAAATGTGCAAAAAGTAGATTTCTTTCTAATTTGATGTATTTCCTTAAGGTATAGTTTCACCTGTTATCTTGTTAAAATCATGATCAGGGTTATCTTTAATTTCTCTTCTGAAAATGATGACTTACAAAATTTACAGATTACTGGCCATAGCGTTGCTTTATCCAGAATTTTTATTTTATTTTTCAGCAACATGAACAAAAATTGCTGGTGATTCTGATGGGCAGTTTTATATGATAGCATATGTAGAGAAGAGAAGAACTACTCCGTGAGATTATTCAGCAAGCCATGAGAGAATATAACACAAAAAAAGGAATCCTATAAAAAGCTGATGAAAGCTGTTTCCTTTTAGAGATCTTTTTTCTTTCCGCTTTTAATAACGGGACATTAAAGACAGCCAGAGTTCAGATTGTTTTACAGAAACTGAAGGAAAACCATCTGTCTCTTAGATAGAAGGTATTTAGGGCTTGGGCCGGTGATACCCAGGGAGGCCGCTTGCCATGGCTGGAGCAGCACAATAAACCAACCCCCCTGAAACAAAGCTCTGCATGGGTAAGATCAGGCATCAAAGACCACCCGTCACTAAGACTGTTATTTGTTGCACCACATTCTATTTAGTGGAAGAATATTATGCCCACTTAAAAGATTCCAACAAACCAATGAAGTGATCCTACTATATCTGGTCTTTGTCTAGGACCGTGGGTATAGTTCTATGTGTACAGAAATACTGATGCAATGGGAACACAAATAAGCAAGTTGGTTTCAGGAATGTGTATCCTGGCAAAATTTGATTTGCATCTTTAGTGGCTGACATGAAGAAGCAAGCCAGTGGTGCTTTTGGAGATTACACAGGAAATCTTTACTATCAGTATCTTGGATATGAGATCTACTAAACACATAAGTCGCAGAAGTTGCCAGATCAAAGGCAAGAAGGTCTCCGGTAGCATCAAGAGATGTACCAAAGGCGAGAAGGATTCAGGGAACTCTTTAAAAGCCTTGGAACTCCAAATAAACATGAAGATTTTGAAATGACAAATGAAGAATTTGAAGGAAAACAGTTAATGGAGTAACAAAGCAAGGATGTCAAGCTGTGGTATATCAAGAAACCAGAAGTGCTTAACTGGAAAGGAGGGTATCTATACAGCTCATTCACTTCACAGAGATACTCAGAAACTTGCAACAATTACATTAATTCCTTAATTTTAAAGTAAGAAATTTTATTCAACAGTTCTAGATGCTGTAGTATCAAGTTCTAAAATTCAGACTTCAGACTTTGGCTAAATACCTCCCCTCTTCCCCCTGCCCTGCAACTTTCTAGAATGGCATTACACAAGCACTACTCTTGGATAGAAGAGAGGATCAATTACTCAATGCCTTTAAGAAGAAAATTGGAGTTAGACTTCCTCAACTCAGTCTTCTGTCATTGTTACTTTAGGTACTTGGAATGATGCTGTTTACTATTGCTCAGTGAAAAAAATCAGCCTTTGAATTTGCAGGATTGGAAGTGAAATTTTACCTTCTTTTCCCCAGTACATCCTCTCTGAATGAAAAAAAAGTAGCAAAACTGTCCCAAGTAACAGTGCTTTTCAGTTACATATGCAGAAACCCTTATTTCGGAACACACACTGTATCACTGTAAAATTGCAATACAGTAAACTGCTATTGATTAGTGACTAGTGAATTTTGTTTATTCCTACTATGTAAACAAAGCTACAAAAATGAAGGTAGGTAATGCCAGCAGGATGCCAATAAAAGAAAAAAAAGGAAACACTACAAAACTTGTTACGCAAAAAAATCAGGAAAACTCTGAAATAAGACCAATCTAAAATTAAGGAGACATATTTAGAGTATGATGGAGACTGGGTAGAAATAATGAGATTAATCAGTTGAGAATCTGAGGTTTGTCCATATGCATTTTTCTGATACATCATTGTGAACAATAGAATCCATGGTAATTATAAAAATATCATATTTACATTATCTTCCCTAAAGTTAATATATAAAAATACCAAAAATAACATTTAATAGAGAATAAGACAGAAAGGCAAGCAAGGAAAATAAACATGGACATTTCCTACAGGTCAGAATGACTAACTTCTTAGAAAAAAAAGGAGACTTAAATGCATTCTTGCAGAAAGCTGTATACATCATCCTGCCTATGTGACAGTTCATGACCTGGGCAAGTATGTTCATGTTTCTCTTTTTCTTCCTCCTGAATTTTATTATGTCAGTGTATGACATGGGGACAGAATATCAGGCAGGAATTTTGATGTAAAAGAAGGTATGCTGGGGGAGCTCAGGATATAAAAATTTAAGGAGCTCTTAAGGGATTCCTGATGGCTGTAAAATATGATGGCTAACTGTGTTACAGTGCCAGAACACTTATGCTACATCCTGAATAGAAAAGAGACAGCATGGAACAGGATACTTCACAAAGTTAAGTCTGAATGACACTATACAACATATAATGAATACCATGTGGAAAATCTACAGTTAAAAAAAAAAAAAGGAAGAAAGAAAATAGAGGGAAAAAAAAAAAAAAGCAAACGTAAAAGCTACAGAATCCTAAGCTAGAAAAAAAGAGACTTCTCCTTGAAAGATGAAGAGAGGATGGTAACTTTGTGGCTCCCAGACTTCACTGGATTTAGTTTCATTATAGATATTGTCCCTGTAAAGACACTGAGAGCAGGTCAAGGAAAGAGTATCTTAATATTGCTCAGTCAGACTGCTCAATGAAAGTAACGGATGCCAGTAAAACACAATAATAAAATAAGAGATTACAGAATACCATTGAAACTGAAAGTAATGAATACTAGAAAATCTGAATCCTGTCTTTGACTACAGAATTTGAAAAAAAAAAAAAGAAAGAATATCTCCTTTTATCTGTCAAAAGCTGTGTATATACTTTGTGTGTTTGCTGATATTGCTATAAAAGACAAGGGCTCCTGTCAGTTTGACCTATGTCATCAGACAGTGAAATGAAGGATAAGAAAATTCATTCTGTTGAATACAGTGCTGGGGCAGGAGGTCTCTCTTAGCCTACTTAAACCATCAGAACTAACTCAGTGGAGGATTTGTACTGCACCACAGGTAGGCAGTGAAAGAGTGAGATGAGCTCTAGAAGAAAAACACCTTGCAATGCAAAAGAAGGAGGGAAAAAAGGCAGAGTGGGTCTATGAAGAGAAAAAAGTACATCTGTTATTAGGGGTATTCAGAGAACACATCTGCAGACAGGCATATTCTGCAATTATTGCCATATTAAGTGCTGACTTACCCTTCTAGGAGTCCCACTGCAATGAGCAAGTTGGCAGCGAAGTACCAAGCTCTGCAGTTAAGCACAGGATCATCCTGACACCAATGACACAAAGAAGAAAGGCAGAACCCTGGTTGAAAGCCAGAGATCACTTCAACATCAAGTTGAGAGAAATGAAAAATAAAAACAAAGGTGTTAATGGCTTGTCATCAGGAAGCAGGGAAGGAAAGGGATAGTGCACTAAACTGAATGGGTACCCACCTCTAGCACAAGTAGCAGTGCAACAGGGAAGATGCTGAGGCTCAGGGCTGTGTGACAAATTCACGCAGTCTGAAAAAGACTGTGAGGACAAACAGGTCAAACTCTAGAGCTGAGATAAAACCGGTGTGAATAGTCAACAGCAAGTCTGTAGTTTGCCTGTGATTCTGCACACTTCCCAGGAGAGGAACATGACAAGAAATCCGTTTCTTGTGGTAGGTTAAAGGAACATGGCCTGAGGCTTTCCCAGAAAGCAAGTGGCCCACATAGAGCTCTGCTTCTGCTGCATCCCAGTCCCAGCAGCACACGTATTTTTCATAAATAAATGAAAAGCAGTAGGAAAATATCCTTATTCTGAGTGACTAATTTCTTTCTAAATAGAAATAATTTTGAAAGGCTTCAACTTTTAGCTCTTGCTGCTATAAAAATATCAACAATATACTGTGCATGCTAACTATTTCTATGCTGTTTTTCCTCCTTAGGGAATAAATATTACCATTATAGTTAAAATTCTCTCCAAGCACATATTTGTAGTTTTTCAGATTGTTTCACAAAATATCCTGCTTTGTTTACAAAGTTTTAATGAATACAGATGAATTGGAAGCTCAAAATTGTTTCTTTTTTTTGGTTTAAGTCTTACCTATGGCTGTTATTGATGAGGCAATATGCATAAGCAGAGCAATATGTAGCAGTCATTACCCAGAACGGAGGCAATTACAAGTCTTTTCAACTCCAGGAGAACTCCTAGCAATATTTTACGCCAAAGAACTTATTCTTTTCAGTCTCTGGGGGCATCAGACTGAAACGTGCCTGCTGCTTGTGCCTTTTTTTTGGTTTTGTTTTGAAATACACTCTTGAGTCCTTCTTCTTTCTTCACTTCTCTTTATCATGTACCTCAGTGTCAAGTAAGAGGCCTTTTGCAAGGGCACATGGATTCACCTGCAGTACTTAGGTGAATCAAACTCAAATGCTTTAATGCTGTGAAATTTAAGTGCAAAGTGGACCTTCAAATCACTCTTTTACAATATTTTGTTTCTTTCCCTGTGCTGAAAACATATCTTGTGATACTCTTTTCTTTAAATTATTATTTGTTGTAATAGTTGTGAGTATAAGGGCATCTTTGTTTAGAACAGTTTCCCTATTAAGCTCCTGTAGATGATTATCTCTTTTTGAAATTTTGTAAATAAAAAAAAAAGCCTGAGTTTTACATTGAAAGTGATGCTGCCACAAGTGAAGTGAAGAGAACTCATGCAAGATATATATGACAAACAAACAAGCAAACAAATTCCTCTCCTTTCTGGAGTATTTTAAAAGAAAAACCTCAGATAAATACTGATACATGTATTATTGATATACCTGCATATTGTACTATACAATACAATTATACAATATTGCATATTGTATATTATTGGTATAAAAGCAATATATGGCTTAGAAAGGTTAAGAGAAAATAAAAACTACAATCCTAGGGAAAGGTTAAAGGTAATTTTACAGGCTTTACAGTAGTAACTTATTATTGTAACAACTGGTTTAATAATGGCAAAACTCTGCGCAGAACCATGCAGCATCGTGGCTGTTATCTTTTTCTCTCCAGTCTCATCACTTCTGCACTTTTAAGGAAAGCAGATACTGGAACCAGTATCTACTGGACAGATCTGCAAGAAGAGCTACAGTGTAATTTTAGAGCAGGTATTCACTTGAAAACACCAGAGTCCTGCAACCTCGAGGCAAACTAGGTATTCATCATCAGTGAATGCTATCTCCCTCTCACTGCTGCCAGCAGAAGCATCCTTCCACTGGATTTTTATCTATGCTGGATGAAGTTTCATTTTTTTTCAAGCTCCCTTTTAGCTTTAGCTTATTGTATTTCTGAAATCTTGTCTTTCTCTATTACTGTGCCTTTCCTCCTTTAGGCCAAAAAGTTGTCTCTCTATCATTTTCCATGGTATGTTTTTTTTAAAATGTGAAAGTACTATATAATTCCTGTGATCTGAAACCATTTTCTCTTGTAACTCTGCTACTTTTCTTCATCAGTTCATTTCAAATCCCAGCTGGAGAGATCTCTGTTCTTCCTCACCTATTATTTTTATTTTCTCCCTCTGTTACTATTTATTTCCAGGTCTGTTATTAATGCTGCAAAGCATTTGGGAATAAAGTTTCTGTACAAAGATAATATAAAGTTGTATTGCATTTTGACTGCTATATTTTTATTTGCCTCATGTGAAGGGGTAAATGGGAATTCTGAACTAACTTGCTGTACATTTATTATTTCATACAGTTCTCTCATATTGGCTTTCATCTCTCTCACATCTAAATTAAACAGTCTCAATCTTGCCGTTCATAGAGGTCACATCAAGACTTCAAAAATTGTTGCTTGTTTTAAAACACCTTTTTTATCACTAGGATGCTTTTGAGCATATATAGTCAAAATAGGGCAAGAGGAATAACAGCTAATTTCCAATATTATTTTGCATCTTCCTTTCCATTCAGATGGTAAAGAAACAGGAATTTTTAAGACCCTTGGAAAACCAAAGGTCAAGTACAGTAGTGCATCATGATTACATTTTGTCTTGTAAAAAGAAAACATTCAGCTTATTTTCCGAATATAGATAAAAATTTTCCAGGAAAAAACAAAACAAAACAAAATACAAAACTCAAAATACAAACCTTCTTCTAAACAAAATGAAAGATTATCTGACCAAAAATACCTGGGAATTCATATTAGCTTTGCTGTATTGCTTCAACACAAAATGGTTGAAAGAAAAGTCAAATAATGAAATGTGAACATTTTCAAACTAAAACTTTTGAATTTGCATCTCAGAATGAAGTATTTTATTTACTAGCTAATGGAAAAGTAATTGTAAAGCAGTGAAATAACTCCTAAGTAATTAACATATGGGGATTTCAAATGAAACAATGCATTCAACTAGAAGCAAAATTATTTTTGATTTCTTTTAATCAAAACTAATCACTTATGCATGTCACTTTTTCTAGTGCCACAACAAAGCTGAAAAAATGTATGCCAAGACAAGCATTTTTCAAAGTCAGACTTCAATACAATAGCAAAAGAACTCAAACAAAAGAGTAACATGGAAGTGGCCATTCATACACAGGTTTCTCTGCAATTTGCTTTGACTTGTTGCAATCTCTTCAGATTGTTAAATGCCTTAGAATATTTTAGTTCATTTTGTGAGGCATCATAGGTTATATAGGCAAGACCACTTGTTTCAATTGGTGTTCTCTCTCTTTTTGCCTCTTGCCTGTTTTTAACTCAGATGTTAATAACCGGTGTGGAGGCCCTCAGTTCTGCACTTGTTCACAGTTACTAGTTCTGAGTGCATTTACCCATCAGTCTGTCCCCTCTGGCAGAGCTTGAACACCCACTATGCATTATGGTTAATGCGCATTTCGGGCCTGAGACTCCAAAGCATAATGCATCATTTAGATGTGAGCAGGATCCGTGGCAAATCGTTAGTCATCAGCAAAGATAGCATCGGGGAAGTCTAAGATGGAGGATGAAGAGGAGATGTAGGCAACTCTGTCCGGATGGAATCATTAGAACTTTCTCCTACTTCCTAGGCATCTACAGACAATACTAAGCTATATTTTCACCAATGTAAGAGCCTTAAAGTTTTCATTTTCCATAGGCCAGATTAACTCTTCCTCTGCCTGCCCTGAATGAATGTAGTGAAATTAAGACTGAGTATCCCGTAAATATGATAATTTAAACCTATATTTATTAGCTACAAAGAAAAATGCTCCAATAACCAAGGCATAAGCTAGGAAGATGAGGACTCTCAAGAAACAGAGAGGACTCTCGAGAATTTCTTTGGTGGCTACGGCATTTTGCAAAATACATATATACACCATATATGCATGTTTTGTATATATAATTTTGTGAAACTAATTCCAACTTCAGAATGAAAAATAAAGTACAACACTAGAAATTTATCTAAAAATATATGCAACTCAATTTATCTTCACTTCAAATTATGTCTATCTTCTTTCTGCAAGCTGCAAGCTATTGCACCCTCCTATTGTTGGCCTCACATTTATACTGGTTTTAGAATCAATAAATTTATCATTTAACATCAATGCTATTGGGAGTGTTCCATAGACTGCTTTTGATTCTATAGGTATGTATCTGCAATTCATACAGGATTATGTTAGACTGAAGAACAGAAATTTGTGTGCTTCAATATGTTACTAAATGTCATGCACAATTAAGTTACCAAAGAAATACAGATACTTTGGGCTTCATATAGGGAAATATTGTAGAACAAATGGAGGCAAATTTTAAGCCTTAAGAATGATAATTATTATAAAATATCTTAGCTGTAGAACTATATTTCAGAAACTACTACTTCCCTTTATACTTTAGCAGATATTGTGCATAGTAATGAAAAGAATGGGTCTGAACAAAGTATTACTATGATTCAGAACAGAACTTATTTCCAGAGATTTAATGGTGAACACTGGTGTTGCTCCCACAGTGCAAAAGTGTATCTGTATATGAACAAAAACTAGTGTTTTCATACAAATAGGTAATTTTATTTTTATTATCCACTCAATTCAGCATAAATACCATCAAGGTAGCCTTAGGGTATTTTCAAGGCTCATTTTGTAAACTTATTATAATAGTAGCATGTGAAGAAATTTAAATCTGAAGCATTGATGAGTTTGTGATCGAGAAAGTGAGTCACAGTTTTATCTATACCTTGTTAGTGTGATTAAATGGGTAAAATTAGTCATGGCAAACATCAAAGAAGAAATAAGGGGAAAAAATTGACATCACTGCATAGGTTTGTAAAACTGTTGAATTAGAGAAGGTAATTTATAGAATGTGATTTGCTCCTCTACTTCTAGCACCAATATTTTGTCTAATACAACTTTTGATGAAAAAAGTCCTATCAGGATGAAACTGGACTATTGCAAAATGATTTATCTATACCTCCTGAGCACACAAATTCTTGAGTAGTGCCCAGATTTCATCCGTGGAAGCATTAACAGAGTACCAAATACATCATAAAACCTAAGTGTTGGTAAAACCTGCCTTCCTTGCAGCAAGCACTTCTGTTAAGAAGTCAAGAAATTCAGAACATCAGCTGTTCCCTTCAGAAGGGATTGTTTCTTGGTGCTCCAGGTTTTAGAATGTCAAAAGAGTCAATTTATATGCTAGGCTGTTATGAAATAAAAAAATTAGATATAAGTAAAAGAAAAACTATACAAAAGTCATTTTGAAAGGAATAAAATTCAGAAAGTCTCTGTGACTAAAATGAATAAAAAACTAGACTTCATATTAAACAGGATGTATACATGATCATAATGTATACAGTATTTAACACATTTTCTAGATTTTCTTCTCCTCCATTTGATGTATATACATCTCTAAATTCACATTTCTATCACTACAGGAAAGGTAATCTAAGGGAATATTATTGTACTCTGCAGAAAAAACATTCATTTCTGTTCCCTTTCTGATGGCTGTGAATCAGTGTCATCAGCCTATATGGTATGTCAGGAAGTAGTTGATTTGCTCTATTTACTATTATATCAGATTGTATGTTAATAGATGCAAAATGTTCATATTTTACCTAAGTTAATAGCATTTCTCCTTTTCCCTTTCTCATCAACTTGGCAGAATTTTCCTATTCACAATCTGTATGGGAATATTTAATTTCCTTTTTCTTAAATAAGTTTTAATTTATATATTTTATGTCTCTTTCGGACATTCTGAATTCCTATTACGTTCTTCAAATAATTTGGGATGAAATGTCTTTCTGAAAGTCTGAAATTGCTCGACTGGAAGCAAATTTGAATTATTTTTTCTTTTTAAATCCATAGGACAAGTCATATAGCGTGGCCAGTACCAATAAATCTTCTCTACATTGTTCTGCCAGTGGTCTCTGCCCTGACCTACAGAAAGTACATCCTTCCTTTTAGATTGAACTGTAACTCACTGTCACTTTGTCTTCATTCTTTTGATTGTTCCAGGCAGATCCTGTCAAGTGACACTTGTGTCATATCTGATACGGATTATTAAAAAATACATCTAAACCAACCTATGCTGCTTATGAAAGCAAGTGCATCTGTAAATATTTAGGAATTTATTGTCTTATTTTAGTCATTTACATTTATTTAGCCATTATTTTTTAAAAAATAAATATCTGTAGAAAAAAATATATTTAACTTCATTAAATGATACATCTCTCTACAGAGCTGCATACATATGTTCTAAGAGCAAAAGCCAATACTACTTCACATTTTTGATACAATGTTACACTATACAGTGTTTCTTTCAGATGTTTTTATTTAAACATATACTTAGGTACCATCAAAATCAAAAGAATTCAACCATAAAACAGTATCATTTAAAAAAAAAAAAAAAACTTTTTTTTCTTTTATAGTTATTGGGATTTGGATATACTTTTACACTGAGGGAGAAAAAATCACTTATGATTTACATAATAAAATCTGTTCATATAATTATAGAATTATATTTTATAATCCCCAAATATTTTAGAATTAATATTTTAGAATTATCGACCAGCAGATAACTCCAGTAAGGAGATACTGAGTATTAAGCTTTTACGGTTAATTAACTAAGGAAGGAGTTGATAGACATCTTTAACTGTTGTCTCATGAGATTCCAACTTCCAGAGAGAAGATAATTTAACAATATTCACAGATTTTCCCTTCACCAGCCCCCTATATGAGTTCTTTGCCTTTTCCTTTGTAGCATGAAAATTTGTTAGTTGTAACACATCTTCCCATCACCAGCATGTTTATATTAAAAACAAAAATAAGAACCTTTTATAGAGAGAAAAAAAAGAAATAATGTTAAAATATATCCCAAATAATATCCAAAATAAAAGGTTCCTTGTGGTTTGAAGGCATATCTTCTATCATTTCTAAGTGAGCATTAGATCCTCACAGTAGGTGTCAATCCCACATAACAGGTATCAGACACCTAAAATTAAACAATCCACACTAAAGGATACAGCATAGTAGAATAAAGTTGACCATTAAGATTAGAAATTGTGCCTGAAAATCAGACTGGACTGTACCTGAAAAGGGATAAAAGAAAAAAACTATAATACTCACTCTAAGAACACAGACTGTGGAACCTGAGTAAACTTGAAGAGTTCATTTGCTCAAGAAGAATGTGAAAAATATAAAACGAGCTAAATTTCAAAGCTAAAAAAGAATCTATCATTATACATATGGAGAAGTATTCCAGGACTGAACAACAGATCAGATAAAAGAGGAATGTAGAAAGTTGAAGAGCGACACGAAAATGAAGTGCCAGAAGTCAGTAGCTGGAGGTACAAATGTGAGAAAATGGAGACATTGGTTTAACTGAGAAGAGTGATGGATGAAGAGACAAATGCTTAGAGAGAGGAGGCTGATTTGAAAGCAGAAAATGAACAGTTGAAGGAAATGGAGCAGAATTTCAACTTGCTTTTGAACCTATATTGAAATAAGTGGTCTAGACACAGCTAGAGTCACTGGAGCCTTCAGTCACCAGCAGCATGAGGAGATAACACTGCTTAAGAGTAGCAGCTCTGGACTAAGGATGGATTGATTTGTGCTGTATTGCAAAAAGATGAAGAAAAATGTTACTCCTACATTACTATTATGAAAAGAGTGCTATCACAAAGATTAAATGGGTCAAACTCTTTGTTTCCAGGTACTTCTCAAGAAGTTATAAATCTAATTCTGATCTACAGTATATTTGCAACAGGATATTGGCCAACTCTGCTTTCCTGAGGAAAGGAACTTCAGACTCAAATGCCGAAGGTGATGAGAACTGAATGTAGCTGTTTGTCACTATAAATCCCTGGCAAAGTTAGACTAATAAATATATGTCTGGGAGGATATATCAGGTCTCAGTTCCAATAGGTCTTGGCATGATTCATTCTGCAAACCAAAATGTCAGATAAAATTATTTATTTTGCATTTTGCACATAGTCCAACTAAGTGGCAAAGGAGATAAAGCAACAAAACAGAGTATTGCCAAGTTATTATGACCTGTTGCTGCAGTCTTTGTTCCATATAGTATCAAAATCGTATCACAGATATATACTAGGAGAGGCATCATTCTGGAAAAGAGTCTCCTTAAGAAAACAGTCACCTAGTCTGGCAGTAATAGAGGGAAACAGAGGCAAATCTATGTGCGAAATACCTCAGGTTATCAAGTCAAATACACTGGGACAAAGGGCAACATAGATAAAGTACAGAGTGGCACATCAAAATGGAAGGGACAATAACAGAGAACAAGGATATTGCATCCTGAACAGTAGGCTGGTGGAATACAGGAAAAGGATCATCCTCTATAGAAATAGGGTTTTTTAGTAGTGTTCTTCAAGACATGAAAAACTTACAGTCTTTTAGAGCAATATAATTTTCAGAAACCTTGAAAAATATATATATAAAAGAGAAATCAAACAGTGAAATTGAAGACATTTCTTTGCCCATGGTGAAACAGATGGTTTGTATTTGGCAGAGCTAATACCAAGGCTCCTCTGGAGGTATCACACATGGCTGTTTCTTTATGTGGAATGGGAGATGGAGGACAATTTTTCTGCATTCTTGTCCTCTAGATTTAATGATAAGCTAAGCAAATTCCTCAGCGTATAATTTTCAAACTGATATGAAAATATTATCAGGATTTTCTGGAAAGCTTAACCAACTTTGGCATAGTAACAAGAGGGGGCATGAGAAGTATTTTAAAAATAACTTTCTGATACTACTGTAGGGCAGGCAATGACAGGAAATGATGTTTTAATGACACACAGTGTAGTGATAGATTTAGTTAATTTTCAGGCCTAGCTAGAAGCCCTCCAGGCTATTACAGCTCTAGTCAATCATGCAATTTGTTATTATCAAAAAGACTGGAATGGCGATTCTGTCAAAAGACATCCCAGAGAATACTGTATGCAGCAAATAGCGAGAGATTTGGCAACTCACAAGCAGAATTATGTATTTACACAGTCTATGTAAAGCTGGAGGGCTAATTCAAAAGGCAGTCCAGATTCCCTCCCAGAGGCCATCTCAGCAATTACTGAAGTGTTAGTTGACTCTGAGGAAGAGGAAGTAATTTGTAAATGCAATTCAATATCTCACCAACATAGTGGGTTATAAAAGGCAGTTGACTTATAGAGATTAATAATGACTGTTACGTTTAAATAAAGTAACTGGTTGTTTGCTTTGGTCCTGGCGTGCTACTCAGGGCCCATGGCAGCCATTGCAAGCAGGACTAAGTCGTCTTCTGTAACAAACATAAAACCAGCAGATTTTCACCCAAAGGGAGGAGAATCTGTAGAATTTGCCTTCAACCTTAGGGAATTCTTGTGGGTTCCTGCAGCAGTAGAGAAAGTTTTTGTTTAACAACATTCATGGTTACCAATAGCTCAGATGTTTTTCAAAAGTTTTCAGGTATTAGCCAATTTCCAACTGCAATTAATTGCAGCCTGTTTATCTAAACTTGACATCCAGTTTCAAACAGATACTGCTGTTTCTCGCTTCAGTGTCTACTGCTGTTTCTGAAATGTCACACATTCCTGCAAAACTTCTGCCTTCCTGCCTGCCTGAGGTGACTGTGTTATAACAAAGGTAAAATGAGTCTGAGAAATCATTTAAATCTCCTCACAGGGGTTTTGTGAGCTTTAGTTAATTAATATTTGTAGAGCACGCCGCAATCTTCAGATGACTAGGTACTACAAGATATTGGCTATGTTGTTAATTATGATGACGATTATTCTTATGCGGTTCCAAGCCATACAGAGCTCAAGGATGTTACTCAAGAAGACAACAATAATTTCTCATACCCTAACTCCTCAGGGTAAGATTTAGAAACATTTTATTTCCCCAGGACACTTTCTAACACCATGATTAATTTAGCTACTTCTCTTTACAATCTGATATTCAATGCATGGATTGATTAAACCTATCTACGACAACATAAAGAGAAGTGTTGAAAGACAGAAAAAAATGTCTTCTATTATGTTATATTGCCACTGACCCATTTGCATCAGTGCTAGTTAACAGCCACAAAATTTGGTGATAATGGTAAACTTTTACTTTACTGGAGACTTTTGTGATCTTTTCCTTTCTTTTCCCTTCATTATTACAGAAAAGTATTGGAAATGGTTGGTGTAGAAACAATGAAAGATAACAAGCAGATTTCAGTGCACATTTAAATACTTCATATATTCTCCAAATATATAAAATTCAAATATATAGAGAATTCTGTCAAATTCTCTCCTTTAAATTTTATTTTGAGATATGTTTTTCTGTGAGGGTCAGAAACTGGAAATCAATGCTGCAAATTAAAAACTCCATTTAATTGACAGGACAAGAAAATTATAGTACCTTCCAATTTATAAAAGTCACAATTTCATATAGCTTTTTCTCTCCTCTCCTCTCCTCTCCTCTCCTCTCCTCTCCTCTCCTCTCCTCTCCTCTCCTCTCCTCTCCTTTAAATATCTACAGAGGTGCTCATGTCCGGGAACAATCAGGTCCTTAATCATCCTATAAATGACTGCGGAGAAACAATCTTAGGTCACTATCTGGCCATACCTCTTTCCAGCACAAAGCTGGCAAAGGTAAGCATTAATTTCAGTGATGTTTTGGACAACTTTTTATTTTTGTCATTGTTTCCTATTACAAATAATTATTACTCACAAAAGACAAGCAACTCTGGTAACAAGAGTCCTTGCTCCATGGCAGATAGCTGTGGCAATTAATTAGCACATTTTTACTGACAGTAGATCTAAAACAATATCTTCCTTTTTCATAAGGGAGAGGGTCCCACATCTTGGTCAGTGTCAACACTGGTTAAATTTTCTCATCATCAGCATTATTTGGATAAATTCTTATAAAATTTGCTTGATTACAACCCCCTTTTTCACACAGATCTGTTTCTCTTGTCTGTAGGGTACACTGAAACAGTCCCTTGGCTTCCTTCTGAAATATTTGAAAGGACTTTCATCTTCATATGTTTTCATATGCTACTTCCTTCCATCCATGTCCAGGCTGGTACTTCTGTCTCTAAGCCACAAGGCTCAAATATGCAGGTGTTTTCCACCATGATCTGGGTTGCCTTGCTGCCATGGTTGTGTTTTGAGCTGAGAGACAGGATCTTTGTTAGACAGAGAAAAGCACACAGGAAGGACAGGGAGAGCATATTAGCATTAGTTTAGATATTAGGATAAATTTCTTCATGGAAAGAGTGGTGAAGCAGTGAAACAGGCAGCCCAGGGAAGTGGTGGAGTCACCAGCCCCGGCAGTGCTCAAGAAACTTGCTTAGGGACATGGTTTAGCAGGCAGGGTGGTGATGGCCTTGTGGTTGGACTCAACGATCTTGAAGGTCTTTTCCAATCGCAAAAATAATATATCACTTCTCCATTTGCTTGCACGGTGAATGCACATTTAAACCAGCAGGCACACTGGACGATGACATTATTTTAAAGTTGGTGGGAAGCCAAGAGCGTCTTCCCTGAACTACGTCCTTCCTTCTAATTCTGAACATTTCCAGCTTCCTGGTGTGTTATCATCTCCCAGAAGAGCAAAGACCTAGCAGGTTTTAATGGCCTGAAATAGCACTGGACAGTTCAATGCTTAAGCAAAACAGGTTTTTCCTCTTATCCATCAGGTATTGAAAAACAGGCATCAGATTCCTATGAAACTATTGAATACGTTTTTCTTATGAAGCTCTACAGTTCCACAAGTAAATCATGCTGGACTAAAGTCATTTTCATTTTTCTTCCATGAATCAAAAAGCTTCATGCTAACAGTAAAAACATTTTCAAAAACGTCCTACTGTAGAATTGCATAGCGAAAACCAGCATGGTTCATGAGAAAAAATTCAGCTCCATTAAAAGGATCAAAAATATATCACAAATTACATTTTCAAACTGATAGTCATTCGGCTAGAAATAACATTAAAAATCTATTCATAAAGAGTAATAGGTCAGCAAAAGCCTACTATTGTTATATATGCTGTATGGATTATTCTGCCACATTTATTTGCTGCGAGAGATTGACTTCTCATGGCAAGTAGGGTATATCTGTCATTTAAAAATTGAATAACTTGAGCAGTTCTGGTGGAAACATACAGACACTTCCATATTCGAGCCAATATTATTTGGGAAATGGCATTAAGTGTTTAAGTAAAACACAGAGAGCCCAAATACTTATTTAGAATGAATTTACAAGGAAACATTCACCTTACTTTAACTCTTTTCTATTCAAAACTCTTGTGTTATAAGAAAAGGAAAAAACTTTCACTTTAAGCTCCATTAAATAAGCAGTGTAACATTCAAAGAGATTTAAGAAAAGACATTTTGTATCTACTTGAATGGGAAAATAGGATTAATAATTTCATCTCTGCTTCAGTTTAATATGCAAGTCATTGACTTTGCAGGAACTATAGCAGACAAGTAATCACAAGTATGCTTGTAGCATTCTCCAAAGGACATGCCAGTGAAGGAAAGATAAAAGTCTGCAACTGTATTTATTTTCTAATTAGCACAAGGTGTGATGCACTACAATCTGTTCACATAGCATAAATGAAACTTTAAATGGTTATGAATTTTTTTTTTCCTTTGGGAATGATTTGGGAAGCAGTTAACTTGCTAAAGAGAGAAATGGTGCAGAGTAGCCTCCCGTTAGTGAGGAACATGCTAACTTTCATGGACCCAAAAATGTCATCAGATATCAAAATACAAATGATGGTATATGACTGACACGTCTGAATGTAAGTAAGTAAGCAATACCCCCAGTATTTTTGTGTTCTTGTCACAAAAAAAAAAAAAAAAAAAAAAAAAAAAAAAAAAAGACTTGTGAACTTTAAACCTGAGGTCATTTTCAGCAAAAATAGAGATTGTGATATCAGCTTCAGACTTACTGGGAAACGGTGAATGGATGATGAAAAATAAGATAGAATTTATAAAGAATACCGTGCTTTGAAATCTTGAAATTCATTTTAAAGTACCTTAAATCCACTTCCAAGTGATTTACTAAGTAGTATCACATCTTGTCTTGTACTAGAAAGATAACTTTGCTTCTTATAACGGTTTTATCAATTATATCTTTCAAAAATGTCAGATAGATGAGAGCTTAGTCTCATAAAGCAGCTCCAAGACCTATTGAGTCTACGTAGAAATTGATTCTGTACCTTGGTGATACTGTATCTCCTGAAATGTTGGGTTACTTGCATCTGATAAGACGCTCCAAAACAAATAATTTCCAAATACTGAACCTGATTTGGATAGGGTAAAGACTACTTAGTTTAATCCTTATTTCTCTATCTTTCTTTTCAGAAGCCTAACATACTTTAAGTCTAGACTTCAATAATTCAAGTAAACAGTAAGTAACAAAATTCAATCCCCCCAAACAGGCTTTCTTCTGCAGTCCCTAACTGGCAATTTACTGCATATTTCAATAGCGCATGATTTTTCACAAATTTCATTAGTACACCATTGATTGCTCATTTTTCAGCTCTCAAAACAATTTAACATAGTCTCTTTCATGCAGAGAATAACATATTCATATTATTTGATTTTTGATGAAACCAAATGACCCTTTAAATTTGCAATAGGGTTCTTTAATTTTGCATGAGTTTCTTTACTGCTGTTCATTTAATTCTCTGTTTCCATTAACCATCTGCAAGCATTTGACTCTATGACAATTACTCAGCTGTGCCACATCATGACTGACATATTTTATAAACGTTTAAAAGAAAAAGAGAGCAAGAAAGGGAGGAAAAAAGCCCCACATTCAAACAAAAATGTCATAGTTCAGAAGCCTGTATTTTCCATACAGCTGAGACATCTGAATAGTAATTATTGGTCCAATTGTAAACCCAGCCTAATTGCATTTTGTCTTCCTTTCTGATAAGCACTTCATGATGATGATGATTACTCTCACTAAAAGATGTTCACTCCATTGATGTTTCCCCACACCAAGAGCCAGAGGGCCCTGCAGATAAAAGTCTACGCAGACAAAACTGCTCTTTTCTGTTTCCAGAACAGAACTGGCCATGAATTTTCGAGGGAGAAAGAGCCTCTGTGCACTCGAGCGAGAAAGTAGTCTAGTTTAGATGTCTGCGATTTCCCAGTCTGCCCTCTGCGTGAGGGGACTTGGACCACTGTTCATTAGAAACTGCTTTAATTAACAAACCTAACCAGGAGGCCAGCTGAGGTAATCAGTGCTGATGAACTAAGCCACTTCTCTGCATGCATAAAAAACTGTTTTTCCTCCTATTTTTAAAGCCCTCAATTCAAGAGAATTTGAGTTACTGATGCAGTGTTTGGGATTACTAAAATGTTTAGCTGTAATAATTTGTTCTTAAAGTTTGCATATTTAGTGATGAGTTCCAGAAGAAATGCTAGGAAGACCAGTAACACATGGAAACGAGTTGATATGTTTGCATAAATCGCTGTATTTTCAAAATCCAACTAAGTTAGACATCTGCAAGATTAAATCAACAAGCAAAAGCAAATAACTACAGTTTGAAGTCTCTTACACCTTTGGCTCTTTTAGAAGGATAGTGAAAGTTTTGACAGAAGCAGAATATCAAGTTTTCCCAGTAGACCGAGGAATTTAAATATTTTTTCCATTTGCAAATCCTGTTTATTTAAGTATTTTTCTTTTAAAAATGTAGAATGTATGTTATTTTCTTCATGGCCTATTAAAACCAACATTTTTCTTACCCACCTCTCTTATTTCTCTATGAGAACAAGGTTTTTCTACCTTATTTTTTTTCTTTTATCTTTTTATATGTTTGTTTTTCTTTAGAATGAGAATTATAATAAAACCTCATCATAAATATAAACAGGAAGGAGTTCAATTCTGAATTGTATCTCCAAATCATTTCAGTCTTATTAGTTTTATCCTCCCTAGTGGTAAATATATGATGAAATATAATAAAGATATGATATGAATGCATGTCAGTTTACATCCTCTGTATATTATGGAACCGGAATGTTGTTGAGGCTCATGCTGAAAGAGTACTAAGCACTATATTTGCTCCTGTATGTATTAGCATGTGTTTCAGGCAGGTGAAAATAAAAAACTTCAGTCATCTCTTGCTCAATGCTTCCATTTAGTTGATGATCATTTACTTACTTAAAAAGTCTTTTTCTAGAGATCAATACAATACCAGTCCAGAACTATGTGTAGGGAACAGCTTTTAGTTTTCCATAATTACCTGATTATGTCATAGTTTTTACCTGAAAGATTAATCAATAGGGAAGATTACAATTTGGGTTACCTCACTATTCTCTCTGCCACTCCATAGCATGACAGGCTATAATAAAAGCACTAACTTCATTCATTTTCATTTATAAATTACATATCTACATTTTTCTTTTATTTTTTGGAAAAAAAAAAAAGAGTGGCTACCTCAATGTCTTTTGGCAGTTAAAATACAAAAGATAGTCAATTGCTGGATCAGAGGCTGTAAATTTTGGTTGGTAACTGAAAGCGCGATACCAAGCTCACTAACTACACTTTCATTACACATTTCATTTCACTTTTTTTTAAATTAAAATACTTTTAACTGTAAAGATCATCAGAGCTGGATGTGGCATACTTTCATGTGGCTAAATATAAGAAGTGGCTTAACTTCTGAGGATAATCCTCAGAAAACCTAGTCTTCTTATTGCTTCCTTTTCTTAAATGTACTTTTTCTTACTCTCAAATAACTCTTCTTTCTCCTAGGATTCTTGCTTTTTGAAATTTTCCCACACTGGAAAGAAACTGCCTGTCTGGTCCTTCTTTTTAAATTGCTGAAATTTCAAAAGCCTGCTCTTAAAAATTCAGAATATAAGCTATTACTCAACAGCAGTTGTATTAAGTGAAGTTTTTACTGGATCTGTGTAAATTTAAAGAAGAGTAAAGTATTTTGTAATCAATATATTTTATGTTATTTAGTAAGAGGTTATGCCATTAAGGCTGCCTCTATAAATGATTTACTAAGTAATAAAAGAGCTTGGAAACTGCTCGTACTGCATCTCAGCACATATAAAACTGTACTTATAAAGGTTTTAAAAAACTTTTAAACAGAGTTAATTGCTCTGAATTAATATTTTCTAGAAGAAATTAGTCCTTCTCAAGTATCCTGTATTTGTGATGTCCCTGTCAACAGATTCACTTTAAAACTTTATACTTGTTGATAAAGGCATTCATTTTAGGGCACGGCTAGGAAAACCACCTTCCTGTTCTAAGAAATGGAAAGCATAGAAATTATATATTAAGTATTTTATAAACGCCACATTTACTTTTGCATAAAATTTTAAAACCGCCTTTGGACCTCTATTTCTCAGCAACTCAAGGAATCAATGAAATGACCTTGGAGTCTTTTTATTTATTTATTTATTTATTTAAAGAAGTAAACATGATGCCTGCAAAGACTCTTTGCTTTGTGGTTTGCACATGAAGTAGCACTACAGAAAAAAAGAAAAAAAAAAAAAAAGAGAGAGAAGAGTTTCAAGTATTTAAAAGACAAGACATGAAAGTCTCAAAAATCATTCCCTGAAATGTCTGAATGCTTACTCAAATCTTTTGAAACTTAAGAACAACTAGAAAAGTCTACAGGAAAGAGAGACTGCGTGAGAGAGACTATTGAGAGAGACTACATGAGTTGGGCCTGTTCAGCTTGGAGAAGAGAAGGCTGAGAGGGGACCTTATTAACATGTATAAATACATGAAGGGGGACTGTAAGGAAGAGGGGGCCAAGCTTTTTTCAGTGATGGCCAGTGATAGGACAAGGGGTAATGGGTGCAAGCTTAAGCACAGGAGGTTCTACCTGCAGGTGAGGGGGAACTTCTTTACTGTGACGGTGACAGAGCCCTGGAACAGGCTGCCCAGAGAGATTGTGGAGTCTCCTTCTTTGGAGATCTTCCAAACCCGCCTGGATGCCGCCCTGTGCCGCTCTAGGTGTGCCTGCTGGAGCGGGAAGGTTGGACCAGATGATCTCTAGAGGTCCTTTCCAACCTTGAAAATTCTGTGAAAGTTTTCTAAGACTTATGATTCTGACTGAGATACAAATGCCTCTCTACTTTTCCTTCACCATGCACATCCATACACTCATCTAAACACATTTTCCTCCTGAACTTTACCTGCCAGGTAAAATCATTCAAAATAAAGCAAGTCAGTCACTAGGAGACAGCTGAAACCTCATGAAAGGCTTCACTTGCAGTTTTACATAGAGTTTCTTATCAGGACTTAATCTCTCCACGCAAGTGCTCCTTTTACAGGCAGCTCAGCAAGAATTATGATTGTAGAAAGATGATCAGTGATAGCAGGAATACACTAATTCTGATCATTTGATCAAGTCATATTATATTAGATCATACAGTAATATGACATTTGTCATGGTAACAGAGAAGCTGCCAAACATAACAACACTAACTTGAAGAATAAATTTAACTAGGTTAACCAAAATACTTGAGAAAGTCTACTCATATTTGCTGCAACAACTACTGTGAAGAGATGCTGCAGAGTCTGATTCTTGGCTCTATCCAGGGCATAACAGACAGCTTGTGCTCTGAGATGCAGAGATGCAGAGTAATCAACCAAATTCTAAAATTTTGAATAAATAGCATGCTTTAAGAGAGTATGATTGCATGCTGGGTGTGGGTAGTACATTTTGTAAAAAAGTGCTCTTGAACTCTTTGTGCTTCACGGAGTAAGTTAAACAGTAAGAATATTATGTCTCAATTATTTCAGTACTTACTTTGTGGGAAGAAGCACTGGGTGAAAAAAAAACGTGAAAGAAATAGTTACGTAAATTACTTTTTCCATCTTATTGGTCCGGGCCAAATTTTCCTTTGAACTTAATGGGCTTCACATCTCGCATTTGTTCTTTTGAACATTTGTAAGTAAGACTGGGAAGATTTGTTTCATCAAATCATGTCTCACTAATTTCTTCAGAATAAGTCTTTCTAAAGACCTAGCTCATCTTTCATTCATTCAATTCAACAGAATTCTTGAATTATTTTTATGTGTGTCACTCAAATTCTCCTTCGCTGAGGTACTGCAAGTGAATTTAAGTAGTACCAGTTGGTGCCAAATGCTAACTTGACTCTAGGGGCTTAGTCCACCACATTTTGGTAATATCACATATCAAAAGAAGCCGTGTGGGAAAGTATGGAGTAATAACTGAATTTCTTTTAACATTTTTCCACTTGTTTTGCTCATTTTTTCCCTGACATTATTGCAACTTTGTTTACATTAGCTTTATGCAATCTGTAATGCCAGAACTTCTGTTAGGCCCTAATTTTTCTCTAAGCTTCTCCTTTTCAAGAAATTCTTTCACATAATATGCCATTTATCTATAGATGTTTGTGTGCTTAAACAAGTAATTTCAACTAAATGAAAACAATCTCTTATTAAACAGGTTGTTATGCAGCTGCTTTCAAGACCAGCTTCTCCACTTCTTCAGTTTCTTCAGCTAAGCATAAGGAAAAGGTTGACTGTAATCCTGCTGCCTGCCCTGCACCCCCCTACAGAATCCCCAACTCTATTGTCTCACCCTCACTGCAGCCAAGGCTGCTTCTGACTTTGACATCTCCAAAGAGTTTCTCCTTCTTTATAAGTCATTATCTTAACTCATAAAGGATGCAAAACCAATCAAAATAAAATAAAAAAAAGAAAAAAAAACACTGAACAAACTGGCATATAAGAAGTTTCACAGAACATCTATGAAAGAGAAAACACTAAGAAAAACAAAACCACAACAGAACAAAACAAGAAATGATAAACTTCAAAACCTAGATCCGAAGCATAGGAAATTCTAAAGTTGAAGACTTTAAGAAAGACTTGAAGACTTGAAGAAATAAAAAGGTAGGATTTGAGAGTCCTGAAAATTTAAAGGCTATTGAAATTCATGTTGGTGGTTATCAGTACATTTATAGAGTAATGAATGGGTAACTGTGTGAATGTTGCATTCATGGTGTAAAAGTAAAAGACACATAATTCATCTCAGAATACATATTTTTTGCTTAGCCTGCAGGTCATTAATGCTTTGGGACTAAAAAAGTTAAGGTATGATACCTTCATGATAAGGTATGATGGAAATTTCCATGATACCTTCATGAATCCTGGTGGAGTCCAATTGTCCTTCCTTTTTGATGGAGCAGAAAGGCTTTAGATTAGTCGTAAGTACCTAAGTGATCGTGGAAGGTCATACCACTGAACAGCAGTAGTCTCAATGTGTCTTTGCAAAATCCATTCAATATCCCCAGCAATCACTTAGATAATTAAATTATTCTATGACTCTTCTCATTTAAAAAGTACCTTAATAATACAACATTAAATGGATACTGCCTGAAGATGATAGATTATCCATATGTTTTCCGAATCCCACCATATATAAATACTACTTTCAAGTTTTTCTATAGTGATGAATTTCCTCCTTGAAAAACTTTTCTCCCTTGAAAAAATAATTAATATGCTATTTCCATTCTTTTCAAAAGGTGTAGTGCATTCAAGTGTGGATATCCTAGAGTGGATATCCTGTGCTGGATAACCTGTTACATTCCCAATTACTGCAGTCAAATAGTCAAATTCTCATCAAATATTAGCTTCTGGATTCCCAAGGATTCTGAGGCTGCTCAGTCTTTTTTCTTTTTTTTTTTTTTTTTTTGGTTTGTTTCTGAACCACCTGTAGTGTTGTACAGTTACAAACAGAGCAGTGCAGACATCCCTGGCAATAGTTTGGGAAGCACTTTAAAGCCACAACAAACTCTGGGCAGTAGCTTCACATGCTTTGGTCTGAAGAAAGCTCATACCCTAGAGCTCGTTTGCTGCCATCACATCACCCCACACCACCACACAACTACTTGTCTTGGGAGGAAGTTCTTTTGTACATAAGTGTGTTAGTATTTTTTAGAAAGATGGAGAGCAAGGAGTAAAAGGCCTGGAACAGGTACGTTTTTGTTACATTTTTTTGTAGAACAGTCTGTGCCATTTTCTGTGAAGGCATTTCAGTTTGGGAATTGTGAAAGGAAGAAAGAAAGAAGAATAAAAAAATGTCCAGATCAACAAATAGAGAAGAAAGATTTGCTGTCTCCCATAAAACAATCCTTATTGTCCCTGATTATGGTATATAGATTTCTTTTGGCTTCCACATATCATCTAAAGGTCTATATCCAACTCTTAGCTTTTCTCAGCTTTCTTACCTAACTAAATTATACTAATATTAAACTTCTCTGTGTTACAGTTTCTTGTTTCCTTACATACTAACACACATTATCATATAATTAGTTTAAAATTAATTATATGAGAATAGATTGTTGTGTTATCTAAGCATTTGTTACAAACATTGCGTACAAAAGTATTTCTGCTCTGGACTTAGAGAGATGCTATTATTTAAACATATTTTTAGATTAGTAATGTTATTGAAACTTGTTCGCTTTCACAAGACACCACATAAACAGTAATTCTGATCTGGTTTATTTTTCAATACCTCTAGATTTCAAGGGAAATATACTTTCTGTCAAAGTAAGATCATTTCTGCCTCTTTTCCCAATATAAAAATGAGCTGATTCCCAAAGGAAAAAACGTCCTCCAATTGGCATTTCCTGCTTCTAAATTGTAGTTTTCTGCCTCCTCCTTTTGATTACTTTCTAAATTGACTATTGTTTTTACTGACATAAATAAGATGACACTGCCATGAGAAAAAATACAGATGTTATTGCAATTGATTATTTTTCTTTTTCTGATATTAAAGTTTGAATGTGTATGTATCTAAACTGAAAGATGTGTTCTTCTCAAAATGTGATTTGTAAATGCTACAACTTGGGGACTCCTTTCTCTGACTGCATATTGTTTGGGTCAGGCTCTGAGGATTTTAGTTATTCGATATATCTGGATTAAAAAGGATAAGTGGCTGGTATAGGAAAACATTTATAAGTTTTAAATATGTGAGTGAAAGTACTAAAACCAGCATGGATATGTGGAGGTTTAAAATTAAACTGCTTTGCAAAACTGAGCTATGCTCTCTCTAGAAACAGCATATGACTTTTAACAAATTAGAGAAAATAGTATATTAATCTTTAGTCCAGAGGAACTCAAAATAGATCAAAATCCAATATATGCGAGCTAACCCCATCTATTGCTTATATTTCTGAAAGAAAGTCACTTGGAACAAAAAATTCCACTATGTCTTTGTAATTCTCTTGTCAGAGACTGTGATGAAATATAGTGATCTTCTGAATTCTCTTGCAGTCTTTGTATTTTGTATATGAAGTGAAAGAAGGAACTGCCATAGATTTCAATAACTTTCAGAACCAATCTTCCACTGTCTGAACAAACTGTCAGCCTGATAGGGATTGAATAAGCATGTTTACCTGTGATTTTACACAGGAAAAGGTATCATTTTAAAGGAAAATGAGGATGCATGAGTCATGAAAAGCATTATTACTGTTCAAACACTGTGTCATAGGAATAGATCATCAAACTGGCAAGTTATTTTCTGCTTTTCAGATTGAAGAAAGGATGTGATTTTCTATTATCAACAGCAAAGACTACATCATACTTAGGGAAGTGTCATGGCCAAGAAATCAATCAAGACATTTAGACTAATCTTATTATTTTGAAGCAAGTATAGGTTGTTTTCTTCCATGAGAAAAGACACTGCCTGCTTCATAAGACAGCATTCTAAGGTAGAATTAAAGATTTAAAAATTACTGTGCACATTTTCTCCATTGTCATATAAATGGTACCCGCTAGCTATACACACTGGGAACATACAGAGATCACTCCTTCATTGGCAAATAACATGAAATTAACTAATGCAGCCAACAGTTACCATGGCTGGAGTCTTTTGTTCCCCTAGCCTAGCTACATATGGCTCATCACAAGATCCTAAGGAAAAAAGAATGTTTTAAAAAATATTTGAGCTCTTAATTTTAGTTAGATTGTAATTAAATTGTTAGTGTGTGCCTATGCTACTTGAGCTTTAGTTTAAAAGTAAAACATATCCAAAACAGTGCAAAGACTTCCAAAAGGACTTTTCTGTGTTTTGAAGACCAGAATACAAATACTTTGTCTCTAATTATGAATCTCAGAAAGATTCTGAAAGGTGCCTAAAAAAAAACAGCAGGTAAACTGAATCTCTCGGGAAAAATAAAAACCCAAAGTAGCTGTATAAGATCCACCAATAAGGCCAATGAGGAGCATCACATAAAATGATTAGTTATAAATTCTGTCCTACTAGTTTCTTTAGCACTTCAGAAAAGTCTTGTGTTCCCTTTGTAATCGTTAAGACTTTTTATTCAAAGAAATAGCACAGTTCAGTCTTTTCTCTTAAAATACAACTAGGGGAGATAAGTGATGATGCATTCTTTTAAGAAAAAGCCAAGTAGTTAGAACTCTTTTTGTTTTCCTTCTTTTTTTCCTGCTCCTGGAAAACTCAAAATCTAAAACCTTAGTGCCTAAACAATGCCTGGTTATTTGCAGATGGAAAGCAGTAAGAGAAAAAGACAACATTCACTTCTTACTAAAAATCCTTTTGTCTCTTTTTTTTTTTTTTTTTACTCTGAACAAAAAAAGTAAAAAGTCATCAGCCTTACGTTACAGGGATAATGCAAAAAACTAGGTATGAGTTAGGTTATGTAGAAGAGATTGCTTCAAATGCACATCTGTGCAAAGCTGTGAAATTCACATCTTCTCTCCGATAGCTAGATAATATGAATTAAACTACTAGAATCTTCTAGACGCATTGGACTCATGCATGAGTATTGCTATATGGGAAGGAGAGCAAAAAAGGAGTGAAGAGCCATGCTGCACACTGTCCCAAAAGCATATGCGATGGAAGTACATTTCGCCTTTTTTTCAGATATTTATAGTCTCAGTATTGTCCTGAAACAAAATGTCTCCCAGAGCTCCAGTTAATGAGTTCTAGTTTCATATCGTGCCCCTCAAGGGATGTCTCTAAGAGTCACAGTTCCAGCTTTGGAATATTGACCTATGTTCAAGTGCATACACATACACACCCACAGACACACAAAGATTTTGGCATTCAAAAGAATCAAAGCCTCAGTCATATTAGAAACATTACCTGACATTTCTTATACATTTCTGTGTATAAATGAGGGCTGGAGCAACATTCTATGGAATCTTTTCTAGCACATGTGATCTAATTTGTAGGCATCTTCTTGTGTGCCTGTCACTGTGACAAAACAAGGAGACAAAAAAAAATGGACTGCTGTGTACAGAAGATGAAAATAACTGTGCAAGATCAAATAATGGCATTAGTTCTGATCAAAGCTTTTTAATGTTATGAAAGAAGAAAAAATATATTTTATGAAACAAGAAAATACATATATTTTCATTTTAAAGAAACCAGAAAAGTAAAATTCTAATATTTCTGGAAGCTTTACCCAAGTTTCACTGTTAAAATATAGTTTCTTTTTTGAATGAAATATTATTGACAATAATCATAATTCTGCTTTCTGTCCTTAAGTTCTTTAAAATAAACATGTAGTAAAGCTTTAGGTTCATTAACATTAGCAGTATGAAAAACTTTAAAATATTTTGAAAAAAATCCATATTACAGTATTTCAAATGTGCTTTTTGTTTCCAGTGCTAAGCATTTTGTCAGGAATTCCACTAGCTCTTAAAATTTTCAATTAGTTTTTTTTTGTTTCTGGCAATTTATTAGAGATCTGCTTACAATAAATGAATGTAAGTTATCAAAGGCTGAAATTCTGCTGCCAAAGTCCTGACAGCTCACCATATTTTTTCTATATGTTCTACAAGTATATATATGTATTCCTTCCAAAATTCTATTTGGTGGATGCTGTTATGAGTGCAATCATACTATTTGATAGCAATCGTTCTGCACTTTTTGCTTTTGCATTGTTTCTCGGAATCTTGGACTAAAATATTTGAGAGGGATAATGAGAGTTAAGAGTTATTCATGAAAACATAGATATGGATCCTTAGGCAACCTAAATTTTACTTCCAACTATGGCTAGGCTGAAAACAGTTATAAATTTGGGCAATAAGCTCTGTGAGCTTTATCCAACAGCAAACATACACACACTGAAGCCTTTGAGAAACTTTAGTATTTAATACCTGAAAAGACCTAACATTTAATATGTCTGTGTCTACACAGATATGCAGAAACTACCTCCATAGACTTATCAAGGACAAATTTACTTATGTCCTCTTTCTGAAATGTCCTTCAAACTTACTCTGGAGCACGTCCAAACAGGTTTTGCAGCTCAGCTCTGAGGATACTCAGAGTTTTAGACATTTCTCCAAGGGCTTCTGATAGTGGAAAACTGGAAATGCTGGCCCAGGTACTTAGTTGATTTATGTGGTCAGGCCTGGGCAGGCATCATTCTTCCTTGTAGGAAATTTCTCTGCTTTTTAAATTGTTGGGGAATGGTTAAGGGAGCAAGGAGGCTGCGATGTAGTGTAAGAGCAAGGCTTGGAAGGAAGCAAGGGGGCTTTAGTAACAGAAAAGTACGGGCAGTGAATAGGCTGTGGGGGAAAACAGGATCTGAGAACATGGCTTGCAGCATGGCAGCAAGCGATCAGCCAATCAGCAAAGGGGATGCAGAAGCTGTAACCACTGAAAATTGTAATAAGTGTGTGCTCACGTCTATATAGTCGACCTGTTAAGAGCAATAAAGTGAAGCCTTGATTGCTCATATTGAGTTTGTCGTGATTCCCTGTGCGCTGGGCACCAAATCCTGACGAAGGTCCGCGGCATTAAATCTCTACTCTTTAAATGATTTTTTTCAACAAAGACTAGCATTGGCTCTCCTAATATCTTTATTTTCTTTTCCATATGGTTTCTTGATGTAAATCAGAACAATATGTAGTATTCTGGTATCTGCTCCTCCAATATGACATATTCATCTTTTCACCTAACTACTATAAGCATTTTAACTAAAGATCAAAATGTTAGTATGTAGACAAAGCCGTTACACAGAGTGTATATACTGAGCAGAGTATATATTCATTTTGACCCCCTCATTTTCTCTGTCCAAGAATTTCAAGATATAGACCTATGTTACACAGGTATAAGCACCCTGTTTTAAAGTATAAAATTTTACACTTGACTATATCAGATTATGTTTTGTTTGAATGAACCCAAATCATAAGCATACACATTAGTCAGAGATACATGTGTTAAAATTCCAATGGCATTTGCAAGGCCTGGGTCTACCTTGCTGAGGTCTGGTGCTCTCTTTAAAGTCAAACCATGAATTTCTGGTGATTATTTGTATTTAGTGACTTTTAACTCAGTGACTTTGACTCTTGATCTTTTCTTGCTCCAGTTGCAGTCCAACATGTTGACTGCAGCCTGTATGTACAATATCACATAACCAGCACCAACTCAAATAGGTACACACTGAACATGCATATGTACATAGATACGTATGCACAATTAGTATTGCTATGCATATGTATATGAGTGTCTTTATAAAAGGCATTCCTTTTAACCCTTAGCTAAATAGGAAATACTTTTATTTTCTCAACACTTCAAGTGTCAAAAATAATAAACCAAGGAGATCATTGGTTAATTGGTTAACTAACAGGTACTAAGGTGTCCACCCAGGCTCAGAGACAGGAAACATTGCAGAGATTCCTGCCACCACCACTCTGCTCCACGCTTCCCAAGATGCCAGTGGGGCTGCATGTGGTGCCATGCGGCAAGGAGGGAGCAGCACGTGCGCCATGAACTCATGGCCTGCTGTCTTTGCGTGTGCCTGAAAAGACTGAAACTCTGGAAAATTCAGTAAACTCTCCCCCTAGAACCAAACCATCAAGAGGGATGGTATGGGCCAAACACCCAATAGACGGAACAAATGCAGGATGAGATAAGGACAGGTGCCCCAGTGAGGTCCAGCAGGACCAGCCAGGCTGTCTTGTACCCCACCCAGTTAAAGTCTGGGTAAGTAAATAACTGGGAAACAACAATTTAGGTCAGTCCATAGTGCTGTAGAGAAGGGATTTATTTTTCTTTTTCGTTTTCTTTCTTTATTTTTTTTTTTATACTTCCTAATGAGTTCATAAGATAAAATTTCTCTGTGGAGAGTTTTGTGGAGGCAGGGCTAACGGAGAGAGCTAACAGCCTGCACTAAGGTCACACTCTCCCTGGAACCATGTTGAGCAAGGAGTTAGTTGATAACAGGATGCAGAACCTGGATCTCGCCAGAGTGAAGAAACCGCAGGCATCCGAAGAATGTAGCAACAAAGGTGGAGTTGACATCTAAGCTGGAACCAATGATGAGCTGAGTTTTGCAATATGTATGAGGCTTATTAAGTGCATTATATAAGATGTGCTTGCGTATCAATAAATTGAGACTTGCTGATCATCTCCCAGCGTGCTTGTCTCCCGTCGCTTCCAACATTTCTCTCCAAGGAAACTGTCCTATAAATATGAGAGGTGACAGTGAACCATGAGATGACATATTTTATTCAAGATTGTCCACCAGGCTGAGCATATGTCTGTGAAAAGACATATCTCATATGTTTTCATTGAAAATATTACTGTCCTACATTAGAACATGATAGCTGTGAAATACAGGTAGTTGGAAGTTACTTAAAGCTTTATAGTCTGTACTGCCTCAGGTCCCTGTACTTGACTAAAATGAGCACATTACCTTTCTGTATAATTACAAATTACACAAATTACAGAGGATTTATAAAGTTTTTTAAAAAGTCCTTTTGATTTGTGACTGTATTATAATTATTTTCATGTTACATCTTTCAGTCTAATTTAAAAAGAAAAAGGAAGAATAACAATTTAATGGAAAACGTATAAATCTACTGACATGTCTTAAAGCCTCAGACGAATTTGCAACCTTCACACATCTATCATGCTGTTACCTGTAATTTGACGGAAGAAACTGAATTTGACGGTCAGGCACTCCTCCTCCTCCATCTCTCCTTTATCCTCCTTCTCTTCTTTCTCACTGATTTTAGTTGATGAAGATATTTGCCTGGAGCTGGAACTATGTGGACTACTGGTATATGGCTCTGTACGGGACTTCTAAAAAAACAAAAATGATGTACCATAGATGTCATTTTTGGGAGTATTTTTATACCTAAGTCCATGTGATCATCTTGACTCCAGTTTAGAGCATTTTCAATTTCTGTCTCCTTAAAATCTCCATTTTCATTCTTTTTTTTCTCCTTCTTCTAAATCTATAATCTAATGAATACACTCTGGCACAGAGGTGACCAAAATAACCCTGAAGCTTCTGAGAAGCTTTAATTGTTAATCTGAAAACATCAACACTCACAAATAGTTTGTTGCAGCTCTATAAAATAATTCAGTGTAATGAAGGACAAACCACTGGCCAAGCAGAATCATGTTCCCCTGAGCCTTGGAAGGCATCACTGTGATTTAGTTTAGCTGCTAATTGCTAACAAAAAACTTATTGATTGGAAAAGTTGCTGATATAGTGCTGACCTTTGTGATTGTCAGCTTTTAAGCCAATTTATATGTTTGACCATTGCGTTTGAATTCTAAAGTACTTCCTATGACAATTTTTTTTGTTTTAGTTTTTATTTTAAAAAATATTCCCAGATAGTAAGTACAAGTTAGGAATCTAGTTTTAATTTCCCTTTGTGGGTGATTAACTATTCCAGTCTTATTTTTTTTATGTATATAATTAACATTTCTGTTCTTTTTTTATTTTCATCTGCAATTGCTACTATGGTCTGTAAAGATTTTTTTTTTTCAACAAATATTGTCTTTGACTTTCAAAGCAAAATTCAAGGTACAATTGTGTGTTGCAATATGCTGATGAGAATTCAGTAAGCAGATTGTACAGAGAAGATCATGGAAATATTACCGTTTTGGATTTTTTTTTCTGATTGAAAAACTAGCCAACATATATTGTACATATACAACATACCTTGGCAATATCAGGAAATGTCACCATGTGACCAAAACCAAAAGATGTGAAAAAGGTTTATCTTTTCCATTTCTGGGTTAAGAAGTTTATCTTACATACATGTCTCCCCATCTCCATGGATACCAAAATCTACTAAGACCAGCACTGTAGACAGCAATAGCATGGTCTAATTTCTGATATCTTCACTGAATAGCCCCTTCCTCTGAAATAATTGCCTTACCAATAATGAGGCTGTTTATATAATAAGTTTTTTCTCAGTATGAAAAAAAAAAAGGTATTAGATTATTTTTGAATCGAACCAAACATTTTATCCGTCTAAAATTGCAAAGGAACTTAGGCATGCATGTTGTTAATATGGAAACTGGAATCTGTCAAGAATGCTAAAATTAAACATGGATTTTATAGAGAATTCCACAACGTGCTGATGGATAAAGTGTCTTCCCAAATTATGTTAACTATAGTCTCTGTAGGCACAAATTAATGTGTACAGACAAATGTGCTCAAATTATATAAAATCTATCATCAGTCATATATAATAAAGTGACTTGTATATGTATTTGCAAAGTTTTCATATGGAAATATGCAAGGAAATGCATAGAAGGCTACTAATTTTATTCTGGTTATACTAAGTTTCTATTGAAAAATAGACCTCTAGAATTACAAAACCTATGAAATAACATCCTAAATCAAATAGTTTAGAACAGTAACAGTAGAATTGACTTTCTTAAGGAATTTCTTCAACCTTTCCTTGACTGGGAATATTTCAAGATCATTCATCAGCTTTGATGGAAAGGTTGAATTTCTACCACAGCATTTATGGAACTTTCATGGAAACTTCTTTGTGAAAGAATTTGCAATCTTTCATGTGTTTGCTTCCATAAAAATGACTTCTATCCATTCTCCTGAAGTTGAAGGGGTTCTATGTCAACAAATAAATGACCACATTTATATTTCAGCATACCTCACTTATGCTATTCCTTTTAGTTTTCATTACGTTTTTTTAGGGAGCTTACCCTAAAACAAAACAGAAAGATGAGAGAAAGGTGCTTTACTTCATGTTACTGTGTCATTATGGTAAATTATGTTTATAACAGGCTGATTATAACAGATATGGTATTAATTATACATATAATTATATCCATATACAGCTCAATATTAGCAAATAGTAATGTGAGAAGATCAGCTCCTGTATTGAATGTCTCCTTAATTTGTCATTTTTATGATTTTTTTTTTAATAATCTTGCATAAAAATGCCTGTCATCAGCCAGCTTCCTTCTGGCAGGACTTCTATATAAGCTGAAGTACAATATTTATTCCACAGAGCACTGTGCTACTAAGTCAGCTGCACCAAAAGCTTTTTGATTCATACTATAGCACAGGAATGTGTTTTCCTAAATACATCTACTTGAATCAATCCATATTCCTTTGAGACGCCAGTTGTCATGAAGATGGAAATAATGCATGTCTGGAGATAACATGTTTCTGGATAACTGTAGGACAACCGAAGGCTGAGAGTTAGCCTCACCTCTTCAAAAGGGAAGTGATTATACCTTTTGGTTGTCTTTGCTACAGTGATCATACAGATGTAACAGCCTTCTATAAGCCTATTGATGACTAATAAATAGAAGAATCTAGGAAGATAAAGTTTCAAAGAATAAAGCTGAAGTTAGAATTGTAGTTCTCATAACCCTTCATTGATTCTGCTTTTTCAGTCTTCAATTAAAGGATGCTGGAAATGCAGGTTAGGTTTCTGGCCACTGCAATGGCATTATCCCTTATGAGTGTTTTGTTCTCCATAGGCTTCCCTGCAAATAACTTAGAGGACAATCATATATGTTTCCAAGGGAAAAAAACACCAGAAAAAGATGGAAGCAAACAAAAAAAGATGTAGTAGAGTATAAAGTGGCAGTAAAGCAGTAAAAAACACAAGTGCATCTTATTTTTTCCTTGCAGCTAAATTTTAAAAAGCATCTTAAATAAGTAGTACTTAATTTCGACTTACTTTGTTTAGCTGCTACAAGAAAGGACTGTTTCTTACAGGAATAAATACATTTTTTTTTTCTTCTTCGCTTTCTATGATAAACGAGTTTTCATAATTTTGAAATAAAATAACAGTGTGAACTGCAGCACCCTACAGTGTATTTTACAGGACATAAATATGACATAGCTACCTTATTTTAGGGTTTTAATAGTAATTACTGTCAAGACTACATACTCCTTTGAATCCAGTTTTGGGAATGAGTTATTGCATAGCTGAGGTCTGTTTTTATAAATCTTGTCATGGTATATTCCCACATCCACTGTAAAATGCCTGAGATTGAGGAAAAAACAGAATAGATTAATATTGAGTTGCTTAGACATTTGTTCATGATAAAGTCTAATCATGTTTTTGCCCATTACTTGGTCCTTCATATAAATTGGATCTTTATCTGACCTTGAAACTCAGGACAGGGAAAAGTTGACAGTATATAGACTTGAAAACCATTAAATTAAAAAAAAAATGCAGGACATGGATCATATATCAGTAACATACAAGATTATTTGGCTCTTGTAGTTATAAAATATTCACAAAATATACTGTATATATAAACATATATGTTTTTGCTAGATATTTATCTAATATTTTAGATAAAGTATTTATCTAATACTTTAAGAAATTAAACTTTTTCTCACAATTTAAATTTTATGTTGATAATGATATTTTATATTGTACTTTGTAAAAATTGTTGAATATATATAAAAAAAAGAATTAGGAAAACATCTATTTAAAAGATCTTTTGGAATTCTAGTTCATAGTTTCCTACATGTGAAACATTCCATAGGGACATAGCCAAAAATAATCCCTGACTCAACTAGCTTTCCATAGAAAGCAAAATTTCAGCTCCCTTCACTTTTCAAAGTTAGGGATAAAGTATAGGGTTCTGGTTCAGGAAAGTTTTAAAAGAACCTGTGTATATAGATGAGTGTAGATCAGTAATTTGCTTCATAATTCAATTCCCATTTCCCATCTCTCATTGGAGGGAATGCAGAGAGCTGTTGTAAGCACAAAGGGCAGTTCAATAGGTCCACTAGACTATTTTTCTCAGGGAGAACCAGACTTAGCTTTATTCAGAGACATAACTGCAATCAGAAGCATACAAAGGCTGACTTCATTCACACTGTGCCTTGAATTGACAGATTTTATTTCAGATTTCTAAAAACCTACTGTTTGGTCTGTTATAAATAAAAACATATTCTAATAACTTTATCTACCACCAAGATAATTTTATTTAGAGTACGTATCAGAATTGCTGCCAGCTTGATTTGGACAGTAAATTATGTACAAGAATGCAATATAAATGTATCTCATCAATTTACTCTGTTACTGTAAACAATCAATTAAAAATAAACCCTGACTTCTGTAGACTTTGTTCACAGCTTAATATTGACATCTACAATTTGTCAGGTTTCCTGTTTCACAACAAGATGAAAGCTCTATGACAGATGTAGTTCTTCTGGCTGTTTATATAATCTGCTATAAATTTAAACTTCTCTCTTTGCTAGGAAAAGCTGATGTAGCAAAAATGCTTGCACAGCTTCCAAAAGGAAAGGTAAATTATCAATATATGATATGAAGGATTTAGGTTGGTTTGTTAAAGTTGGTATTTCCTCCCAATTCAAAACAGTAACTAGAAATCCAAGATAAGTGATTTAATTTCTGTCATATAGACCAAGCCTAGTGTTAGGCTTGTTTGTGTATATTTTGCTGGAATGCCAACATGATCTGAAGAGCTGAGTCCCTTTGACGTATGAGGTGTTTCTTAACTAGTTGTGTATGCTTCTTTGGAATGCTATGCAAAGTTTTGGTAGAGGCTCTGTTCTGCTATGAAAACTTGGTAGAAATTTTGACTGAACCCGTATGAGAAAGAACGGCAGGGCAGCATGAGCTCAGTGTATAATAAATAGCATAAAGCATACCTGAACATAACTCACCTCGAGGATGAAGGCAGTGATTTTTCAGTAATTGAATAATTTGACCAAAATGAGTTTGCTCTTGATAGAATGGCAGTGACTCACTTGCTTTCTGTCATAAGAATATTCCCTCAAGAGATTTCAAGCTGTAAGAGAAAAATCAGTCTTAGGGAATTTCAGGGGAGTTTATTCTAAACTCCATGGAAGAATATCCGTGTGTAATGGAAAGTTTAAAATACAAATTACTGTAACTGGTTTCTTTACACTGAATCTGCTTTAGAGGTATGGAAAGGAAGAAGGAGTCATGTAGGAAGTTGTAATTTAAGTAGGGGAAGACTATGTTAGCCACTTCTCATAAGATATAAGGCTTTATGAGAAACATGAACCTTGAGAAAATTAGAGCAACTGAAAAAAAAATCATTTTGGAAAACCTTCATGATACATTCTTATAGGTTTTCAGGCTCTTAAATTAGTTTAGCAGCAGAACTGAAGCCCTCTTCTGGGATGGCCACCAGTGTATGCAAGGGCTGCACTCTTCATCTGAAAGAGGATTTGTGTGCAGGTATTTGCAAGGACATGAAGAAAAGCTGACTGATTTACATTTCAATGTTAATTTTTCTGATTTCTGCTTTCAAAATGCAGCTTGCTTGCAATGGGATATGTTTGACTTTTGGAAAGAAATACATTTTAAGAAGTAACATACTTTCCTTCAAAAAGCCTTTCTGGCCAGTATAAAGCAGGTTTATGCCCTTAATTTCTGAATAAACAGCCAATAAAATGTTGGAATTTCACTGCCTCAAAAGACACAAGGGGAAAAACATAGAAATTATTATCAAAGGTTTTATTTCATGTTCAAAATAAAGGTGACATGAAGCACAGTTAGGGCTGCAGAATCTTTCAAGCACGCTTTCAGGTCCTCAATCACATGAGCAAGAATTTGAAGGCCCTGCCTGACTCCCCTCTGTTTTTCAAGTGTGTATTCAGACTTACATAGGGGTTTCATATATTCCTCACCATGCGCATCTAGATGTATAATAGCTTTTTTGCAACCTTGGGCTGTTCTCTGTGCCCTGGCCACCTACACTGAGCAATAAGGGGACAAAATTGAAGAAGCTTTTTAGCTTTTATAGCTTATTGATTTTTATATTTTCTGATGTATTAGAGCAATTTTTCAAACGTATCCGCCTTACCTTGATATCTTGAGTGTGGAGAGAGGATTTCACATTTATTAGCTTTGCTTTGGTGAAAAAAAATACAGCAGTAGAAGTACTTCTGTGTTATCTCAGGGATATAAATGGTTTTGGTATAAAAAAAAATCAATTCTTGGAATAAAATTCAAAGCTTGTGTGCAAGTGTTACATAAAAAGCAGACAACAAGGAATCCACTTTTCCAAGTAGGTAACAAAGATAGTTTTAAAAAGTACAGTCCTGAATTGCAGTTGAACTCGCTGATGCTCAATACTTTCCAAATAAGAAACTTCTATCTTAATGGAGAGCGTATAATATGGTAAATACTTTTTTATTATCTCTGCTCAACCGTGACAGCATTAAAGAAGGAATGCAGGAGAAATGTCTTCTCCAATGGAAGTACTATTTTTTGCAGATCAGCAACAATAAAGTATGAGTTCCCTTATATTAAGAATATTGTATTCATTAGATTATTTGAATTTTAAGCACCATAAATGTAAAACTATCCTGCAATAAAAGTATTCAGTAACTGATCCAGTCAAGGAAATACAGCTGTTCTATTGTCTTGTCGAGAACCCGATTTCTTTTTCTCCCATAGTACTCATGAAGTGATGATTGTGATTGTATCTGTGCAACTTTAGTGATCTTTTTGTCTCATTTGTATGTCAATTACATGATTTTGATCACCTCCAAGTCACTTTGCAATAAAAACACTGTAGCAATTATATTTTTGATTTTGTACTTCCCTGTCCCTGTTACCTTCTAATGCTTTTCCAGTTTGAACAAATGTCTTCTCTGTATGAAAAATAATGATTATGTGAGAAGTGTTACTGAATGAGTGGGAAAAACAAATTTTCAGTTTCCATATGAAAACTCATGGACTCTGTATTATGTATTTTATCCCTAAAAAAGAACAAGATGCACTGTTGGGGCTGCTCTAGCAGTCTGTTGTATTTCTCTCTAGACAAATAAAATTGACAGAGATTTACTTAAAGTCTTGAAAAATTGTAGCAAATCATACACAACTGTAATGACAGCAGAATAGGAAAATGGACACTTTTTATATCACCCTGTTAGCACATCTTTTTCTGATTAGTCTGTAGCAGAGGTATGTAGCAAATTCCATTTATAAATGCCCCGTATAGTACATCCTCATTGGATGGCTTCATTTTGAAAAGCACCGTATTGCTTATCTTCCTTGTTATCCAAAATGAAGGAAGAAGCATAAAAATATTTTTCATGAATTCCAAAATCAAATTTTAAAGAATTAAAGCTTCAACTTCAGTTAGGAGACAGACTTTATGTTAGAAGAGTTATGTAATTGCATGGTTCCCAATTATGTCAAATATTGAGCAATTGCCTGGACAGAGATTGATACAGGCATTAAATTCACTTTCTTTCTCCAATAAGTTGCAGTTGATACCTGTATTTGATTATATCTGAGTTCTCATAGATCTACCTTAACACTGAGTACCTAAAACACAAACAGAAAAGAGATGAATTGTGTTAGAAATGGAGGATGTGCAGATATGTGAATACTTCATTTGTAGGTTAGTATATGGATGTGTAACCTAGCATAATATCCTAGTTTCACGGTCTGCTCTTTACTGCTAGATTGATTATTATAGCTGTACAGAATATAAACATATTCACTTTTATTTCTTTTCAAATGTGCACACTATTAACTTTTCCATGTAGTGGGCACTCTGTCTTATTATTTAATGGTCAAGTAATATGTTAAGAGAGGTAGACATAAAACATCTGTTTTAATATTTCGTCCTATTTTCCTCTCCTTCCTCTTCTCCATTAATTTGCTGTATAAGAAAGTGAGAAGGATATGAAGAAACTTTGGCACATGCTATTTCCATTATGCTCCAGTAGTCATGCTGCAAAAATGAAACAGGATTGCATTCTTCGTGAAGACAAGATTTTCTTTTCTATTTTTTTTTTGAGGACCTATTAGGAGGACAAAGAATAAATAATACCATAGATAAATTATTAGTAAAAGGTGAAAATTGCATATGAAGCATTTTACTCCGTTTATGAAGATATGACGTGAAATTTGAATTTTGGCATCTGTGAAGTCCAGCAGATAGAGCCGAAACTCTGTATATGTTTATTCTTTTTCTTACCACTGTTTCATTTTATGACCTCAGTTAAGTCACTACTCTATATCTGCCTCACCTCTTCCTTATTGTGTTCCTTTTTTCTACTGTCAGTTTTGAGGGGCAGAGATGCATTCTATGTACTAAGTCTGAGCATGTATTTGCTCTAATTTCTCTCCAGAAATTTTATTTTTTCTGAGAGATCTTTAAGAGAAGAGATCTTAATATTCTTAAGAAAAAAAAATAAAGTAAAAAGAAATGGTTTATATTTTACTATTTTTTAATTGCAAGCTACAGTGTAAGTTTACATTGTTATTGGCTGTTGTAGTATCTCATGGTATTTATAACTCAGCTTTATATAATATTATTTGAATTTAGTTAATGACTCAGTAGCATCATGTCTGAAACATGTTGGGTTTGTATACATATAGACATAGAGAAGTCTGATGGTCATGCAAAGGGACCTGGGATTCCTGAAACCACACTTTTTTTTTTTTTTCTGTTTACCCCGTCTTGACTACAGTAAAGGGGGAAACAAACTTTAAAAATGAATGAGGCCTCAAGAATTTATCAGGAAACCTCTCAGCTATGAATCACTAAAGCAGCTTCGGTCTGGCAGGCAAAACAACTGAGTAAATTTATGATCTAACTTGATAGTTCATATAGAATCCTTCTTTTATGCATCAAAGCATGAAGTACAGTTATCAATTTATATTCACTTATTGTTTTTATGAAATAAAAGAATCTCTCATTCTGAATAGAGATAGGAAGAACAGTCAATATACCAGCCTATAATGAGAATAATTAAAGATTCACAGGCCTGAAAAAGTTAAAATGGTAATTTTCAATTATGATTCAAAAAAAGTCCATTCCCATTGACTGCAACAGCTGGAGAAACTTGAATCAATTTGCCTTGAACTCTTGTGGCTTTTCCTAAAGTTAAAACTTATACAGAAGCCCAAACTTTTGAATTTATCATCTTTGAGGCTACTAAAAGTATAGAGATTAAAGTATGTGGAACATTTTACTTCCTATCCTAACTGAGCCCAAGACAGCAAAAGAAGAGAAAAGGAGGAGAAGAAGGATAATAATTCAGGCAACTTGGTGATCACTTTCAAATTTGAGATAACAGATATTCTGACCTGTTTCATTTGTTCATCTAGTATCTTTTATTAATATTAGCCTTCTTCAGTTGTCCTAAAGTAAACTAATGGAATGTACAAACCAAAAGATAAATGCAGAATACACAGAAAATATTAAAAGTATATGATGTTTGCTTGTAGCAAACTCGTGTAGCCATTGGACTGATTTTAATTTGATTATATTTCTTCTCTTAAAAAAAAAAGTCATAAGACAAAAATCAAATTCATTGAAGACTGAAAAGACAGAAAGGAGAATGTATATGGTTTTAATTATCAACGTTTATTCCAACTTATTATCAGGAAACTTTGGGAAGACAGTTCTGGAAAATAGCTTCCAAATTGTTGCTCTCCCTTCCTCCTGCAAAAAAAAAAAATGCCATACTAGTTTTGCTGGTCGGATTGTTGGGTTATGTTAATTTCAGTACTAGACTGAAAATAAGTGCAGGTGGCCAAAATTTATTTGTGAGGGAATCCTTTTTCCCTGTGTGCTCAAGTTTAATGATCATATGAGACATAATTCTGCAAAACATTTGTGTAAACCAGTGCAGGCTAAAGATGATTTTGTTGTTGTTACCAAGTGAGATGTAATTGAAGGTTCACTTCACTTCATTAATCCCTCCTATTGTGCTATTCCTATATGGGTGTGACATAAATTTTTCTTGTGCCTTGTTCCACTTCTGCCTCATTTACATCTGCATTAATTCTTGGTGGATCATTAGGAACGCATAGTGTAGCTGATGACCTGAGAAAATAGGAGAAAATACTTTAACTATTTGCAAAATGTAAAGATTTCTGGCATGTTAGACAGTACCAGTACTTCTGGCTTGCATTAAAAGAATTCTAACAGAATTCTAATTCTAATTATGTGAAATGCTGTTAGAATTACATTTGTGCAATCCAGTCTTCAGTTACCATCTACAATTTGTACTTATCATCTCATAATCAACATCCTTTAACTTCTCACGTGTGTTAATAACATTACTTTCAAACCAGGGTTAAAAGGGGGATTTTTTTTCAGTTTGTAATATTTCTTGTGGAATTTCTGAAAAACTAATGTATGTCTGGGACCATAGCAAATGGAGATAGGGCCATAGCAAGTGGAGATAGATGGATGTTCACTGGTATGTAGGAGAAATGAATTTTAAATTGTAAAAACAATTTAGAAACACTTGCACAGGACTAAGGTATGTTACTTTCTGAGCCTCTTAGGCATATTTTTGTCGTTTAGTTTATTATTTAGTATAAAATTGTTGCTGTATGGATGTGCTTGAAAAGAAACTGCCCTTGACAGATTCTCTAAAGGTTTAAATAATAAATTGCATTAAACTTGTCCATCTCAGATCTCTGAATGTTAATGGCAAAAGGCATTGACTGGTTCCCTAACTACCAAGACTCTTTTGAGTAATACCTTTAATGCCTGAGTACACGTTCATAAAAATGAATTACACTATTTCTTTAAAGGAATCCAATAAAAAAAAAGGAAATAGAGATTTTGAATTTTAAATCTATGTGTTATTCTTTTGATTGCTTAACTGTTTAGGATCTTAGATATAAGGAACACCCTTAGATACAAGATACACTCTTTCTTAGGAAACATTTTGTAGCAAAGGCTCTTATTTCCATATATTAACATATAGCAGATTATTTTCTGCTTAATGATCCATTGTTACATTGCCATAACTATTAATACTAACATTTGTTGGAAGCAAGAGCAGGACAATTTTATTGTTCTTGTTCTCTTTTATTTTCTTTAAGAATTTGAAGGAAATTAAAATCTGTTCCTTCTGAAGTCTGTCAGTTTACGGTCAAATTAGAAGAGTTGCATGCAAGCAATAAACTGCATCTCAAATTTATAGTTTTTTTATAATTATTGTTAAAGAGAGAGCTACTACAGCTGAATTTTGATACTATGGCCTTGTCCATGCGCATTACAGCAGCTAAAACAAAGTGCATATAGCTCTGGATGAGGACATATATATGCAGGTGCAGCAAGAAAGTGAAAACTGCAGCAGGGAAAGGTGGTAAGCAAGGCTCTGTCCCTGGGGGATGCTGAAGGCTGCCTTGGACAAAGAGGGGATTGGCCTGGCCGCTCATTAATTCTCTCTCAGCGAGAGAAACCTTCCTTCGATGACTGCCTCCTTATGCGACTTCCAAGAGACAGCTTTATCATCAACATTACTACTCATGCAAATTCCATAAGGAAACCCTTAATGCTTTCAGTCAGCCCTAAAAGCTCAGTTTCCATCTCTTGCTGCCATAATTTACTAATTTACCACAGCTATACTGCACATTTGCTAGTATTATCTCCGTCCAAAGAGTGGCAATAGGAGGAAAGTAGGAAGCCAGATTTCAATTTCTCTTATGTATATGTCACTGGAAGACTATTGAGATACAAAGAGTTTCATCCCTTTCTAGAGATAAAATAAAATGATACTGAGTGGTTTTGTGTTCTTGTCATTAATGTCTAGGCCCTTATATCTAATAAATACCAGAATTAATGTCCCCGAATCATTGCTCACTCTCAATTAAATTATATATATATATATATATATATATATATATATATAAAATAGCTTATGGATATGCTTTCAGTCAGTATGTAATTTACATTTCTTGGGAGACCTCTATACTATTATTAAATAGATTTCAAATCCTTCAATTTGGTCTTTGAGAATATTTAGATTTTATGCAAGTAACACTGCAACACCAGTTCTCAGTTGTTCTTTTGTGCCCATGCAATTGCAAAGCCAATATTTGCTTTGTTTTCATGAAGCAGTAGGATTTGCTGATGAATCACTGGAACACCTTGCAATTCTGAATCTTTCTTCCTTTACTACAGGCAACAGTTGGGATTATTGCCTGGCATACTGCATGACAATTCAAACAAATTTTAAATCTCTTTCTCTTCAGTGGCTTAAAATAAATGTAACCCACCTTGTCTAAGATCCTTTAAGATCCTGAGAGCTCATGATAAACCTGGTAAACCTGAATATGTTCCCTAGGTACAAGAATCAGATGTAGGGAAAAAGGAAGGAAACTTTTAGAATTTTGTGGTCTCTCTTAAAATTAACTAGTGTGGGAGCCTAGCAAACTAGTACTGTTTAGAAAATATGAATATAAAATCTTGATACGCTACTGTAAAAAGAAGATGAATACATACAGAAAACAGAAAAAAAAATATGCATTGAAATCTCAGGAATAATTTGAAAGGTAAAGATTCCACTATCAGAATTTGTAAAATTCTATGCTAAAAAAAAGAATTATTGACCCTTCGGCAACCTCAAGGAGAACCTACTCAAAATATTGCCATAACTTTGATACATCCATGAGGCACACTTTTGTGCTGTAGCATGGTAACAAGAACTACTTAAAATTATTTATAATAAACCAGAAAATGAAAATGGTCTCTCTCTCTTTTTAAGCCATTATCTCTGAACAAGACAAGTGTCTGCTCTTCTACTAGAGAATTTTATCTTTCTCTGGATTTGGCAGGGCTATGTATGAGATCCACTTGCTTCAGCAAGAAGCCTAAGAAGCTATCAAGTAGTTTTACTTGATGAACTATTCAAAGATCATTTCCCTTGATAATCTTAATAAACAAACCATAAATAATGAAATAGAGTGAAAACAGGCAAGATTATTCTACTATCAAGTAGTTTACGTTTTATAGGTTTGGTTTAGTAATCTTTTCATCTGGATTATAGATACAGAAAACAGCTGTTCATTTATAAATAATACTCCTGAACAAGAGAGAAGGTCAGTGATTTGTTTGGACTGCCCAATGCCAAAATACTGAATATTTCTTAAGAAAACAAGTCTCTCTGATTTTTTTTTGCATATGCATGAGCTCCTGTCTGAGTTCCTGTCAAGCTGCACACACAGCTGTGATTCTGAAGGTCCCTGAGGCTGTGCTACTTATTCAGAAATTATTATTTTGTTCCCTACTTTTTACCTGAAAGGCAGCTAAAGTAAATTCAACCCTCCAGTCCCCTCAAGCATTGCTCCCTTCAGCTGAGGAGAGTTAGCTAGGGGAAGTGATATATGCCAGCTGGAGGTCTTTGGTAGCTTTTGTTGAAATATTTTGAAGAATACAAACATACACCATTTACTGGAAAAACAGAATAGTACACTTGAAGTTGTTTTAGAATTCTCTTAAAATGTTTTGTGAGCTCCCATACCATAAAATATTCTTGGAACCTTTAGTCCTGTTTTGAATTAACAAGGGAGAAATTTCAGATTTTAATATTCTGTGGTCTGAATGCACAAATTTTTTTTTAAAAAAGTGCTGCTCTGTATTGAAATATATGTAGGATTAACCATGTAAACAGAGGTGTTGTTTAATACCTTTATACAAAAGGTATAAACCTTTTGTACCCAAAAGTAATGCTGTGTCTAAGGAGGTGAAGGAAAACAGTAGGAGTAGTTTGTAGAGCTGTGGACATTTTGAATGCTTATGGTGAAAAGGGAAGTCATTTAAAACTGAGGTTGGATGTTGGTACCCCACAGAGCAATCTGTCCAATTATTTTTATCCTCACGCAGCTCTGAGTAGGATCTTTATTTGCACTTTATCAGTTCTCCCTTTTTAGAACGGTTTACTCTCAAAAGAGAGAAGGTCAGTGTCTGATAAAGTTTGTTAAGTGGTTTCTGGTACCATTACCTGCCTAATGATAAAGAATTGAGACTTTTGAATTTTGTATTGAATTATGATTTAGCCTCTCACTTCATTACAAGAATTCTCACCATTACTAAGTAGAACCGTTTCACCAATGTGATTGAAACAAATCACCCTTACTATTTGACTGCATATAAATGTTGTGTATATTCATACATGTTCAAAAGGGCTAAAATTATTGCTGAAAGATAGTGTATTGCAGAGGAATCAATGAGAAGTTTGAACAAGCAGTAGTATCCATACTGGAGATTTTGTCAACACAGATTACCCTGATGTTTGGGATTATGAGTAATCATCTGCAACACATCAGCCAGTATAGCCCCATTACTGTGTCCAGTTCTGGGCTCCCCAGTACAAGAGGGATGTGGAGCTGCTGGAGAGAGTCCAGCGCAGGGCTACCAG
>JAUBOD010000613.1:1384151-1420317 GCA_032353885.1 Nothura maculosa | reverse complement strand
TTATTGAACCTCATGAGGTTCCTCTCTGCCCAATTCTCCAGCCTGTCCAGGTCCCTCTGGATGGCAGCACAGCCCTCCGGAGCGTCAGCCACTCCACCCAGCTTGGTGTCATCTGCAAACTTGCTCAGGGTGCACTCGGTCCCCTTGTCCAGGTCATCGATGAACAAATAGAACAGCAGCAGAGCCAGCACTGACCCCTGGGGAACACCACTGGCCACAGGCCTCGAGCTGGACTGGGCCGCATTTATGACCACGCTCTGAGTGCTGCCATCCAGCCAGTTCTTGATCCACCGCACCGTATACTCATCAAGTCCACTCTCTCGGAGCTTCTGTATGAGGATATTATGGGAGACGGTGTCGAAAGCCTCGCTGAAGTCAAGGTAGACAACATCCACAGCTCTCCCCTCGTACAGCCAGCTAGTCATCCCATCATAGAAGGCTATGAGGTTTGTCAGTCATGACTTCCCCTTGGTGAATCCTTGGTGACTGCTCCTCAACATCTTCTTCCCCGTCATATGCCTGGAGATTCTTTTTAGGATGAGTTGCTCCATCACGTTTCCAGGGACGGAGGTGAGGCTGACAGGCCTGTAATTGTGGAGGAAGCGGCAACGCATAGCCTCCGGGCCATCAAAAGAGACTTCAGGGAGTTGAGGCAGACAATCAGGGGGACTGGTGCCCAGATCATCTTCTGTTCAATTCTTCCCACCGCTGTCAGCAATACAGAATGAAATCATAGGCTACAGTCCATCAATGTGTGGTGGTGTCATCGCCACAACTTTGGCTTCTTGGATAACAGGAAGCCTTATGGGGCACGAGGCATGATGGCACCCAATGGCGTCCATCTTTCTCAGAGGCACTGGGTCAGGAACTAGCTGGGCTCATCAAGAGGGCCTTAAACTAGATTCGATGGAGGAGGGGGATATCCATGGGGTGGCAGATGAGATGGTGGCTGATGGCCCATCACATCCTCCACAGCAATCTAGTGCTGTGGCCTGTGAAGGGCCCTTTAGGACTAAAGAGGCCAAATTAGCAAAATATGGAAACTTCTGAAAGCCCCCACAGTCAGGCTGCAGCTGTCCGAACAAGGAGGAGAGGCACATTGGGAGCTCCACTCAAATGCTGACTTTGACCTCTTTGGGGAGCTCCTTGAGGCTTCCCTGGGTCAGGATCCTAGAAGGGAAGGGAGTCCAGGATTGTTGGCTAATATTCAAGCACCACTTCCTCCAAGCTCAGGATCAGTGTATTCCTACAAAAAAGAAGTCGAGTAGGCGGGCAGGAGACCTGTATGGCAGAGTTGCTAAATGCCTTCCTTGCCTCTCTCTTTACTGCTTTCTGTGCCTTTACTGCTAAGGCCACTCCCTATGAACTGCAGGGCTCAAGTCGGAGAGAAATAAACAAGGTAGAGGAAGACCGTCTGCTGGTTGAGAAGGATTGGGTTAGAGATCACTTAGGCAAATTGGCCACCCAAAAATCTATGGGCCCAATGGGATGCACCCAAGAGTGCTGAGGGAATTGACCAAGGTTATTGCTCAGCTTCTCTCCATCATCTTTGAGAAGTCCTGGAAAGCAGAGAAGGTGCCTGAGGACTGGAAGAGAGCCAATGTCACTCCAGTCTTCAAAAAAGGCAAGAGGGAGGAGCTGGGCAATTACAGGCCTGTCAGCCTCACCTCCATCCCTGGAAAGGTGAAGGAGCAGCTCATCCTAGAGAGAATCTCCAGTCATATGAAGGGGAAAAAGGTATTGAGGTGCAGTCAACAGGATTCACCAAGGGGAAGTCATGTCTGAGGAATCTCATAGCCTTCTATGATGGGATGACTAGCTGGTTGGACGAAGGGAGAGCCATGGATGTTGTCTACCATGACTTCAGCAAGGCTTTTGACACTCCCATATATCCTCATACGCAAGCTCTGAGAGAGCGCACTAGATGAGTAAGTACATGGTGCAGTGGATTGAGGGCTGGCTGGATGGCAGAACTCAGAGCGTGATCATAAATGGGGCAGAGTCCAGTTGGAGGCCTGTGGTGAGTGGTGTCCCCCAGGGGTCAGTGTTGGGCCTGGTACTGTTCAATTTGTTCATCAACGGCCTAGACGAGCGCATGCAGTGCACCGTGAGCAAGTTTGCAGATGACACCAAGCTGGGTGGAGTGGCTGACACTCTGGAGGGCTGTGCTGCCATTCATAGGGCCCTGGACAGCCTGGACAGGCTTCTCAACCAGCAGAAGGTCTTCCTTTACCCCATTTATCTCTCTCTGACTTGAGACCTGCAGTTCATTGGGAATGGCCTTAGCAGTAAAGAACAGAGGCAAAGAAGGCATTTAGTAACTCTTCCTTCTCGGTATCCTCCGTCACCAAGGCGTCCTCCCCATTCAGCAGCCCATTAACATTTTATCTCCTCTTCCTCTGCTCCCATTTTTATAGAAACCCTTCCTGTTTTCCCTGACATTCCTCGCCAATTCTAATTCCACCCATGCTTTGGCCTTCCTCATTTTGCATCTGCATTCTCTGGTGATGCGTCTATATTCTTCCCATGTAGCCTGTTCCTTCTTCCACAAGCTGTATACTCTTTTTTTCTCGTTAACTTTGCCTAGCAACTCCTTGCTCATCCATACAGGTCTCCTGCCCCACCTACTCGACTTCTTTTTTTGTGGGAATACACTGATCCTGAGCTTGGAGGAAGTGGTGCTTGAATATTACCCAGCTCTCCTGGACTCCCTTCCCTTCTAGGACCCTGACCCAGGGGAGCTCCAAGGAGCTCCCCAAAGAGGTCAAAGTCAGCTCTCTTGATGTCCAGAATAGCTATCCTAGTTCTCGCGCAGCCTCCTCCACGCAGGATTATGAATTCCAACAACATTTTGTGGTCACTGCAGCCCAGATTGCCCCCAACCCTCACATTTCCCACTAGACCATCTGTGTTTGTTAGGATCAGGTCTAGCAACGCCCCTCCCCTTGTTGGCTCATCAACCACTTGTTTCAAGAAATTACCTGCAATGTTCTGCAGGAACCTACTGGTCTGTCTGTGGCTGGCTATGTGATTTTCCCAGCAGATATCAAGTTGGTTGAAGTCCTGCAAGAGTCTCCCCTCCCTGTGATTGGGAGGCTTCTTGCAGCTGCCCATAGAAGGCTTCATCAACTTCCTCGTCCTGGTCAGGAAGCCTGTAGTAAACTCCCACCACTGTGTCGCCCTCATTGACTTGCCCCTTTATCCTCACCCACAGGCTCTCTACTCACGTTCCATCCTCTCCTATGCTGAGCTCTATGCATTCCAGTCACTCTCTCACATAAAGAGCAACTCCGCGACCTCGCCTTCCTGCCCTGTCCCTCCCAAAAAGCCTGTAGCCCTCCATGATCACATTCCAATCATGGGAGCTGTCCCACCATGTCTCAGTAATTGCAATGAGATCATGGCCCTATAACTGCGCGTACAACTCCAATTCCTCTTGTTTATTCCCCATGCTGCGTGTGTTTAAGTAGAGGCATTTGAGTGGAGCTCCCAATGTGTCTCTCCTCTTTGTTGGGACAACTGCAGCCTGACTGGGGGCTTCCAGAAGTTTCCGTATTTTGCTATTTGGCCTCTTTAGTCCTAGAGGACCCTTCATAGGCCACAGTGCTAGATAGCTGTGGATGGTGTGACAGGCCATCAGCCACCATCTCATTTGCCACCCCAAGGATACCCACCTCCCCCCTTGAATCCAGTTTAAAGCTCTTGATGAGCCCAGCTAGCTCCAGACCCAGTGCCTTCTTCTCCCTTTGAGAAAGATGGACGCCATTGGGTGCCATCATACCTGGTGCCCCATAAGTCTTCCTCTTATCAAAGAAGACAAAGTTGTGGTGATGACACCAGCTGTGGAGCCACATGTTGATGGACTGTACCCTATGATTTCTTTCCGTATTGCTGGCAATGCTGGGAAGAATCAAACAGAAGATAATCTGCGAACCTGTGTCCCTAATCGTCTGCCCCAACTCCCTAAAGTCTCTTTTGATTGCCTTTAGACCATGCGTTGCCGCATCCTCCGCCCCCATATGTAGGACTATCAGGGAGTAACAGTCTGGGAAGTCGTGTGGAGACATCCGTAATCCGGACCTCAGAAAGACAACAGAGCTCTCTTGAGAAGGGGTCACGCCTAGCTATCGGTCCCTCTGTTCCCTGAGTCTGGGAGTCACCCACAACAACCCTCCTATTCTGTCTCCTGTCCACAGTGACAACCTGTGCAGTTGGCCTTTCCGACTGCTGTACCTTTTTTGGAGGGCACCCTGTAGGGTAAGATGGGAGGAGGTTTTACCTTGCCACCTCAACCCTGGACTTTTATCCACTCATTCCTCTGCTCTCTACTGTCTCCATGTCTTGGTTTGAGGCTGGGACCTGTACTCACCTGTTGCTGCTGCTGAGCCCTCTCTAGTGCCTGCCCCCGTTTCTCTCTCTCAGACCTAGAGATTTTCCTTAACTTTTCCACCGCGTCTTTTAGTTCAGCTACCATGTGGAGTAGGTCCTCCACCTGCTCACACCTCATACAGGTGCCCTCCTCCAGGCCATCCATAGCAAGTGTCAGGCTGCGGCACTCCTTGCAGCCTAACACCTGGACAGCTGCATGCTTGAGCAGCTGCTCAGTCTGGGTGCCTATCTCCTTCTGTATTAGTAGATCAATTTCTGCATTAGTAGATCAAAGCAAACTCTTGTGTCTCCTCAAACTTTCTGTATCTTGCCAAGGGACTCATTCATTTTAGGGACAGGCATTACAAATGTATCAGTACTCATATTAGTTAAAAGGATTCAGTCATAAATATTTTCATAAAGCTATACTTATATATCATTTATTCTGCTATTAAATGAAACATAAATAAAGATATGCTATAGTTAATAATTAGCATTTAAAGGCTGTAAATATTATCATCTTTAGCTTTTGTAGACCTGTTCATTCATATAGCTTTTCCTATGAACTGTTTGCACATTCATTCCCTGTAATTTCTGTAGTATTCTGTGGATCTTTATGATCTTTATGATCATACCTCAGAGCTGTATCTGTTGGTGCTGTAAATTTTTCTTTGGCTAGCAGAGATTATCCTTTGGTAAAGCTTTATAATAAAAGGAGAGGCAATATGATATACAATTTATTACTGTCATGAAGCAGAGAGAAAAACATTATATTAGTATGCTTATGTCAGTTTGTAAAAGATATATTTTCATAAATCAATTTAATTATTATGCTCTTTTTAAAAGAAAAAAATAGGACCTTAGAGTCTATGTAACTTACACCGATCACAGTAAATCTTTGGTATACAATATACAGAAGTCCTATAGGATTTAAACTGGCAGGTAGGGCTCCTTAAAATCTAATTTAATCTAAAATCTACTTATTGACATATCTATAATGATAATGAGATGCAATGAAGCTGGTAAATTTGCACTGCCTCACTTTCCTTCCCTTTCTTGGATAGCATTTTTTGCTTGAATCTGGAATATTTCTTTAAAAATAGTTTCTGAAGTCAATTTAATATGTTCCTTTCCCACAATCTCAGCAAAATGAATTCTTACACTACAGGGCAGGCTCAGAAAAAAATATGACTGTCATTGCCACAATTCCCTTGGAATGGCGTTACTGTCTTCAAAATGTATGAAGTTTGCAGGCTTCTGTGTCTGAAGAGCATTCTGAATATAGTGTGAGCATGTTCGTATCAGGCCCAGAGCTTCTGAAGAATTATAGAAACAAATCACTAGACAATTAAGAAGATTTTGGTAATTAAGATGGGTTCCAATCCTGGTTAGGTCACATTCTCACTTCGGTGGTCATTCAGTGCTTCCTGAGATGAGCAAGCACCTATTTGGTAATTGCAGAACAGAATTTTCTTTTGCTGAAAAGGAGGAATGAATTTTGTGAAATAGTAGTGATATTCAATACCTCTTCTCAAGAGAAGCCTACAATTGTAGCTACAGTCAGGCATTTGTAATATAAAATACTTCTAGTTTTCTATGTGTAGTACAAATAGAAAAGATTGTGTCAGCAATATGAAAATGTTCAGGAAAAGCAAAGTTTTCGTTTGAAATTAAATCAGTTCAGCCACAAGTTATTACAATCATCACTGGCTGCTGGTTATACAGGTAGCCTTTTTATATTAATTTTGTGAAATTTATATTAATGTATATCTATCAATGGAAATCTAAAATTGATTTTAATATAATAATTGATTAAAATATAAATAATTTTAATTGTTGATACAAATTTTTTTTCCTGCACCAAAATATTTCATCTCCATCACTAGATAGTTTTCAGTTCCTCTTGATTTGCAATACTTTCCCATTTTGTATCTCTATTCCCTCCTCTCCACATGTGTAACAAAACAGATGATGCTATAGAATTCACCTCCTGTTTCATTTATTTTCCATGTGAGATTAGTGGCGAAAGCCTGCATAAGAAGTCATGCTCTAACAGATGACAAAAACACTCTCGTATTTTACAACTGGTTTTCAGATACCTATATTATCTGGCAACTATGTTCTACACATCAATTTCTATTTCGGTTTTGTCTACATAAAGAATATTTTCCAGTTTGGACAGTAGTACTAGAAATAGTACTAAGAACTGTTCAGAGCATGGACTTTCCATTTTGCAATGGTTTTCCACATCTGGATTCATTTCAAGAAAGACCAAAACTAAAAGTTTGAAATTTTGAGTAGGAAATTTCTGGGAAAATAATTTCTTGAGCTCTTAGAATTTTTTTTTCCTTCCTAGAAATAAAATAATTCCATTATAGATTAGCTTTTATCTCTCTTAATAGGGAGTGGAATGTGAATTCTTAGAGAGTAAGAAAGTTGAACTAATTAACTTATACCTTTCATTCTGAGAAGAGTGAAACAAGACGCCAGTGCCTTTTCTGTTTTACCAGAAATTTTCAATCTCTTGCCTGCATCACACTTACAAAAAATGTCTTATTTCTAACCTAATTCATCTTTCTTTTGATTCATTATGACTTTTTTAATAGCAAAATAAGAGGCTGTTTTCTACCAGAAATTATTCACCTAGTTATTGTGGATCTTCTGTGAGTAAGCCAGAGAGATTCTATTTTTCCTGTCTTTTACTGAAAACCATATTTTGAAAACAGTGGCACAAAGTATTTTATTGTTCTGTCTTTATTAAAGAACAGTGTTAGTCAGAATTCTCCTTCTCCAATTTTTCAAATACTATTGAGTTCAAGGTATCTGGTCCTGCTAATAATGAAAAAAAAAAACAATTTTTCTTTTCAGTTTTTCTGTGGGCACTGAAAGAGTATTTTCTTGCAGTTAGCGGTGACATATTTCCTTACTATCCTTGCACATATCTACCTACTTTCTTACCAGAATCTACTAGTTTAGCAAGTATCTTTATATATTATTCTGATTTATATATTTAAAATATATAATAAAACATTTTTAAAAAAAATATTTTCAATTAAAATTTAATCTGTTACTATTGATATGTTTCCGTTAAACTTTGGAAAAATTAACCAAAATTATCTGTGCAGTCTACTAAAAGTTATTTTCTTGTGCATATATCTAATTGATTATTCTGTTCAGCAAGTTTTAGCAAATTTAGCAAATTTTTAGAAATTTCAGGACTGTTTTATTTATTGGACAAGACCTTCAACCCTTCAAAATGAAGTCATCTAGACAGAGTTTTTCCATTGACTGCCTTGTCATATATGTGCACAGGTAAGTGTTTAAGGAATGGATCACCTTTTTTCATAAATGATTTGTCAATTTGTCACAAGTTCTAAGCAATGTATCATCTACCATATTATTAGTTGGAACACTGATTGACAGATATTCCGCAGATCATATGTCATTCTACCGTGAGTAACACCTATCATCCCTTTCAGCCTATCTATATATAAACTGTACATACGGAACGATGCTTAAACTTAAGTACTTAAACCACCGAAAAAAAGCCGTCTGCATCATCTGCATTTCAAGTCTTTACTGTTTCTCAACCTTTACAGATGATAAAGAATTTGTTCACAGGGTTCATCATAGAACAAAAGTAATTGCTTTGAGGACGATCATGGAGGTTTTTAGTATCATCCATAGGCAGTATACGAACTCCTGAAACAGAAGTGACACAAAAAATAAAGCATTATGAGCAAATAATATGGTAGATGCCAAATAGTTCTTGACTTGTTTACAAGAGAAGTGTAGGCCTGTGTGTATAGTTTTGAAATATGAGGAATTCAGAATCTATTCACAGGTAATGACAGAAACATAGGACTGAATTCATTAAATGAAATGTTACTCAAATTAGCTCTTGCCATATAAAGGTAAGTGCCTAGTTTATTTTGTTGAGTTATCTTTGGAAAACACTCCAGAAAGGAGAGAGGAAAACTAAAGACAGGCAACATCATCTGCTTAGTAGTGTGAGATAAAAGTTAAGCTGAAAGGCTTGTCATTCAGGAGAAGAAATAGAGTGGTTGTAACGACAAGATTTGTATCTACAGTTTACTATCAAAAGATAATTCTTGATAGCAGGCTTTTCTATTACTAACAATTGAATTGATGTTTTTGTTTTATAGGTGATCAGTATGAAAATTCTTTCTTAAAAGGCTCTTTCAATTATAATGCATCTTGTTCCATACAAGCAGGATTCCAGCTAAAAATGTGTCACAAAAAAAAAAAAAAATCCCATTCCTCTTTTTAGAGGAGCACAATGTCTATGTGCCACTACCCCTCCCAGCTCATATGCAGAGCATTTAGGAATCTTCCTGAGATATGTTGCTTGTTAATTCAATATTTCCTTTGTTCGTTGTTTCTTTCTGGACTTGCTAAAGGAAGTGATTTTGCAAGAGAATTATTCTTAATGAACTCATAACTACTATAATTTTTTTCAGCTTTATTCTTTTTCAACATCAAGCTATTTTTATTTGAAATATTTGTGCTGTTGCCAATATTGTTTTGTACCTTGCATACCATAAAGAGTAACTCAATATTTAGCTACAATTTTTTTCTTTATGTTCATTTCCCTCTGGTACTTGGGCAATTTGCAGGCTGACTGGATTTAAAATGGCCAATGAATCTTAGAAAGTTATTATGTACAATAGCCCCACAAAAGTAAATTAAATCAATGAAGTACGTTGTATCTTGTGCTTATGACTGAATCATTTAGAACACTTGTTATGATTGAAGGCAGAAGAAAATACAGATTTCATCATCTTTGTTTCTGTTATACCAGTACTTCAAACAGCAACTTTTAACCTGTTGTAACATTGTTAATAAAAAAAGCAAATCTTAAAGAAACTATAGTCATTTAAATTTTAAAATATTTGTACTCTCATCTATAGTATATAATTATGTTATGTTTTAGGATGTTGCATATTTTCTCTAGCAAATTCCATATTTACGTGATTAGATTCTTAAATGAATATTTACTGATGAAATATATTGGCTCAATTCATTGAGCAAATACTGAGCCACTGAGTTAGTGAATCTTAAAGTAGAATTACACAAAAACATATTATATTATATTATATTATTATATTATATTATATTATATTATATTCATAAATAGATTTTACTCATTGTGACTTGGATGAACTGATTTTTTAAGGTCATTCTTATCTAGTATAAAAGACATAATGTTTTTAGATACTGATAATTTACAGCCTTTTTTAAATATTAAATATTTTCATTTTTCAGTGTACACTGGGTGTTAGAATGAAATAATAATTAAAAATTAAATATCACTATTAGAGCATGTAACAGAGATAATCACCATCATTTATGTCTTAGAACCAAATGGAGTTCAATCATCTGTTTCCGTAGTTACTTTTGAACAATATATATCAAGGAACTCCCTAAAATCTCTGATACAGGCGGATAGTCATAAGACCGATTTGTTTGTTCTGTTGATTACCTTCCTCCTCTTAAGTTTCTCAGCAAGGGACAAAATGAAAAAATTACAAAGCAGAACACAAAAGTAGTAGTTTTCCAGCATTTGCAATAGATAAAAGTATAGACATTTGTGTTCATTTCTGCTACACTGTAATCTCTTCTAGGCAATATTTTCAAAGAGCATTATATGTGTGTTTAATTATGCTCTGTCATTCTTACTAAGAAAGTATTGAGTGAAATGCAAAGTTGGAAGCACGAAGAAGTTTGTCATTTTAAGTTGTCAAAATGAAATCACTTAAAGCAAAGCAGATTAGAAAGAAGAAAACTACATTCAAGAAGCAAATCATTTTTTTTTGATTTTAATATCCAAACTTACTTTGCTGTTATAGGAAACAGGAATGCTAAAGCAGCTACATAAAATTTTCAGTATTTCTGTAATTTTTCAACAACTGTGGTTTATTTATTTTTTTAAGCTTGGAATGCAAAGGCACTGTATTAACACATCATGCCTTGATTTTCAGTGGCCTGATTTGAGAATATTACATGTTAGTGATGAAATACATTGTTTCCTCTATTATAGACATTTTATTTTTCACAGCTTAGTTTTGACATGAATTCTGTGAATCACAAAGTTTTCAGATAAAGGTGGAAGCCACTAGACTTAATTTATTCGTTGTAGAGAAATTGGTACTTTTCAACTATCTACTGAGATTTGGGTTTCAGTCCTTACCAAAGGAATAAGAAAGCAGGAGAATTTTAAGACTAGTAAATCATTGACCATGAGAATGGCAATATGGATCAACAAGAAAACAAAAACTCAGATGTTTCTCTGGAGTTTCTGTAACAACTCATCAACTTCAGCAACTACAGTTCAATTACAATCCATGTACATTTGAACTCAAGATAAATTCCAATGCCTCTACTCTATATTCACTAACGCTTCAAATTTTGGAGTTGCTTAAATATGTAGAACCACTTTCAGTTCAACTGTATTTGTGTTAAGACTTTCTTTATCCAGGGTGTTGAATAAAATGTTGCTGAGACACCTGAAATGTCAAGTTCAAAATCTTGCTAAGAAAATTGTGTGACAATACACCTGTCTAAGACTTCAGGTTTTCATGGATTAATTAAAGATAATAACTCCCTCTAAGTAGCAGAGATCCACTACAGAATACACACATCTGAATTGAATTTCATATCCCAAGGATGTCTACGACCAAACTCTTTGGTTCAAGAAATGTGATAGTTGAGATAATTTGGCTTACAAGCTGACATTCCAGATTTTGTTTAGCTAATATTGGTATAGAAACAGTATAGATATATTTGCATGCTTTATATAAGTCTACCTCTCTCTCTGCAGAGATAAACCTCTAAGCTAGATAATGTCACTGATGATTTGGAGTTAAATACATGTATCACCATGCTGTGTGATAGAAAAACACCATCATAGCAAGTGAAAATTGTACATAGAAACAACAACAATAATAAAAGATTCCTTTTGACTTTATATATTTGCTTTGTCTGATAGCAGAATATAACCTGATTGCTATTTCTAGGATTTCTTAAATAAAGTAAATTTACATGTTAATTATTCATAATGAAGTAATCAAAGATAGAGTTCTTAATCACAAGAATATTTTTGAGAAAACTTTTGGAAATTGTGATAGATGAAATAGATGCTTCTATAGCGATAGATGAAATGTGTTGCTTCTTCAAGAAGAAACAGTGACATTTCTTGAGGGAAATTCAGGGATGATGAACATTATTGTTACTTCCTTGAAATTTTTTCATCCATTAAGGACATTATTGTTGCCTGAACTGAGGATCTGCGATTGTAACAGATATGATGGTAGTGCAGAATAATAAACAATATGGATGTTACAGTTGGGACCAAACATTAAATCTGTCTGGATCATAATGAGATAAAATGAATAAAAATGTTACCCTTTAACCTGTGTAAAAAAGTTAAAAATATGTATGTAAAATGGATTAGGTATTAGGTACATGATAAAGAAACTATATTCAGCAAAACTTTTGCATGGAGAATTTTGCTGATTTTTGCATGCTTTTTGAAGAGCTAACATTTTGAAATTCAGAATTTAAAGATGCTTGAAATAAGAAAGTAAATTTCCTTTCAAAGCAGTTAAAATCAAACTGTGGAAAGGTACATGTGTAGCTGAATTTAATAGTTTTAAAATGCCCAACATATAATCGGGATTTGAACAGAAAGGTTACAGAACTACTTGAACACCAACACAGCGTAAATACAAGTTGTTGATACTTTTCTGATGCCTGGTTTTGACTTTCAAACATGATCAATGGCTCATTGCTCAAGCTCTTCTATTGGCTGATAGATACCTGCTGTCAGATTCTGTGCCAGTTCTATCCCTAACCTATTAGGTTCACAGAAAGGATATTGTTTCCAGGAGCAACTGCTATTGCAATAAGAAGTTTCAAGATTTACTGATGTATTACAATACTGCTTTAATCCTTGATGATCTTGTCATGATACAAATGGTGCCTAATTGCCTGTGAGCAAAATTATCTCTCTCACAAATAAAATGAGAGCAGGAAGGGGCAATAAGGAAGGAATAGCTGCAGTTTATCAGCCACCACCATTTTCTCTAGTATTAGTTCTGTGAATATACGAGGAAAGAGTAAAATAAACATGCATTCCTTATCAACTGTTCATCATGATTTCAAGTATATATGCAGCTGTCTACAGATCAAGAAGTCAGTGACAGCAGTGAATACCTCCATAATACTAACACCCTGTGTCTTGCTGTTCCCTCAGTAGAACTTACCACACTTCTAAGCATTTAGGCTGTTGCAAAAGAGATCCTGTTACTGGAAGGGTAATGAGGGCTCTATTTGGGGGTAATGAGAAGGAAGGGTGATAGAAAGGCCCTTCCTAAAAGGCAGGGAAAGTATTATAAAAATATAATAAAGATTTTGGCCTTAAATGAATTTAAATAAAGGTCTTGATCTTTTCATAGAAATTATTTTTTGCATCTCTTGAAAGCTAAATTGGTCCTAATTAAAACAAAATAAAACACTTCAACTTTGGACTTGAAATATTTTTAAGATTGTACCTAAGATGTTTCAGGAGAGAAAAAAAAAGTAAATTTGAAGTATAATAGATCAGATCATTACAAAATAAGATTAACATTCTGAAATTGTTTAGTGGAAGAATGGAAACTACTCTTTTAGTTTACAATCAACAACTTTAGTATCGTAATTCAGAAAATTCTATGAAGAGCTGGAGTGCTTTTTTGTGATGATGATTGTGACTTAATTCCTCCAAATTCAGTAAAGTTGTCTTTCTAAATATCAGCAGAAAAAATGGTGCATAAAATTTCAGTGTTGCTGTATTGACAAACCAAATGCATTCACTCACAGTTCTGGATTTTGTCAATAGTGTCATGTTCCACAAATGCTAAAGAAATGTTTCCTAAACAATCCATCCAGAGATAGAATTCCCCTGATACATAATGAATGGCAGTCTAACATTCAGGATTTTCATACTCAGAGAGGGTAGTTACACAGTTGCATTATAAAGTTGAAAAGGTTAAAGCCTCACTTATAAGGAATTATTCAGCAAATACGAATAAAACTTTTAATTTTGGTGAATTTAAGTTTGGAATTTGGTAAATTTAAGTTTATAACTGACTGTAAATAATCTATATACTTTTGAGAAAAATATAAATGGAAAATAAAACCTATCTTTGGTTGCTCAGAAATAAATTCTAAATAATAACAAGGGAACAGAATCACAGAATCATTAAGGTTGGAAGAGACCTCTATAGATCATCTAATCCAACCCCCATAGATGAGGTCACATCCTGGCAGATTTTGAAGATTTCCAAAGACAGAGACTGCATGACCTCCTTGGGAACCTGTTCTAGGGCTCTGTCACCCTCAATGTCCAGAAATTTTTCCTTAAGTTCCTGTGGAACTTTTGATGCTTCTGTTTGTGGCCATTTCCTCTTGTCCTGTTGGTGGCCACCACTGAAAAGAGACTAGTCCCATCTTCCTCCTTCCCTCCCTTGAGGTATTTATATACACTGATCTGACCCCCTCTCAGCCCAGTTTTCTTAACCTTTTCTCAAGAGACAGATGTTCCAGGCCTCTGACAATCCTTGTAGCCCTGCACTGAACTCTTTCTACTAGTTGCATGTCCCTCTTGTTCTGGCAAGTCCAGAACTGGACATAGTCCTCCAGATGTAGCCTCACTAGGACTGCATAGAGGGGGATGATTGCCTCCCTCAACCTGCTGAGACACTCTTTTTAATGCACCCCAGCATTGACCCACTGGCCTTCTTGGCCATGAGGGCACACTGCTGCCTCATGGTCAACTTGTCATCCACCAGGACACCAAGATCCTTTTCTGCAGAGCTGCTCTCCAGAAGGTCATTTCACAGCTTATACTGATTTGAGGGGTTTATTCCTGCCCAGATGCAGGACTCTGCACTTGCCTTGGTAATTTCATGATGTTTCTCACTGTCCAGTTGTCCAGTCTGTCCAGGTCCCTCTGGATGGCAGCTCAGCGCTCTGGGATATCAGCTACTCCTCCCAGTTTGGCATCATCAGTAAACTTGATGAGGAGACGCTCTGTCCCTTCATCCAGGTCGTTGATGAATAAATTGAACAGGACTGGATCAAGGACTGAGCCCTAGAGACACCGCTAGCTACAGGCCTCTACCTGTAGACTCTGCACTACTAATCGCAACCCTCCAAGCTCTGCCATCCAGCTGGTTCAGTAAACTTAAAGACAAGTAAGAGATTTAGAGCAGATGCTACTGGCCTCAGACTTTGCTGCTTTTTAAAATTGAGTGGCACAGATGTCCTAGAGGTACTTCATGTCCCTAAAGGACATACTACGGACCCAAACAGGTAAGGATAATCAGTAAATTCAGTTAATTTCCAATCAGCACTCCAGAAATTGAAATCTTGTTCATATTATGGTGATAGAAATTATTACAAGTATCCACTGTGAGGATTAAGAGTACATTAACCAATCTCATTGCATAAAAAGACTATCTCTAGTGGTAGAAGGAACTGCCAGCTATCTCTAAGAATAGAGCTAGAGGATAGGGCAACAAAACCTTTTCATATTCAAACATAGACACCGTAGAGACCTTATGAACTGTGTAAAGACAAAAAACATATTGGCCCAAAGCCTGTTGCCTCATCTGATACTTACAGAAAACATAGATTTCACTAAATAATTTCTCCAAATAATGCATTTCTCCAATAAATTATTTTAAAAACCATTATTTCAAAACCAGAAGCAATTTATTTTCTAAATATTGGGAATCCATAAATTATGGCCTATGATATGTTATTCTAGTGGATTTTTCACCAATTCTGTAACAAAAGTAGATCTTTCAGAAATCCTGCAGATGAAGATATACAATTTGCAGTCACTTATCATCAGGTAGCTTTATCTACACTCAATTTTTTTCCTACTCACTACTAGAGCTATTTTGCTCTACAGAGTCAAAAATAAAGCCCTATCTCTTACTCCCTTGTGCTGGCTGCACCTGTAGTAAGAAGAAAAACTTGATCCTCCGTCACTGAAAATGAGTAAAATGGAGCAAATAGCTTCTCTGTCATTCAAGAGCAACTGTTCATTTTCCACTGCGTCTTGAGGAAGTCTGGGCTTGTGCCACTGTGTAAGTGTGATGTGTTGATAAACCAGAATAAAACCTTTGATTGATAAATCCACTGAAGTTCAAAGCATGGAGGGAGCTGTTATGGGCATAGTCCTGGAGACCCTTCCTATGTAGAATTTTCTCTGACTTCTGAAGAACACTGGAGATCAATCCACAGCATATTTGCTACACTCTCTCCTTCTCTCACCTTTACAGCTCTCTAAGGAGGAACTGGAAGAATCATACAGAAACTGCTTCTTTAAATCCATAATTCAAATGTAAACAAGCATGTGTAGCAAGTGCATGGGTTAAGGAATAAGTCCAAATGTTTCAAAGATAAAAAATATTTTTATGAAGTGAATCAAAATACAGCAATCTTGTTTTACTTCAATCTACAGTACAAAAGAAGAAAATTTTCACTGGAAAAGTCACGAAAGGGTGAAATGCATCTCAGTAATGTGCCTATATGACAAAGTTAGGCAGTGGCCAGCTCATGGCTGCACTTTCTTACCCCTAATTATGTCAGTGAAAATACGTCAATGCATAGAAAATTTTGAAAAGTTCAAATGTCTAAAAAGCAAAAAAGAAAGATAATCTGAAACAGAAATATAACTGAGAATGAACTTCTAATGATGCAATTACTCCTTCTAATGATGTAATAATCCTCTCTCCAGCTGTTGACCACACTATAACGTCACCCTCAGAAAAGTGTTCTCCTCCCAGAAGTTTTACCTCAATGCTGTCTGGGATTTCATTTTACACTGAAATACTGAAATCTGTGATAGCAATTCATAGAGATTTTTTGCAACCCTAATTCAAGCTTAAACTTAAGAGGGAAACAATGTCTCCACAGACACAGCTCTTCATCTTTCATCTTTTTTGGGAGTATAATATTCAAAATTATCTTTACAAATGTAACTGCAATGTAATTCTGCTTTGACTGTGAAAGAAAGTGGGAAGTGGTTGAATATATAAATTCGTTAGTATGCAGGCATGCTGCTCTCATACCAAATCACTACCATTATACTGTCAATCTAAATTAGGGTACCTAAGATTAAAGTTAGGTGATTCTGCCTACCCTTGCTCACAGCATTAGAAATAGCACATACAGGATTATTAGCATACAGAACTAATCCCATTCTCTCAAAAATATCCATGAAGAAGACAGAAAAGCCATATTTAAATAATGCAAAAGAGTGGAAAAGACAGTCAATGCATTTCACTAAAGATGTTAGAAAATTACTTGCAATTTTCTTGATGATGACAGAATAATAATTCAGATTTTTAGATTTCCTTTTTTTTATGATCACAAAACAGAGCAACTAGATTTTTCTGTAAAGATAAAACCAAGAAAAATCTTAAGATGTAAGCCTTTAGTGCTCACTTGGATATATGTAAATCAAAACACATAAATGGTGAATTGGCAAGTAGGAAGATAAACCAGTAAAAAGTAAATTAAAGTGTCACTGATTTCATGTTAATTCATAAATTTTATCATTTGATTCACTAGCCTACTTAGTCATTCCTGGGAAAATACGTCAGGTTGCCCACGTACAGCAAGGCATCCTTACTTCTAACTATTGCTCAGTTATTTATAAAAATGGAATGTTCTTCAGCTCATGAATATTTACTACAGTTTTGTAATTTCCCAGACTTTCTAATGGCAACTGATTTAATAAGCAACTAGTTTCTCTGTCGAACATATGCTGGCAGAAGCAGCTGAACAGGAGCAATTGCAGTATAGTAATATGACAGGATAGCATTTAAAAATAAGATGATGTTACTACGATAAGATATCAAACTTGCAGTGTAACATATACTAAAACTTTCAGACATTCAGTTGAGAAATTTCAGCATGGAAAAAATGCTGAAATGGGATGAAAGCAAACTTATTTATATGTTATTGCAGGGACTGGATTAGCCTTGGCACAGCTTAGTGGACTTCGAACCTTTTGGTTAAAAATGGACTATGGACTAGACTGTGTGCTGACTGCTGTCTCTTCAGTAACATGTGCTGATACATCCTTATTTTTCCCATCAATCACCCCTTTGAAGCTTGCAGGCCCACTCTGTTTCTTGATTTTGTTGTACACTCACTGAAATAATGGATTTTACCTTTTCATTACCAGACTTCAGATCTGACTGCTGATAGCTAATTAATTAACAGAGTGCTTATGTAGCAACAATCATCTGAGGATTGTCCTGAAAAGCATCTGTTTATTATTGTGAGATAATTAAGTGAGATTGAGGAGATTGTTATTAAAAATGGAGGAAGCTCCTAGCCAGAATAGGGCAGCAGGGCACTCAGGCCTCTCTGGAGGCCAGAGATCAACAGCAAACAATACATGATATCACTTCATGGAAAGAAAGGAAGATTGTTTTTAATTAATGTTTTCTTAATTGTAATGGTTGAAAGCTTCAGTCAGGATCAAGAATTCCTCCATGCAGCTTTTCATAGACACACTTTTGGGAAAATGTATTAACTTGCTTAAGATCTAATGTCAATAAGATTCAGGACGTTCACAAGTAGTGAAAGTAGCAAGAAAATAGCAGGGAATGGAAAAGGAACAATAAACATGAAATCTCTAAGGAAGTCTGATTTGATAAGAGTATCTCTGTATACTCTTGAAAAGAAAGGCATTCAAATGTAGCTTTTCTTAGATTTTGTATCTTTAGAAAAAGAGTGATGCAAAGATACCAAAAAGACCTGGTATGGAAAAAAGATCAGAAAATTTAGAGGAGATAGCAGAAGCCAAGGAGAAAATTTGACTCATGTGGAGAAGGAATAGTTAAATAGATTTAATTGCCATATAAGAAACAATGAATTTCATTAAAGAAAAGGACAATTTATCTCAGGATATTTCAGAGGAAGCTTGTTGACAAAAGGAAGTATATATAGGGATAAAGTTTATTGCTGTTGCTGTGTAAGTGAAAGCAAGGTTAACAGTTTTGAAGAACTCTCGTCTAACATAAAAATAAGGAAATTTTGAGTTGGAGAGTTTTGAGTACTGGAGGTGAGCAATGGTGTGCTAGGTCTTCAAATAGGGAAGCTACAGTCTTACTGGTGGTGTGAAAGTCACAGCAGTTCTCAAGTAGGTCACAGACTTTTTAAAACGCTGTGTGTTAGCCTAAGAACTCCACTCAGAGAAGTAAATATGGACTTAGTGAATAAAGTTATTTCAAAAATATCCAAAGCAATTACAATGAGCTAGATATGAGCCAGATAGCATTATTGATGCATTGAACAGTGACTTGCTGTTGTCAGAAGTTTTAGAGGGAGCCTTGTAACCAATGTGCTTCTAAATTAAAAAGATGGAAAAAATTCCTTGGTTTATTTAATAGAGTATTATATTCTGTCTACTGCTACAGGACTATGTAACTCATAGCTATTTTATGCCAATAACAGATAGTTATTATTTATTTTATTTTGTTATTTGCAAACTCTTCTATCTCTGTCTTGCATATAAGAAGCAATGAACTAGTTTTGGAAAATTCAGCCTCTCCAGTATGAATGCAACAGCTTCACATGCTTAAAATAGGGAGTTTTTAGACCTTCATGTAGAATACCTTAGATCAGCTGAAGCTTGAAGAGCTACAGTCCTCAAACACATATTAAGTAGAACTGGCTCTATAATTGTCTGATTTCCTTCGATTTTCTGCCTTTTTTTTTCTATTCAAAATATGTAACAGTATAGGCCGCTGTTAGGTTTTCTAGATTCCTGACCTTTTCTTTATACAAAGTGACTGATGTATTTCCACTTTGTCAGATGACATTCAAAAAAACAAAGGAAAACAAAGCCAACATGGATTTCATTTAGTTTCATACAGTGCTAATTAACCAAATGTAGGATCGTAATATAACTGAGTATTTTTAGAAAGCTAATCAGTGTCAGTAATATTACTAAGTGATAACAGAAGTTTACTTGGTACTATAACATCTTCCTTGAGACAAAAAAGTTGAAAATTGCATTAGCATTAATCCATCATTATATTTTAGAAAAGGACAACGATAAGTTCCAGCGATGACAAATCCTGATTGTCTGTGTAATTTGAAATAAATAGTTGTACCTACATGATCAAAGCTGCTTATATGCACAAGCATTTCCAGGATCACTGTTGTATTACAATAGTTCATGAATTTTTCACAGATGCAGACTTCAACTCAGACAGGATTTAATAGCTTAAATACATACTTTTAGCATATATTTTAAGTCTGTGAATTATAAACATCTATTTATACAAAGGCTATAATTACTTTGAACCAAATATTAATGTTCTTCCTGGTAAATAATGTAACTGTGGAGAATATGAAAGGTTGATTTGTTTCCTATTCAGAAGTCAAAATTTTAACTCAAAAAGACTTTTATAACATTTAAATAATATTTTAGATTGAAATCATCTGCAAATGAATCATAAAAAGTTCCCAAGCATCTATTTCTTGTTTTATTCATTTTTTTTCTGCATACTAAACTGTCTCTTTATTAATGAACTATATTATAAAAAAAATATCATTCTCTTCATCTCAGAACATCAGTTAATCTTAATATTTGAAGGATAATATGAGTGAGTCATATCAGAAAATGGGAAATACAGACTCATTTCAAATGAGCGACTATAGTAAAATATGCTTTGGTGAAGTTTGACCTCATGTAAAATGTGGCAGAATAAATAATCCTCCATAAAGCTGCTTTTCCCCAAATGCATTTAAAATTCTTTACACATAGTTTTTGTTGCCCTACAAATTCCAGGCTTTTATATCTCTGATGGGAAGAGGAAAATCTCTACTAGATGTGTTGACATTCATTTTTTTGTACTGTAGCATTCCAGTCCTTTCAGTGAATGTATTATTCAGGAACAAACAAAATAGTAATAAAATCTAAGTTAATTAATTTTTTTTTAAATCTATAATTAAAAAAAACCACAGCAGTTCTTAATAAGCAGACCAAAAGCTCTCATTTTTATTGCCCATATCATGGATCATCCATCCCTAATCAAATATCTGACTTTTTAGTTACTTTTTTTACTTTTTCAATTGCTTTCTTCTAAGAGCCGTTCCCTAAAATAGCAATGAGATATAGGCAATATTCTAATTTTTATGTTGTGGCTATCTACCTCAGTGCATACCTCAGTGCATATGTATATGTCTTCTTTAGCCCAAGTAAAACCTTTTATGCTATCACACCTGGAATGCTTCCTGTATAAAAAACATAGTGACAGAGTAATAAACAAGAAAGACTGACAGTGACAAAAGAAAGCAGTCATTTTTGTAGTCATTGATATGCCATTAGCAATAGAATGGATGGACACAGCAGTGATCTTCTAATAATAGCACATCTTTGTAGTTAAAATATGTTCTTGGCCACTCAGCTAAGGTAAATGCTGCTTTTCTTACCATTATCAGCATTAATCTGTCTGTGACTTCATTTTTTGAATTTGTTTGTTTGTTTGTTTGATTGTTTGTTTGTTCGATTGTTTGATTTTAACCCAGAGGAAGGGAGGAAGACACATATAATAAAATAACGTAGATTCCTGAGCAGATACTTTGAGTTCTGAGAGAAAAAAAGAGAAAAATAGCTGCAGTGCTTTTGAATGAATACTGATCATGCATACAAAGATAGCGAGGGTCTGGTAGGACATGAGACAATGTTCAGAGATCAAGAAAACTGTATGTGATCTGATTCAAACTCCTTGCAACATTTTGAGATTGGAAAGTCTCTTTCCTTTAGTGTCCCTTGTCACCTTGGGAATGTTACAGCTCCCTAAGTGAAAATCATGTGAGATTTGCTAGAGTTCCTGGCTCTTGGCTTCCAAAAAGACACAATTATGAGAAGATCTAGGAGGAAGCACCAATTCCATGAGGATGTCTTAAATATACCAACCGGTCTCTAAATGGCACCTATGTTAAAGCAGCTGAACTAAGCCCTAATTTTGTTTGAGGTCGTTAGCTACCACTGTAGCAATAAATATAGTACTTGACAAATGCTAAAAAAGATATTCAGAAGGTGTTTTAGCAAGAGTTAAGAAAAGGCTATAAAGCACAGAAAGCATTTTAATTACTTAGAAGTGTTTTGTAGTGGTAAACCTTTGTGCAAAGGAGCTTCATTTATCACTAATAACAACATAAAATCTGAAACACATAGAAGTGTGTACACAGAAAGTAAGTAAAAGAAAAAAGGTTTCTGCAGCAGTGTTTTGGTAGAAGAGAAGAAACTGGTATCTTATCTATTTTAAAGAAGTTTGTGTCTTTTGTTTAACTAGTTGCACAAAATAAATCTGTAAAATTATGTATCATCTGGACAATTTTAAGTTCATATTTACTTGGTATTTGGTCTGATTCCAAAACTTTATGTTTTTTTTCTTAGCAGAATGCCTTGCAACATATACCCTCATCAAAACCTTACTTTTGCAGAACTGCTGATTTTTCATTAGGGTCAGGCTTCAGGGGAGTGGTTATTTCTCCTTTTATCAAGCATGAAGTGCTGCCATTCTATGTGTTGGGAATAGCTTTTTTTTTTTCTTTTTGTTTTCTTTCTCTGTTTTTTGTTCCCCTATATTGATTCTCCTGTATCCAGACCCATTGATGTCTCCATCCAAAGAATTTATCACAGAATGAAGCTATTACACATCAATATAAACATGCTTCTTGTCAGATCAAGTATATGGCTTTTAAGGTAGTAGAGTTATGGAGCAGTTCTGCCAGCCTGAGGACACACAGGGTGATGGTCCTGATCTGCAAAGAGATACAGAAGCACATCTATTAATATTTTATATATCATTAGAGTTTTTTTAACTGGGAACACTTTAGTATGCTTTAGAATGTACATACTAGCTTTGTCCAGTGTTCCCTGTGCATCAAACAACCTTGGGAAGAAAAAAAAATTGTATACTGTTCATTGTGACAGTATTCAAAGATAGACTGAGTGATCCTTCCACAAGCATTTATAACAAATGCTTCCTTTGAAAAATCCTGTGCCTGACTATCAGAGATCCACTTTCCTTTTCCATCTTTCTGAACCATGATCTTAAATAAATATAAAATAAAATGACATTTTGCTATTGTTGCAGAGTACTTGTAGATTATCTGTTTCAGGGCTAGCCATGATGCAGTACAAGTCACAATACATGTCAAACTATTACAAAGTATGTTCAGCCACTGCCTTACTTGATTCTGTGATGGACATTCACTTGTATTTGTAGATGTTTCTGTTAGTGAGCATATAGATTTCGTTCTCTTCTATGCAGATAAGTCTCTGCTTGTTTATGCATAGTACTATGTGTATGTTATATATTTCTACTCTGCATGTTACATATTTCTTTTCTTGTTGTTAAGTGGTGGTGTATATTGGCAGAGCATCTATTAATAATGCTCTTAGACCAGCTATGATAACGCCGTCCTACTCTGCACCAAAGATAAGAGAGTATGTTCTCTTAGTCTAGCTTAAAAAGAGGAAAGATTTGATGGACCAAATTATTAAAGGGGAAACCAGTAGGAGTTTTAAGACCAGCCTCTTCTGAACTTGCCCCCTAGGATAACTGTCTGTTTCAGCTCCATTTCTGGATTTACTAATGAGCTACATTTTGCATGTGTGCTGAGCTTTCAGGTCTGCAAGTTGTTGTATCTAGAGTAGATTTCTGGAGAGCAAGTTAAATAAAAAAGGAAGAATCCTTAAACAGCCCTCTGCTCACATCTTTATTCAGTCAGTGCCAGCCATGAGTGTTTAGGAAACTGCTATTCATCACATGTTATAGTGACTTACATAGTAGACGGGTTGGCGTTTTGCAATGTTGATCTCTAAGTTCAGTTAGTCCTGCATGTAATAAGATGACATATAGCACAAGCTTTCTTAAATATATGCCACATAGATTCTAAAATCCTTTCAGCAGGCATATTGGAACTAAAGTGAGGAGCCCAGTTCTTCCTGGTATTTTTGTGATCTGCGTAAATCCAGTGATGGCAGGATGCAGAGTGGCTCTTGCCATTTATTGAGCTTTTGCTCAGTAAACTTGATTCTAGTAGACTTCAGTAGTGTTTAAGTTAGTCAGCATCTCACAAACTCAACATTTGACTCAACATTTGATTCTGCAGAGAAGAAGAAAGAAGAGTGAAACAGCTTGATTCATTCACAAGTTTCTTTGAGCAGATTCCTTATTAGTGTAGAACTGGTGGCAATTGGTGGTAATATAGCAGTAGAGAATCAGCAAAGTTAGTCCTGCTTTGCAGAGAAAGGAGTGGTGTCCAGAGCATGCTAGCACCAATCCCCTTTATTTCAGTATCTGAACATTACTGGGATCAATAGGAAGGTTCTAACTGTAAGCTACAGAAAGACAAGAAAGCAGACAGCAGAGAAAGTGATTCATTGAGAGTAAACCTTGTCAAATCAACGTTTGTTAGAAAATAGCTAGGAAAACACAGTCAAGATGAAACTGCAGCTAGAGAAATATGGAACTACCTGCAACTTATTTCTCAGAAAGAAGTTTTCATTGATCACTGCCAGAATGGCAATATGTATTGAGCAGAACTCCTTGAAAGTCTGTTCTGACTTTTCTGAATTTCAGCCTTTACTAAGTCCTTGAATTGCCTTTTGAGTCTTTCCAGCCAGAAAATCCTTAAAAAATGCCACCGATTCCTCTCAAAGTCATGCTGCAGCTGAATCAGCCTTTGTCTGTCTTCAGAAACACAAGAGAATTGCAAATGAGGCTTAGAACCAGCCCCCTCACTGGGGCTAAAGATTAAGCTTGAGTCAATTTTTTTTGGCAAAAGAGTCAACTTTTGCCAAAAGACTAAAGGTTACTGGTGAAAACAGAATTTCTGATGTTACTATTCTCTTGACTTGCTGGAGAACATGTAGACCATGTTGGCTAGCTTATTCAGTTTCTGTTTAGTAAAAAATGGATTTTCTTTATGCAGAATAATGCATATCTGACCATGTATCTTTTGGCTTTTGGGTAGGGTATCCATCAATGAAAGAGGCTTATTGTATATAGGAGTGGAATGACGTAGATTGCAAGAATTTCTGAGAGTCATGGTGAATCCTGCAAGTTCATGCCTACATAAAACTTCATCGCAGCTCCACAGAGGAAAAAGGATGTGAAGGGTAAACGGTCTCCACTTTTTGGGATGTGTTGAATGATTTGCCCTCATTTGTTGCTCAACATTATAAGTATTGGTAAAACTGTATTCTCATAGTTTATTTACTTACTTAATAAAATCAGTATTTACTTACTTAATAAAATCAGTATTTCTTTCAAAACACAGAAATAGACAATTGGAATGATTATTTTCCTTCTTAGACTGACACTGTGTGAAAATGATAGTAGTAATTTAGGCTGATAATATTTAGCAAGAGCAGTGATTTTGGCAAGAACAGTAGCTGCTAGCAAGGACAAGATTTTTTTTGGTGTAGTGGATTCTTAGGTTTAACCCAATAATGTGTTTTACTGATTAGTTCAAATTAAAAATTCCGATAAAGGGTTATTAAGCTGGTAATCCTATTTAGAAGTGAGTACCAAACAATTTTATCAAGCCACAAAAGATTGTAGGAGTGCTTTTTTATTTTTTTTAAATAGGATTATCTATAGTCTTTTAAAAAATTTTATGTGAGAACAGTGGACAAACTAAAAGAATAACTGTTAACTCAGTGAAAAGAATGTGAACTTGGGATATAGGAATCCTGAATGACTACTCAAACGAAAACATGCAGACTAGAATTGATTCAGAGGAAAAAGTCAAAGTTCATGGCTAAAAAACACAAGGTTGCCAGTTAATCATTTCTGATAAGTACCCAAACTTATTGAGCAGCATCAAACTCCATATTAGTCTCTCCTCAGAGCTTCAATATTGTTCATACTTGTGTGTGTGTGCATGTTCTTGTGAATAGATTTAGTTCTGACATCTTCTAGTGATACTACTAACCATCATCTGACATTATTAAAATCAATGGCAAATTGTCTTTATTTCACTGATAGCAGGATTTCATCGGTGTGTACATCACTATGGAAATAGATAAGCACTACATACCGGTTTTGTGTTTTCTCCACGCTAGATTATGCTAGCATAATTATTGCAATACAGTTGCTATAGTTTATAAATGGTGATGCAATATGTAAAGACAGTGTATTAAGAGATATACAGACATCCTTGGCAGTCATGTCCTGCGGTTTGTCTGAAAGAATACATTGACTTAAAGTGATCATTCTTTTGTTTAGTTTAGGAGACTAAATGAAGAACTTTCAGTACTAATTAATTTCAGAAAATTAAAAACATAGATTAATTTTGGATTAAAGGATTTTTAATTTTTTGGGACACTATAAAATGCAGAAATTTAGGGTATTTTTTAATGCAATAGCATCAAAATACTTGATCTCTAGGATTATTAATGAAATTTATTGTTGGAAACTTTGAAAATGGCATACTAAGCAATTCATGAAAGAGTTTGCAAAATGTCTATTTTGTTTCTCGAGTATCAGAGCAAAGCCGGGATATGGACAGATCAAAGGAAATTTTACAAAGTTCCCTTGTTATTTTTATGAAAAGAAGCTGCTCCAGCCTTAAAATAGGATGACATAGCTCAGCACAAAGATGCCCACAGTCATAATTCAGAGAGAAGGACATAATATCTTCCAGGCTATGCCCAAATTCTTCTCAAGTAGTAAAATAATTAGTTGTAGAACAGAACCCATATGAACATGCAGAAGGAACTAGAGGTTGACAAGAAACAGAGCTTCTGAACATGACAACACAGACATATGCTCTTCAGTATGTCTGCACTGTGTGTATAGGCAGCCAAATATTTCCATAAAAAGTGTGTTTGAAGCCTGAAAGAAACTGTTCAAATGGAATCTAATGAAGTGTGAATATATATATATGTGGAATTAGTTCATTTAATGTTGGAATTCCATCCTCCTTTGAAAAAAAAAAAAAGCTATCCTAATTAAAAACTTTTACGTAGTACTAATAGAAGGGTCAAACTAATACAAGCTGTTTCAGTGCTCTTCAAGATCTATTAAAAAATAGCAGTCACACAGTTCAATGAAATGAATAAAAAGAAATAACTATGAAAGCCTATTTAAGGGGAAGGATATTATTTTCTTTAATTCTCATGTCTTCTAATATGAGTGATTACTTAGAGAACAATAATAGGCTTTTTCAGTATTGTCTTCTCCCTCCTTCTGATGTAGGACTGTTTGCAAATATTTTCTAGCTAATATCCATAGGGCATGGAAAAATGTTCTATTCTAATGAATCTTTGATGAAGTGTCTACTGCAGACAGATGGCTAAGATAGATATAAAGGACATCACAAGGCATCAAATATTGGCTTGAAGTTGCCAAGCTGTTAGTCTTTCTTCATCATTTCAGTATACTTTATGATGTTGTGTATTTGGCTCTTGGCTATTTCATGATATTGTTTGAATTTGTTTGATGAAGATGATTCCACTAAGTGTTAAATCATCACAACAACCTGGTAAAAACCTACAAATTCAGTTATGTCTTACACTCACTTGCACATGTTTACTAATCTGCCAAAAGCTTATGATTAAACTGGCAAATCTGTGCATATATTATGCAATATATGAAGACTATCTCCAGCATCTACTATGGTTGATTGCAGAGATGTCAAACTAGCACCAAAATGAACTAGATGAGATGCAGGATTATTTAAATAGGAAAATAGACAAAATACACACATAAACATTCAGTTTGACTTGGATTGAAATATAGAATATTAATAGGAAAGGCTAAGTGAAACAAGAACTTCAGCTAAGGCTAGCTTAATTAGGGAAAGACCATACAGATATTTACATTGCATCCATCCAGGCTATAGATAGAAAAGATAGAGTATCTAAAGATAGAAAAAAAGCTGTAATTCTAGGCAGTAGTGTTATACAATTGTTGTTGTTCTGTTATTTTAATAGTTGGAATAATGAGAACAGTTTCAAGAAACCTCCAAATTAGGCAGTCATAATTTCCACTGTTTTCAGACAAAAACATTTTTTAAGCTTCAGTCTTATTTGTGGAGTGAGATTTGTGCACATCTGATCATGGTAGCCCTCAAAAAGTGTTTTTTGCACAGCAATGTGAAAGTAAAATCTGACCTCACTTGAATAAGACAAGGCTACAGAAGAACACAGTTTGTTCTTCTCCTCTGGCATGGCATGAGGCCATGTCCACAAGTTTCATCCATCGTCTTGTCAGTATTTTGGTGTGCTACTTTAATGAATTATTCTAGATGAACTTTTCACAAAGAAACATGCACTGTTTTGGGAAGAGTTTGAAAGGATGTTTTGTTCTACTTAATTCTCCATGTGAACAGCTATGCCAATAATAATATGATAAAAAGTCTGAATGATTTTAGAAGTCTGGGTGTGAAACCCTCCATCACCATCCATCCTTATTGCCTGTGTCTGTGAACCAGTAACGCGGTCCTTCATCTCTGGCTGCAACATTTTGAAGTTCAGTTATTTCCATAAATACTGAGGTGCTGTGCTCATTTTCAGCTGAGTAAATCAGCACACATTTGGGTTTTCCCACAAGCATATCTATCCATTTAAATTCATCTTCTGCCATTCCCTTCCTGTTATAGTGTTCAGCTTTCTGCTTTGTTGCTGTGAAGCTGACACATATGTTGTTAGTATGCTATTAGCGGTGATCTTTTCCAATAAAAAAAATAGAGAAAGCTTTTACTTACATTTTAAATACCAACAGCTTAAAGAGTCTTTCTTGCCTTAATTTTTGTTGTTACACTAAAATAAATGTTAGAATCAATAGTTCAGTTTAGTTTCCCACAACTCCAAAAACAACCACTTGAACCAAGTAATCCAGATAGATAACTTAATGACTGCTTCCTAGACAAAGAGATGGAGAGTCTTTTCAGTTGTAATGCACACCTAATTTCCAAATACCTGTGGCATCTGTTTTGATGTTTATCGTTTCTGATATAGTGCTATTAGCATAGCAAGAATCAGAGAAAACATGCCAGCTGTAATTTCTTTGTTTTTTTAGCACGCTTCATGTGGCTAGTCTACTTTTTAAATGAAAGCTGCAAAGGAATAAAATCTGCCTCTAATACTGTACGGAGAAAATATTTTATAGTATCTATGTTCTACTCATGCACATCCAAAAGACAGAAAAGCGAGTAATGACAAACAACGCTTTCAGGTTTTCAACATTTTGTTTCTTATAGTTGTGAAATAGTTTCCAGTTTTATTTATGGTTTGTATTAGGAGAGAACACTGAAGCCTAATACAGTGTCCTCAGGCAAAAGTATTACAAAGTAGATGCCAAAAGCAGGAGTGGACGCTGTAGTTCTCTATTAATAGCTCACGTTTAAACAGGTTCTTTCTAACAAGGCTTCATTATTCAAAAGCAAGAAATTACAAAGTCATGCAAAAAACTGGTGATTTCTTTGTGCATGCAACCTATTCATATGTGCTGGACCAGTTAATGTACTGATCTAAATCACAAATCATCCCAATATTGTTCTCTTGTCAACTGCTATGCATATATTATATGCAAATCCAAACTATTTGCAGTAGTATTACCTGTACACTTCAAGCTGTGTATTTCCAATGGTAGTAGCTGCAATTACAGCCTTTGCACAGAAATCCATTGATTCCTGTCTGACTGAAATGATTCTCTGAGCATTATCATCTCGCTTTTACATGACATTAACTGGGCAGGAACTAACACTTCGTGCAAAACCATCATTCCACAGAACTGCTTATTTCATTTCTATTTATTATGGTAACTGAAGATAAAAAAAAAAATAAAAATAAAAATAATAATAAAAAAAAAGTAAAAATAGTTTGTGAAAAAGAAGATAGAATTGTGGGACTAAGAAAGCAAGTAGGCTATATTAAAAACAAAAAGATCCTGCAAAAACAGCAGCAGTGACAATTTAACATGTTTTGGTAAGTCTTTCAGAGATGTCTCTGTATTTTTACAGGAAAATTGCTAGGAACCACTAGAAGTTAGCACAATAGCACAATGCATTTTATTTTCTGCACCTCTGCGGAGGTATATGTGCATATACTAAGAGGGATTGGATAGGATTGGGTTCCTTATATTTGCTTCATTTTTCTTTTTTAGAGAAAATAGGAAAAGTAAAGGAAGTAATTTTATTTATTATAAAAAGTTCCATAGTATTTTCATTACTCACTCCTGCTTTGATTTTGAATGCTTTAGCAATATCATAGACTGCATTACTGTCACTAGTGTTACAGGCATGTGACAGATCAAAGTGCTCAAGTCATCACAACTAGAAAAAATAATCTGGTCTCCATTTGCAGCCTGCTTGAGGTGGAATAAGTACATTCTCTGGAAACCCTTCACAGGCATTCTTGGTATATGTGAAGAGATAATACAAACACCCAAAAATGATTTTTTGTGTGTGAATACTTTTGGGGAATAATAGTTTTCCATATATAAAGCTTGTCCTCTCAGTTGAGATTGCACAGTGCCAGGAGTACAGGCCCATTACTGTTCACATTGTTCTTGCATTTTAAAGAGACTAATTTAGTCTCACACAGTTTTTCCCATATGAAAGTATATCAACTTCATATCTATGCAATTGGGTTCACTTCAGCCCTCTCTTTTTATGACAACAACACCTGAAAGAGATACCTACCAGATTTACTTGGATATTCTGGAGTAATATCCAGAGTCAGGCCAGACCTATGCATACTGCAATTTGGCCATTTGTAGATATATGTGAAGATATATATGAAGTCTAAGAATTGGATTTTAAATCCTTCCCTCGGGGAAGTCGATGAGAATTAAACATTGATTTTCCTGGCATCAGGTAAAACCCTGGCCCAAAAATAAACCCCTCTTTTCCTCTCAATCCCATTTTCAATTTGTAAAAAAAAAAAATGGGAGGGTGGAAAATCAAGACTGCCAAAGAAATATATATGTCTGCAAAATGTAACTTTCCATAATCCATATGGGAACTGAGTACTGATATTAGAATGAATTAGTGTATAATCTGTCTGATAAAAATAAGACCATATTTCAGAGTACTTTATTTGCAGTAATCATTGAGTCAAATATGAATTTTATGTTTGAAAATCACACCTTCAGTACCTATTTCAAAAGTTGGCTGAAGTATGCGAGAACTAAGAATAGGGCCCATAATCTAAGCATTCATTGAAAAGATATTTTTTCCCCTCTCCTGTAAAGAAAAAAAAAAAAAGGGAAGAAAAGAAAAAAAAAAAGAAAAGAAAAAAAAAAGAAAAAAAAAGTGTTAACTACCTGTTTGTTTTGTAGTGGTGAGAATATATATGGATTTATCTGCCTGAGGAAAAAGTCTGGAGTGAGATTTATCATTTTAGTGAAATTACAAGTGTTGTACTGTAGTTTACAAACATAATGAAGAATTAGAAGCAAGCCAAGTAGATAGGTGCTTGTTTTTTAGAAAACACCAGCTGAACTTTAAAACAAATAATGTTTGGAATTTTTAATTTGAGAAGTATGCAAAGAAGAAGAGAGAGAGTGCTAAAGAAGTTCTAACTTTAGTGTTTTATTTTGATTTCTTTTGGAGTTCTGAGTGCACAGGCAAAATGATATGTTACATCTACTTCATTCACAATACCATCAAAAGTTTCCTCCTCATCCAAACCAAAGTATTCGCCTATAAGCATCCTTAGCTTGTTACCCCAGCTGCACTGGGGTGTCAGGACGAAAAGCTCATTTCCTGAAAGCCCCTAGGACTGGCACCTTGCATATATCCCTGGCCTACCTGATGATTAGCACCTCTGCTGCGGCTTAGGCTTTCAGTGGTCACTTTTTCCTCTCCTCTGTGCGAATGATTTGAAGCAGTTTAGATTCAAACTCTTGCTTGAATGTCATGGTGTTTCATAGGAATGCCCTCATGATACACTTGCTAGGCAGTTTCCTTCACTTCTTCACATAAGCAGAAGACATCTGAGGACAGATACTTGAAGCACAGGTGACATACATTCATAGTGATTCTAAAGATAGAAATGTGTCACAAAACTCACTCTCCTTTCCTTTCCTGCGTCTTTCCTCCACACTTGGATTTCTATCTGTTCCTTCCAGAGAGCCAAATCCTTTTCCTTTGTTATGTGAAGGCCATTTTTTGTTTAATCGTACGTTTGGAATTGTTTACAAATAAAATTCTTAAACTCTTCTATTCTTCAGCAGACATAGCTGTTCTCACATGCTTGACTTTCCTGTTGCATTACAGCTAACTAAATGTTGTTTGCACAATGTTTCACACGTAGATATTACCTTTTCAGAAAACTAATAAAGGCAGGTACATTAAATAACTCTGTACTGGCAGCATAATAATAGCAGAGAAAGCTTAGAAAATATTAAAGTTTTTCAAACCCTGTGTTGTTCGCAATAATGAGGCAACCCCTAAAAAACTCTTTTGAAGTGCTGAAGTTTCTTTTCATAGGACTTGTTTTTTTAAAAAGTTGTTGTACTCATAATTCATTTAGAAAGTATTTTGTCTTCCTTTCTCCTTGAAAAAAATTATAAATTATATGACCTTCCTTGCAATTGCCTGAAACTTTCATGCCTTCTATTCAGGTTTCCATTAGTTGAAAGCATTTTTAGCAGCTGGCCCTGTGCATTTCAGTCAATTACTGGGTTTTATCTTGTTGTTATCATAAAGGGCCATTTCTTTCTTAAAATGGTCAATTAAGTGCATGAGAATAAATGGAGAGAAGTGTACTGTTTGTTAGCAGCACTGTCAGGAGTTGGCTGGCACTGAAGAAGAAAATATCTGAGCCATTCTTAATGAATAGAAATAACTTCCATCAAAGTAGGTGCTGTTTGTTCATATTCCTTTTTATTTATTTATTTATTTATTTCCTTCTGGCCACAATTCAGAGTTAACTACACAGCAATTGAGTATTTGAAAGCTCTTAAAACATCCACAGCCTGCTTAAGGAAGAGCTCTACGTTTTTACTTAACTACTCCATTTGTTTCTGTTTGTGTAAAGCACATTATAAAAATCAATCGAGGCAGTCGTTTTCCGTTCAAAAGCAGCACACTAGAGGTTCATTTTTTATCAGAAGATAATGTGATAGAGGAAACAAGCAGATGGAGTAAATGAATCAAAGGCGAAGCATAGAGGAAAGTCAGAGCAATGAATGCAAGAGATAAATACAAGTGGCAGGAAGAGTTTGGAGTGGAGAAAAGAGCGGTGAAACCCCATTGCCTTCTCCTAGGCAGCCTGGGCACTGCAGCAAGGACTTTCACATGAATACAGCCCTTGCAAAGCATGTCTGTTTTTCCCAGTGTGAGGAAAAGTTCGCCTGGGCCAGGCAGCTGATGCGGGATCAGTTTGCCACACACTGTGACAAGAAGCAGCTTTGGGGGCCAGGCCTAGGCAGACCCCTGCTGTGCCACGAGGCTGATTGGCAAAGCCAAGCTATGAATTACAAGTGGCAGAAAGCTCTGCCTGGAGTCTATAAAATTCATCGATATATTAGACCTGCTTCGCTAGAAAAAATAAGTGGTCAGGCTGTTGATGGTCCGGAGAAGCATGAGAGAACAATAAGATTATTTACAGGTGCTAGAAAGAGGTAGGGAAAGTAATAACAACCCACATATAACACTGTAACAAAGCCTATTATGTCATCTTTGACCATAATTTGATAACTTATACACATACTAGAAAATATGTTTGGGTAATGTGGCCAAAAAAACAGGCAAAGTATTTTGTATTCTTGGTAAGAATAAAAAGTAGAACCGAACGTTTTGCGCACATTTTTTAAAATAATTCATAAAGATTGACAATTTCATATAGGGGCAGTTAAGTTTCTATTGGAATTGAAAATGTGAAGATTATTTCAATGTTGAAGAACCATAACTTTCTTGCCCCGTTTTTGCCCTTTCTTCAATTCTATCATGTGAGTGTGTTGTAGGGAACATTGCAGACCTTGCATATGTAGTTTGCATGCAGAAGCAAACTACTAATGTCTGAAAGTTCACACTTTCTCAGTTTTTTGATGAGCTCCATGAAGAAAATGTGTGTGAGGCTATGAGATAAAAGGCTCATTTCCCTGCAGATCCCGGTTGGAGCTGTTCTCAGCTCCCGTGCCAGGGGTGCAAGAGCCTCCACCCAGTCAAGCTGTGCAGCTGTCGGTTGGTGCTACACAGGCACCTTCTAGTAGACTAGTAGACTCATCATAACTTAGAATATTTCCTTCATAAGACCAGAAAATAAATTATGCTTTCCTCAATTATCCTTCCACGACACCACAGAAATGTACCTCATCTATTAGGGAGATATAATGGCAGCATGTAGGGAAAGCTACAATTTTGATAGAGGGTCAGAAAGCGTGAAAGAAAGTAATGACACTTCATAAACTTGACTAGTCATCCAAGACTGAGAAGTATCAGCCCACTAAGCTCAGGAAGATAGCAGTAAGATATTTTTCCTTTCTCTCTGCAAGCAGACTTGCCAGTTTAACACTGGGCATAAATGCTGGGAAAACAAACAAACAAACAAAAAAACCAAAATACCCCTTTGATCCTAAAATTAAAATGCAACAGAATGCAACAGAGGAAGTAGATAAGGAGAAAATATTAATTTTAAATCGCTAAATTAACAGAAACATAAATATTTTTCCTGTTCATTTTAAATATAAAATCTCTTCCTTCTCCTCACCTGTAGATCTTATGGATAGTCCTAGTCTCCATTCCCACAAAACATTGAAGACCTCTTGAAAGATGCCGGGCATTCTCTCGTGATTCCATGCTCACTGTGGCATTTTTGATTATTTTCATTATTTTCAGTGAAGCAGAATGGGACTTAATCAGTAAGAAATAACATGATTGCTTCCTTACAGAACTTAACAAAGGATTTTTTGATTTTAAAGCTATTATGTTACGAGCAAATACCTGCAGAGAAGTATCTTTCTGGTATGCTTTAGTAGTTTTAACATGCTTTCCGTGCCAAAGAATCTATTCCTTTATCTATGGAGATAGATATTAAACATCAAGTTCCTGACAGAGTTTTTAACTTAGCTTCTTCTGCATTTGTATTGTTATGACATTTTGACAACATAAAATGTAATACCTAAGCATTCAAATACAGTTATGTGAGGTAAGGCAAGATATCTAAATATTATAACATAGCCATGTAATTCATTTTAACAAATGCCTGAATGCATAATGATTTCTTTGGTATTGTAATATCTATGTCTTTAGTTATATACCTCTGTTATATCTAAATAGCTGGAATATTTCAATTTTTGGTTAATAAATAGCAAGTAATTTCCCTAGTTTTGGGCCGTTTTTTATTGCCTATCAACATAAAGTCTTAAACATCACGTAACAAGTGTCAAAGTCCTATTCATTCAGATTTGTCTGCTTAGAAACAGAGATCATTTTGTGAAGTTTATCCCATCAACACAATCTGATTCTCTTATACAAAGTGTCTTCCATGGATGCCCTGTGCTGCATCTGCCTGTGGGGTACCGGGACCTCACACTGATCCCACTGCAGAGAAGAGGCTTCAAGTGCAACAGCTGATGTCATACCACTAGCACAGTCATAGTATTAGCAGTCTTTTAAATAAGACAATCAAAATAATCAATTACTTCATCAATATTAGTAAATCTTTATGAAGATAAAATACACATTCTACTCTTGGACTACTACAATTCCCTTTAAAAAAATCAAGCATTTTTTAAAAATAGTGTCAAAACAACTTTTTATAACCCTAACTCAGTAGAATTCACACCTATATTCTTAGGTAATACTTTGAAAGAAACAGAAATAAGAGCAATCAGTGATAAAACTCAACACAGTTTTAAATGTTCTAATATGTTATCATTTATATTAAAAAGGAATAGCACTTAAGAAAACAAACAAACCAGGAAAGAAAGAAGTCATAATTCCCTACAACTTATTCCCTAACCAAGTTCCTTATTATCCTCAGTTTTCAGGAAATGAAAGTAATTTCCATAGTAACAAACTATGGCATCAGAAATTAAAGGCAGCTGGAGAACTGGCAAATAAAACTAAAATCCTCTTTCCAGGCACCTGTACTTCATAAACCAGGGCAAGAGAGGAAAAAAAACAGTAAGAAAAGAAACTTTTATCACTATCACTACAGACTTATTTTTGCATTCAGTCCTCCTTTCAGAATGTACCATACATAGTTACCAGCTATTGAGATACCTTAATGCAAATGCTCTTATCACCAGTTTGTGAGAACAGGGTAATGTTTGGATATATGTATTTTGATGCATTTAGCAATTGAAAACTGAATGGTAGCTGGCATATAGATAATTTACATCTCTTGCATCCTTCTTGGCTGTTGTGCGATACTGAAATCACTAACAACGTTGTTACCTTAGTGACTGCACATCAAATGAGAATTATGCTCTGTTCCTCTGAGACAGAAAACGCTCTTTATATATCAATGTGTCATGCGAATTTTTCTGCTAGTTTCAGAATAAATATATGCTTTGCAAAAACAGACATATTCCCTCTAAATAGTGATTTAAAATAAATCAATTTGACCTCTGTTAAAAGTTTTCACTGTAATTCTCATTTGCTTTCCATTTAAACATCTCAAATTATTGGCCAAAAGGAAGTTGAGAAGGAGAATCACAGAATCACAGAATCACAGAATCTATAAGGTTGGAAGGGACCTCTAGAGATCATCTAGTCCAACCTTCCC
>JAUBOD010000613.1:1348256-1384051 GCA_032353885.1 Nothura maculosa | reverse complement strand
TGCACTCCGTGGCTTCGTCCAGGTCGTTGATGAACAAATTAAACAGCACTGGGCCCAGCACTGACCCCTGGGGGACAGCACTGGCCACAGGCCTCCAAATAGACTCGGCCCCATTTATGACCACCCTCTGAGCTTTGCCATCCAGCCAGTTCTCAATCCATCGCACTGTGAAGGTTAGTATATTTGATGAGCAAAATGAGTATTATTTATCTGCTTTATGGTCAAAACAAAAAGGCAATGAAGGCGACTCGTGCACTTTGCTAAAAACTTTTTGGAATTTAATAATTTAAATGCTACATCTCTGGTAATGATTTTTACTCATCTTTGCCATCTTTTCATTTGTTATTGACATGGCTGGTAGGATAACTAATTTGTTTGTGAGCATATGGTTAAATCTGCATTTGATTTTGTAGCTCCACACTGGCCGTTTCTATCCTGCAAGAATTAATGTCTGTATTTGGGTCTAACTTTTGCCAAGAAGTCATGCAAGGCCAAACACAAAACATTCAAACCTAACATTTACAGGTATCACATTTGTTTAGGTAAATATCTTGCTATTTATACATAAATTGTCCAGCCAACTGCTGAACTCAGTCAGGAAAGCTCCTATGGAAGGCTATTTAAAACAGCACAAAGCACTCTATTATGTATTTAAAAACAACAACAAAAAAGCTATAACATCAAAATAGCTTCACATTTTATACAGCTAATGCTACTGTGTTTACATTTTCCTATCATTTCTCCTTAAAAAATATTGAGTATACAACGTTATATCAAGACCTCTCTTTTTGATTTTAGGCCACTGCCACAACCAGGCTCTCCTTCACATTGGAAGTGTCCGTCTTAACAAATAAGTAGATAAAGTAGCTATGAAAAAATAAGCATCAGTTATAATATTAGATCACAATCACAGACCTCCACACAGCATTACAGTGGTGCTCTCCCGTATTGAAAAAAGCAGATTGACAATCAGTGAAAGAAGTCATGAATCTGTCTAGATTCTACTTGTTTTCCAAAAGAAATTCAAGCTGCTTTTGCCTCTCAGTTCTCTTTGACATGAGCATTTGGCCTAAACATGGCAAACACTCACCAATGGAGGACTGATGCACCAGTTGTGCCACCTGCAGTTGGGAGCCCCAGATTTCCACTTGGTGATAACCTGGGGGCAATTGCATTTTAAGATTATTTACTACCTCTACAATAGAGGTAGTGGGTACCCTATAGTATCCACTACAATAGTACTTACTACCCAGTGACTATGCCATGCCATACTTTTCATCCTTTACAAAATTATATTCACTTTAGTGGCCACTCGTACTCTGTAGTTTGTGGAGATGAAAATCAGAAAAATCAGAGAAATCACTTGGTCTGAACAAAGTTTTAGAGTTTGGAGGGAATTGTTTATATTTAGAAGCATCCTATGCCCCTGTTTTGAAGAAATATCACAGAACATTTTTTTGCTAGGAAATTTTGAAGACCTGTGGCTTCAACTGAAAGACAAATAACAATTTTATAGCAACTCTTATTCTCTTATGAGGTAGAAATCCTGACTTTGAATAGTATAATCATTTCAGGCAAGAAAGTATAGTTTACTTCCCATGCTATAAAAATAGGTGATTCTTCTGACCCTGCTTGAAAGAGTGCAAATGGTATAATTATGTGTTTATGGCTTTGTGAGGCTGTATACCGTCCACTAAGAAACTGACTGGAAAATCAGTTTCTGTCCTGTTATTCAAGAACTGACCTTTCATTTTAAAGGTGTCTTTTAACAGTTATGACTGCAAAGAAAGCTTCAACACTTCACTGTTGAGTCATCTGCTTCAGCTTGCAGGGAAGCAGAAAATGTAGTTATGAAAAGCAGTTACAAAAGGTGTAAAATTTTCTATTTGTTTCAGCAAAAAGATTTCATGCAGATTGCCAGTGATGATAATTGAAATGTCAACACTGTTAATTCTATTCAGGAAAAGCAGGGAAGGTCTGTGCTCTGTGAGGCTTTGTCTCATCTCAGTGCTTCAAATGCATTTTATTTGGGAGGTACTTGCATATATTACTCTCTCTCAAGAAAAGATATATATATATATGGACATCCATTACAAGCAATGGACAGTCTGATGCTTATGAGTAAACTCAACTATTTTGATAGATATGTTGATCATGTTTAATATAAATGCATGTTTTATAGAACAATTGTCATGCTTGAAGGGATCAACACATCTTGCTAATATATTTCTTGACATTTTATACTTGAATACAGATTTCCTCATTTAATAATGCTGATTCATACATTTTAAAATTTCTACGTCATATAATGTTAATTGCCACTGTACCACTGGAGACCCAAAGAGATTTGGCAGTTCAGATGACCTTTCTTTACTACAGCTTTTTACCACTCAATCCATATGCCTGTAGATATCAAAGCTTCAGGTGTTAAAGAATTGTAGCATTTTGATGTAGCATTTGGATAAAGCTTGACACAAGTGTATATATAATACACCATTGTTATTAGATACTGATAATAGTTGTAAATTGAAATGGAAAGTATAAACAGGCAGGAAGTAAATCAGCTAATATATAATGTAAGCTGTTAGAATTTTAGCTTAGACTTTACATTTTCTTAGTTTCTCCAGTGGCCTCTAATATATCATCAGACAATTAAAGTCCAAAAACAAGAAATACCATGAACTAAGGTGATTTCAACATTTTCCATATATTTTCAAAATATGCCACTGACCATTTATCTGTAACTCAATTCCTTGCCAAGCTATTTGTTTTTCTGTAAAATTGTCCTTTCAATCAGTGCATATTTGTAAAAGCATAAGTTACTTGTATGCTGAAGGCAAGCGTAACTAATATAATTTTGAAAATACATTGAGGGGAGATGGAAGCATATACATGTTTTTGTTATTGTTGTTGCTGATTGTTAGTTTTTTTTTTCTTCTTTCCCTATTTTCATTTTTAACAAAAGAAAGAATGACAATTTAAAATAAATGGAAGTCATGCTAGGTCAAAGTTATCTGTATTGTAATATTCATTAGCTTTCAGAGACAAAACATAGTTATATATGAAAAGGTCTGCTGGTACTGCTATTATTTTCCATGGAAGGTATCAGTTTTTCATGTGTGTTTGTGTACATGTATACATGCATGTGTGTGTGTTTGTGTATATATGACTACTTTCTTTAATTAGCATCAACAGTCTCATTTAACATATCCATTACTTTAAGCATTTGAAGTAAGGCTAATCATATAGCCAGAGCTAAACAGACACCAAGAAATTTTATGGAACAGAGTCATAAAAAAAGACCCTACAGAAGTGATGGAGTGATTATCTTAAGCAAATGCCTGCATGTGAGTAAATAGTCAGGCAGATAAATCTTCTACTCCAATCATTTCACATAAATGCAGAGTGTAGAAGATTGCTTCTGCCCTCAAAGTGCTCTGCTCCTTGTACTACATCATCCTACTGAGCTTCCTTCCTTTGCAATGCCTTGAAGGTCTTCCTGGAGACCTTCTCTTCAGGGTTTAAGACATTCTGCTACTGAGACTATATATCATCTGATGGACATGAGCCGTCAGTCTGACTTAATTTAAATAGAGGAGTGAAAAGAGGAGGAAAGCACTGCCTCTCCCAATTCCTTCAAGAGAATGGTGGTAGTGGTGGTGAAAGAGTGGTTAGCTGCGTGAAACAACTAACTGGGAAATGCTCCTTGCCTATTGCATTACATGTCATTTACACTGGATAGTGTACTCCCCTGTGGGATCTCCATGTCACTTGGTAGTCTCGCAATGCAGGTTTTCAAAATTATCTTTAACTTACTAGTTCATTCTAATTCCTAAGTGTTCAGGAGTATATCATTTCACAAACTGCTGTAGTTTACCTGAACTGGTTAGCATAGGAATTTTACAGACACTTGCAAAAATAGCAGTGAGAATTTTAAGTCCTGATACAAATGTTGCTACATCTATTAAAACAGTTTAAGTTTTGTGCTGTAGAGATAGATATAGGACATTTTGTTCTGTGAAAATTCATGACATGGATTAAGTAACATGAAGACTATTTCTACCTCTAGGTAGAAAATATTGAGGTAGGAATAAAGATTACTAATACCATTGATAGAACATGGGGTATAAATTCTGAAGTGGTTAAATGGCTTTTTCTCTTTTTTTTAAATGCCTATGGGGCATTTATACGCCCAATAGCAGAAGGCACTGAATGATTCTCCAGGAATATAAAAAGTGTCCACATTTACTGAAAAAGAAATGTAACTGCACATCATATATTTATTTACAAAAGAAAAGGACAGGAAAAGCTTCGACCTCATTGCATTAATGTGATTAATATCTTAAATGGGAGAATGCAACTTTTAGAAATAATTTACCAATAGGTAAACAAACTTCTGAATGTAATTGACCTTCAGGAAACAAATAATGTCTTCTTCAGAGAAGGGCCCTGTAGCTGTAATAGGAGGACAAGAAGAAAGAAACTGACTATTGTAGGCTACCTGAGTCATAACAAAATGCATTGTGTCATTCTCTGATCTCTTCAGCCTTCTGATGAAGCTACTCAGGAGTACAGAGCACAGTTATTCAGAAGAGAAATGCAAAAAGTCTGTAAGGAGCATATTAAGTTTCAAATCAAAAACATGCTCTTAAATGTGAATTGGACAAGCTTTATGATATGTATGGTGAAATGACAAGATCAGCAAGACTTTTGTGCCCATTATTTCCAAAATGTAATTAATCACATTTTTAATAATTGTCTGAAAAGCAATCTAGTTTTCTCAAAGAAAGCCAAGTGAATCACTGACTCTGTCCACATCCTTGACCTAAGTAAATAAACAGTATCTCTAAAACTGCAGTTGTGAATTAGGGATTTTTTTATCATAACAATCACTAATTAGAGTAATGGATTTGTTTTTATCAGTCAATAGGCTAGGTAATAAAGCACATCACTTTCATATCTATTAGTCTCAAAGATGTATTAAGTAGTCTAGATACAGCAGTGTAAAATGTTAGCTTTCAGCACAAAACCCTCCCTCTACCCCAGTACAAATACCATGTAACATTATTCTCAGCCCTCTAAATCTACATTCTACTTTGCTTTCAGCCTTTGCCAAGGGCACTTTTTTGAAAGCAAGCAGCTTTATACTCATTATACTTTTAAATAATATATTTACAGGATTCTGCACTTTAATAAAAGTCTTCATAGTTTCAAATCCCTTAAGCAGGCTAGGTATAACTCAGAGAAGGTTCATTTGCAGCTCAAATCTCTTCCAGCACAAAAACAATACCTTCTGTTAATCTCTTTTGTAGGTTATTGAACTATACTTGTCCTGTCACAGTTACTTCAAGGTTAAGCTAATAGATTACTTAGCCAAGTGACCCAGTCCGCAGGCCTGGCAAGTATATAAGAAAGGTTATTTAAAAATAGGCTGGACATTTTATAAAACTTTCGCACTTCAATATTTCATTATTAGTTAAACAGGAAATAAGTATGTTATATTCTCTTTGATTTTAAATTGCACTGAGGAAGGATTAAGATTATGAAGCTCTATATCAAACATTAGATGCAATATGTCGGCTTTGTTAAATAGTGAGTAAAATCCAGGCCTGGTTAATAATATGTTCTTGTTTATAATTACTACTATTAAAGGTAGCTTTTCTTTTTTTTTTTTAATTTTTGCATTAGGCTTCTGCTGTTTTTTAATTGCTAATTTTCAGCTAGATCTAAGTTCAAACCTATGGCTTTACAGCAGCAATTTATTAAGAGTTGGCACTTTAAAGGTACAGTGTGGAAAGATTAGCAGTGAATTATGGCACAGACTGCACATTAAACCACCAGCTTGTGCAGCAAATGTTACAGACAATCTGCAACCTGAAATATTAATATCTTAGTGCTTTGGAGATCACATTAATTACAGTCACTCTAAGAATGCAATAATTAGACCGTTTTACAGCAGCCACTAAGGTCAGCTTATACAAGTAATTATTCACTTGCTACAAAACTCCATGCATACCTTAACTGATCATCAACCTATATTTCCTGTTGTAAGCTGCATTATTTTGAAAGGAGAGCAGCAGGAGTGGCGGGCTGGTGACAGACAGAAGTCCCACTGCTGCTGAGTTGGGGATGTTCTGGTGCAGACCTGGAACAGAAGGAAATGTACAGCGCGGGATGTTAATAGGTGTTCTTCATGGCTGGAAAGCCTAACCTGCCTGCTAACACAAAAAGCTGCTGTGCAGACATGAACATTACATGAGCTTCCAGAGCTGGACGTTTTGTGAGTTGTAAGGTAGTTCCAAGCATGCACCAAAAGCTGGGATCACAAGCAGTGCTGTGCAGCTGTGCTGCTGCAGGAGCTCAGGTCAACCCCCAGGTACACGTGTTCAGCGTGGACCAAAAGCAAGACAGCAAATTTGGCTTTTGATCCTTAATAGTAAAAGTATTGGTCAGTGCTTGACAAAAGTATAAAGCGGCTTTATTGGCAAGTTGGGCAGATATTGAAAAAATACATCCAATATGTATTTACTCAGTATTTAATTAATTTGTTTCTATGTTTATAAATATTGTTGAAATAAATTCACTTGTCAGAATGTACCCAGAAACATTATTTTCTGGGTTATCATAGCAGTTATCACAATTAATTTGAGCAAATCAACAATGAAATTTGTATCATGAGTATTTATTTGATGGGATATATCTTCATCCCATCATCCCATGAGTATTTGGGATAGATCTTCATTTCATTTTCTACATGTTCAAATGAATACTTATGGAGTCAACAAGGTGAGAGTTAACTACTTACATGTCCAACTACAATACTTCCCTCTTAAAGAATTCCACATTGACAACTAGAGAATTCTGAGGAAACTACAGCTTTTTAAATCTTGTTTTGTTTATCTTGTTTAAATTCCAGTGGAATAACAGCATCTTCCATTGAATATAATATCTAAACTTCTGGTCTAAAGTACTGTATATTTTAACTATGGAGTTCAAGATTAAGGCTAATCATATTAATTGTGTTGAAAATACAAGTTTGGAATTCAGTCATGAAAGCATTAATAGTGCATGCTGTTTAAAAGGCTTCCTCTATTTCTTTCCTACTGTAGGCATGTCTGTGAAATCTACATATTATGAGATTATCTGTGTGGATAATTAACTACATCTAGGAATATGGAGCTCATGACATACATAAACAGATTTTCTTATAGAGGGTTTAACAGAATCAGTTTGCAAATTATCTTCCTGTGATATCAAACTTCTTCTGCTGTCCTATCAAGTAAGGAGGTTTTGTTGTGAGAGTGTGCTAAGCCATCTTTATTGGTGAGAAGATCCTGGATGGCAGTAGCATGAACAACTAGAAGATAAGTTAAATAAATTAGTCAAGGAGATACTAAGCTAACAGCAAAAGGTGAACAAAGGAGAGATCACTTAGAATAAAAGTAAGGTGTCAAGATTAAAATTAATCAGAGCACAAAGGAGCTTGAAGGAAAGCAAATTTTAATTGCTTATATGCCTGTGCCAAGTGTGTAGGCAATAAACAAGAAGAATTAGAATTGCATGTTTATGAGCATAAATTTGCCTTAATTGGCTGTACTGAAACTTGTGGGATTCACATTACTGGAGTGTTCAAATCAATGGCTATAAATCAGTTATAGATTAAGTGAACAAAAGGAAAGAAGGAGTAGTGTTTTATCTCCAATTTTGTACTAATGAATTCCAAAGCACTGAAAAGTCTGAAGTAAACAATGTTGGATAATTATGCCCTCACATTAGAATGCAAATGAAAATCACTAGATGAGTTATCCATAGAACAGTGCTGTAGTTTCTAAAATATTATTTGATTTCTTAATAGACCATTTCCTAATGCGAAAAAAAAAAAAAAAGGTCACAAAACCATTGCTTCTAATATGCAGCCATTGATATTAGGCATTGCAGTGACAGTTAAAGACAGCATGATCACAGAACTAAAAATCACTTAATAACCGTACTGTGTTTGTACTATGTTTTTATTTCCAAAACAAAACTATTAATAAGTATAAATGATGCTTAAAAAGGATTCAATTCCTCAGTCTTGGAAATTACTTTATGCAGAAGCAGGTAGGACAATAAATACTTGAATGTATAAACAAATGACTACTGTAACACATTCCATGAATGGAAAAGTGTTTAAAGTACTTTTCATTAAAAAAATCTTTAGAAACAAATGAAAGGATCTGTTAAAAAACAAAAGCAAAAGCGAAACCTTACAATATAGTCTTTGATCAAACAGAAGGGAAACTAGGTAGTGATGAGGAAACTGAAAGTGAAGAAATTTGTAAGGAAAAGTAATGGCAACTAAAAAACCTATTGCCTGAAAGGTTAAGGAAAATAGACTGTTCTGATGTCAATATGCTTAGTCACATGTCACCCCTTCAGTCAGCTTGAATGCAGAAACACTATAGCTCATTTGTTTGCAAATAAGGCTTGCCTCCAATGGTGCAGGACACATGCTGCTAAATATTTACCTCTAAGCTCAGAAGAATGAAGTTTATTCTCTTCTTGCTGCTCTGGCTGACTCATCAAAAGATTGAGTTTGTCCTTTTGCTTTCATTATCTACTACTTTTACTACTACTGCTCAGGTACAAGAAAATAATAGTTTAATACAGCTAAATATAGTCTATATGTCATAAATTTACATAGGACTACTTCTTGCTGTAAGGTCTATATAGATTCACATCCAGGAGTCTGTTCTGCATTCATTTTTCTCTTGCTGACATGCCCTAAGGAATCCTCTACAGGAGACTGGCCTGTCCACCGAATATCCAAGCATTGTCAGCATCATATTTAACCATGTTGAACAGCACTTAGTTAACATTAAACTTCCCCAAAACAGCACTATCAGCCATGCTAGTTTTATGTAAGTATTGTAAGACTTTTGACATTCTAGAATACTAGTAGAAAACTGAAGTACTGATGTGCAGGAGGGGTAAGAATAGAGACCTGGTCAATTAGTGGCTTGTCAGCCTGATACTGATCTTAAAGAAAATAATGGAAAAGCTGAGACAGAGTTTGATTTTAAAAGAATTAAAGAAATGTAATATAACTAATGCCAATTAACATGGTCTAGTGAAAAGTAAGTCTGATCTCTTTAAGTCTCTGTCTCCTTCAAATATAGCTGTGAATTTGAGAGATAGGCATAATCTCTTCCTTTGACTAAATATCTTCGTACTACATACTAGCAGGATGGAGATCATTCAGGATGATGGAGATCAATGATTCTAAAATAATCCTTATTACTAAACTGACCTAAATTCCCAACTTGGCATTATGGCGAACAATATTGCCACTGAGTGCATGAATAAAACTTTTTTAATGGGGAAATAATCTAATTGCAGTAGAATTTTTATCATCTCTGTCGTGCATATCTCTGTATTTGCAATAGGTATGACTGGAATACTAAGTACAGTTACGGTGTCTGTACAGTACTCTGTTTATATTTTCTCAGAAGCATCTTTAAAAGCCCAGAAAGTCAAAGAAAAGTCACAGGAATGATTTAAGAGTTGAAATAAATGTTCTGTAGCAGTCTACCAAAACTGCTTGCTTACAGCATGCCTTTCATGTCTTTATGATTTATTTTCTCTGCGGATGGCAGTGAAGATTTGTACATTTCCTACATTTTGTTGTCTCCCAGCTCCAGTTCCTACCCTTTAATTTATACTCATTACCAGCAACTTGTCTTTTTTTTTGGTCATATAGATAATGAAAGACTTGAGTTTGCTTTATTTAGCTTATCAAAGAAAAGGTTAAGGATGACACAAACACAGTCTACAAGTCCCTACCTAGGAAGAGAAAACTGATTAATAGAGTACTCTTCAATCTCAGAGAAAAGAAGCAATGTCTAGAAGCTCAGGCTACAAAAATTCAGAGCAGAAATAGGACAGATTTATTCATGTTGATGATAATTAACTCCTAGAACATTTTACCAAAGACTGTTAATTTCCTATTATAGTAAATTTACAAATCAGTATTTATTTATTTATTTTTTTTTCCTGAAACGTTCAGATCTCCAAGTATAACTATTAGATATGAAGCAAGTATTAATATCAGCAAGTATTAATGGAAAGTCTAGTATTCTAAATGATGCAGTAGCTTAGGCTAGGTAATGATGTAGTGATTCCTTCTAGCCATAAAGTATATGAAAATATCAATACAGGTTGGTTTCTGTTAAGGAGTAAAACATGTGTCAGTCAGATCCCATTTTAAAGTTTCCTGCTGTGTACATATCTTTAGAGTTGAGTTCCTGTGCATGCTTGTCATTTTTTAAACCACTGACCAGAAAATGAAGACTTATTTTTGTTGTTAACAGATACTTTGATGCTACTCCAATACCAAGAAATGGAGAACAAGTGCAAAGTTTTCCTCAATTACCGTTAGCTACCTCTGACTCTATAGCCAGCAAAGGCATGTTTGTGTGAAAAGAGAATGATTTATATTTCCCATTCTTACACCATTCCTGTGGGCCAAACTCTGAATGCTCCAAATATATTATACACAAATTTATTGAGTTTTGGCCTCAGTTCATCATATCTCAGGAAATTCACAGGATATTTGCATATAGGTACAGCAGAATAAATGTATGACACCATTTTTGAATCTACATTTTGTACTGGAGGAAGAAAGTTAGTGTCATGAAGGAACGGGTAAAGCTAAACTCATCTGGGATCATGCTTGAGGAGCAGTTAACTTGCAAAAGAGCATATTTATTCCCTGTGCTGTTTGTTACTCACATGCAGGTGAATATGCCCGTAGTATGTCCACAAATAGTGTTCATATGAAGTAGAATAATTATCTCGGATGAGGTTTGCAAGTGTGTGGATTTTACTTCATGGGGGTTATAATATCTCTTCAGTGAAGCAATTAAAGGTCCAAGAATTCCTTAAGAAGAAATATTCTCCTAGTAATTCCCATGGAGTTGAAGATTTTGGGCCATCAAGTAATTCAGAAATAAATTTTGTCTTTATTTGACCAGCATCAGCACAACAGTCCTATGTGGCTACCTATGTGGTTAATTACACAAATCAAAAAAATTACACAAATCAAAACATTATACAAATCAAAGTCCTATGTGGTTAATTACACAAGTCAAAATTATGTTAAGATAGATTGTCTTGATGGTTGCCTGTTTCTATTAATTAATTGTATGTGTATTAGAGAAAATTGCTAGTATGATCTCTAATTAATCAACAGATTTTGTATGGAAGTATCACAGTGAACAGATAACTGCTAGAGACGGAAGTGTGGATCTTTTTTTTTATTATTATTTCATGGACAGTTTGGGCTGATAAGATTTCTTCTACAATTACAGACAGAAAAGATTTATTTTTCTTTGTGCATATTTGATATAGTTAAAATGCAAAATCAAAATTCTACCTCATTCTAGCCACTAGTGGGAACCTTTCTAAAGATCACAACCTCTTTGGTGAGGCTTTACGTAATGGCCAGAACTCAGAATTTGTAATGGGGGTGGTGCCTTGGACCTTTACTCCCTGGTACTTTAGATACAGTGGAAATGCAAAGATACTGTTGGGCAAGTCTGGTTAGTAATGAAAGTTGTATGAGCACAAATTACAATTCAATACCCCCAAAAGATATTGACTTGGTCTTCTGAGCAGAACTGCCCCCACAGCACTGATTTGCTGCTTCCTTTCTGCTTCCTTCCTTTCTTCCTTCCTTTCTTCTTCTTCTTCTTTTTTTTTTTTTTTTCCAATTTTCTTTCTGTCTTGCTTACTTGTAAGAGTAGTGCAACACTGTTCCATTTCCAGCTCCCTCCCAGGCTTTTTAGCGTTAGGTTGTTGTTGCTGTACTGTATGCACCTCCCTGCATGCTTTGACAACCCCTAGTGGGAAAATTCTCCAAGTAGCTATATTTGTTTGCTTTATATATTGGATGTTTTTTAACTATTTTATTCATCCAATTTGAGATCAAAAATTAGTGTTTAATTATGACTATGGTGGATATAGTAAATGATTATGTATTTCATTTTATCCTAAATTTACACAAATAATTGTAGTGCAAATTTTCTGTTTATCAAATATATAATTACATATTTATAGGTAGTTGTGTGCACAATATCTGTAATATATTTGCAACAAATATCAAAACAAAACTAAAATGAATGTTCATACCATAATCGACCTATTTACTTTATTTAATATACATTTAGAATGAATGCATTTGTAATTGTTTGTTCTTCAAACAGATTAACTTCTGCTTCTGTAATCCTTCTGATGTACAACCTTCAGAACAAAGTCTCACTAATACATTAGAAGAAGTCTGGCAGTTGAAAACTACTTAGTTCCACAAGGTGAAAAGATACGTTTCTTCTACTACAACTTGCTAACATTTGGCCTTAGTTATGTTGGTTTTTGCAAAGAAAGACTGATTCAGAGAAGGAGAAATCAGAGATTTTAATTTTGGTGATACTCCTTCCTACCTGTATGAATAAATGAAAACACAATTTCAGAGATGATTTCTGTATCTGAACTTTCAGGGTTTCTGTATTGACATGTGTTCCTATATTGACATAAATGATTTCAGCCTGATACTGAGCCACATTCTGAGGTGATAAACAAGATAATTTGGTTTTGCTGAAGTTCCGCTAATATTGGTAATCATATTGACCTAGTGACAAGAGTGAGCCAGTATTTATTTATTTCTTGAAATGTGATAGGTTGGCACAAGATTTCCTTGTTTAGCATAGGAAAAACTGAAAAAACCTGATCATCCATCTAGCCCTGACTGTTCACACGGTCACGGCCTATGCATGCATATCAAAGTATTGCTGAGGGATTATTTTACATTTATTGAAGTACCATTTTTTTAAATATACATGTATGTGTGTTTATAGCTACTGTTAAATCAGCTTTTCAGTTCAAGTTCATTGTACCTTGTACCATTAAAAGTTAATCTCCAGATAAACCATTAATGACATATAAGGGAGAACTACAATTAAACCTTTTTAAAAGAAAATCTAGGGTGCATAATAAAAACACAAAAGCAATGATTTCACAGGTTTGTCCATAAGTTGCATTTCAGATTCATGATTGGATAATTAGATAATCGTTTAGAGCAGGTGCAGGTGTGTTTGAAGTTATCGGGTATCTGTGATACAGAGCAAATACATGTTTGTCTGAATTATTGTTTGTGACCACTCAAAGCAAGTCTCATTGAAGATTGCTAAGATTTCAAGACATTCTTTGTTTGAGAAATAATCTTGGGGACATAAATCAAAGTAGTGCCAACCGTAGCATTGTAGCTGGCCACATCACAATGATAGTTTTTTTGTTATACTTTCTCTGAATCTTTTATGCTACTACTGCCACATGGTTTATAAAACCAATGTGGGCTTTATTGATTTACACTCTGGAATCTGACTAAAAATAACTGAAGGATTGCATAGATTGCCTATCAGCATAGAACTCAGGATAGCTTAAGCATGAGGAATTTACCTTTGGAATGAGCTGGATTCAAGTCAAACTGATTGCAGAGTACAGCAGAAATGTCAGGGTCAGGGTAATGTAGAATGTTTTGTTGTTTTCTCTTCAAAAATTTCACATTTTAGGCAAACTATCCTCTCTCCGAAATTCTACAGGGTGTGCAACAGAACATATTAAAAGAGTTAAAACTTAATCCAACTATTCCGCCTGCTGTAACCTTACCTTCCTTCATCTCACTGATAACATAACCCTGGACTGCCAACATTTTCCATCTCACCTGTCATTCAGACCAAGTTACTCTCTCCTTTAATCCCTCTCCTCTCAGACACAATGAATCACAAGGTGCTGCTGGTCCAGTGGTTTGACCTAACAGGGATCAGTGTAATCACATTAAGTTCCTTCCAGTCACTGCTTCCAAATAGATACGACCAAGGGTTGTGATACACAGATATTTCTCCTCATGAAAATGCCTAAGCCTTAAGACTCACTGCCACTTCCTCTTCTGTGCTACATTTAAGTTAGAGCACTGGAGAAAATAGGGAGTTGCGATGAACTGTTTGCCCTGGCCTTTTCATCATGGCAAAGATTTTCACTCATTTGTGAGTATCACTGGATTTACTGAGCCATATTTTTTCAACAGAAATGGTGAAAATTCATATGTTTGCTTGCATAGCATTAACTTGCTGTGACTTGTAGTAAAATACACCTGGTAAGTTGAAGACTCCTAATTTATTAGACTCTTGTAACTCTGCTACTCATTTTCACTCTGTATCATGTAATTAACATAGCAAAGCCTATAGCTGACAAAGAAAAACAATGCACAGATAAGCAGTTTCCAGGAGAATCACTAGAGCTTTTTTTTTTTCACATCCCAGTAGAACCTCAGTAAAGGAGAGTGATAAAAAGCAAACAATAAACCTTTCCAAGCAACCATCCATTTTTTAACGACTGTCATCAAGGTGATTTCGTTGGGATTGACACAATTAAACAGAGAAGTGTAGTTCCAATAAATGTGAGATTAAAAAAATGATGTTATCCAGCCCTTCTTCTGTGCTAACACATTCATTTCTCAAAGTGAAGGATTTTCATCTTCATTTTATGCTGAACTCCCTTTTTAAACAGGTATTTAAATGAAATATACCTTAAAGTGGGCTTTAAGACCCTTTAATTTTGCTACAGCAGAGCAAAGGCAGTCTTATGGTGAAGGAGAATTAAGACCAACCATTTTCCTCTCAACCATTTGTGTAGTGTGGATCTCCAAAGGTAATCTGAGAATGTTATGTGCGGATTAATGGAAACTAATTTTAAGTGGAAAGAATGAAATACATGATCAAAGATTCCTCTGCTTGTATAAATTGCCATAGCTTCATTGACCTCTGATCCTACATATATAACTCCTTTCTCTCTTTTTTTATATTTATTTTTTCTCATTCTAATTAAAAGAAAAAAGCTGACATTTTAGGAGAGAATAAATACTCTTTTAAGTCCTCATTATCAGTCTAGGAATAGAAGAAAAAATTCTTTTTCTGCTGAAAAAAAAATCAGCAGTTGTCAACATTACAAGGGTCTCTATTTTTCACCCATTTTTGTTTCCAGCTCCTTTCAGAGCATCACAACATAAATACTCTTATAGGTATTTATGGGTATTTATGGGAATATAGGTATATTTATATTCCCCTGACTATTCTTACTCTTCTTGTTTGCCTTCCTATGGTTTTTTCCCTCCATATTCTGTAACTGAGTTCCTCACAGACAGCAGCGTTATTCTGAGCAGGGAGAACACTGAAACTCACTTATGCCTTTTCTTCTTTCCTACATTGCTTTGATTTCATCTTTAATGCTGGACTGTTTATACACTTTCTATGACTTTAAATTACTGCTTTCAATGTATTTCCATGTAACAGTCCTCCTAAAAAAAGCTTATACTGAAGTCTACAGCCTTACCCACTTAAGCCTCAGAATTGCTTTGTTCTCTTTACAATACTCCACAATGTTCAGAAGGTCGTCTCACTTTGTATAATGGAGAAAGACCACATCCAATCTCAAGCAAATCTGTAAAAGCCCACATGGCTTCCGAAATATCAGTTTACCCTCTTTTCCTCATATTTAGTCTCTTTCCCTCATTCTTTCAGTGTCTGCCATTAAAAATGAAGAAAAATAAACACTTTTTTTGATATAAAGACCTTCATACATAGTGTTTTTACCAACTGAATCAATCTTCTCTGACATGTTTCATCGTAAAACATCGTAAGGTAACTGGATATTTAATATTTTTATGTCTGTTATCAGTTCAGCAAGATTTACAATTGAAAACTTATGGGAAGACTTGACCCATCCAGTTGCTCTTGGAAACCTTATCATTTCTACCTCTTAGCACATTCTTTTTTGAGGTCTCAGATACTTTTATGTCAGCCATTGAAATGATAGTTCATCTGTTTTCTCACACTCAATGAATTTATGGACCATAGTAGTCAAGTAGAAGGAAAGTAATTAAAGAGAAACATCAAAGATGCTCCAGCAGGATATAGAGATAGTGAGGTAAAAGTAAAAAAATAGTGCCATACCAGCTGTCATTCAGATGTAGGCTGGTGAGGTTTGAACACTCCTTGGTAGTATGGTACAGAAGAACTTTTTTGAAGTTAATTTAAAGATCTGCATATGTGAAAACAAATGGAAACATGTAGAAGAAAAAATACAGGAGGGCAGAGTGTGTCAGTGGAACATGTGGCATTGGAGCAAGGCAGGGAAGGGAATGAGTGATGATGCAAAGAAAATCTGAGAATGAGTAGAGCCAGCACTTCAGCCAGCACAAGGCAGAAGAGGGAGATCAAGACAGAGACATCAGATATCTGTGGTGCTGAACAAAGGATGTGGAGTGTGTGTGGTTGAGAACAGCATTTGAATCTATCAGTAAAGCGTGTAACAAATAGTAGAAAGTTGAGAAAACGAGGGATCAAATTATTTTAGTTTGCTACATTACAGTCTTTTATCTGGAAGAAGTAATAGGTGTCTGTGAAAGCCATAAATGTGGAAATGTGTTTCAATTTTCAGTTATGTTAAATGCAATTGAAATAATTCTCCAACGATTTATTAATCTTGTAATTCCCAAAAGCATATGTCTTCCATTGCTATGTTAATTTTCAGCCTCTAACTCAGTTCAACTACTGGTGGAGAAAAACTTTACTAAGAAACACTAATGTATCTTTCATATTTCTTACAGAAGTTGTTCAAATAGTATTTTTGACCAATGGGTAATATTTAATGGCTAGAAATTAGAATAATGTGAATAGAAATTTTAAACTTTTATTTACATCTTTAATTTTTAAATGGATATATTATAGAAGTAATCTGAACACTGAAATATTAAAGCAAGTTTTTGGTAGTACCTGCTCAGCTTATCTAAATTTGGTTTCAGTAAGACTCTTCCAGAATAATATAACACAACTCAAATTAAGCAATAAAAAGTCTGTCTATGCTCAGAAATATTTCCTTATGCAATTAGTAATAACATAGGTGTTCATATCTTTATGAGAAGCCGTTGATTGCCACATCTTAATCTATAATTCTTTTGTCTCAGGAATTTTCTCTCAGTTTTGTCTCAGGAATTCTAGTAAGATAGGATAAGTACTTCCACAAGCAGCATGTATCACTTTAATGCTTCATCCTTTTCTCAAAATGTCTCAAATCTTCTAGATTTTTAAAAGTTTGCACAGACAGCTACTCTGCAAAAAAATATTGTGCGAAATACAGACAACAGAAAATGAAAGCATTTCTCTTACAGGAAAAGGGTGTTTTGTAACTTGCATATTATCTTACCTTGGGTTTGAGATTGTAGATGATATGAAACTAGGAGGTGTGGTTCATATACCTGAAGGTTATGCTGCTTTTCAAAGAGATCTCATCAATCTTGAGAAATGAGTCAACAAGAATCTCAAGAAATTCAACAACAGGAAGTTCCAAGTCCTACAGTTCCAAGTCCTGTGCATTGGCCCAGACTGGAAGCCAACTCATTGGAGAACACATTTGCAGAGAAAGCCCCAAGTGGACACATTGAACGTGGTCCCATATGACCCACACCTTGCGGCAGAAGCAGCCAGGAGCCTACGCTATATGAAGGCTGCAAGAAAAGTCAGGGAGCAGATCTCCTGTTCCACAAAGGTGACACGTTAAGGTGTTAGGTCCAGTTCTGCACTTTCCAGAAGATGAGAGAGAGATGGAGGCTGTTGTTAGAGTGAGTCCAGCAAAGGGTCATGAAGATGAAGAAGCAACTGGAGCATCTCTCATGTAAGAAGAGGCTGAGCAAACTGGGATTGTTCATTCAGAAGAGGAGGCTCAGGGGGATCTTATCAATGTATAAATCCCTGTTGTATTTAAGTATAAAGAAGACAGACACAGACTTTCATCAGAGGTGCCCAATGACAGAACAAGAGGCAGTGGGAATATATGGAAATGTTGTCTAACATACGAAAATGATTCCTCACTATGAGGGTGGTCAAACACTCTCACAGGTTGCCCAGAGGGCTGTGGAGTTACTATCTTTGGTGATATTAAAAATAGAGTTGGATAGAGCAATGGGAAACCTGTTGTGGAGGGGAGGCAGTGCTGGTCTATACAATCTCCAGAAATACCTTTCTTTAACGGTGAACTTTGTAATAAGCTGCAAATAAGCAATTAGCTGCATTCACATAGATGAAGTGTTCTTTAATTTTAGTGTGTAATGCTCAGAAAAAAAATATCCACAGATTCTGCAGTGGCATTTTCCCTTAACATCTATCTTGGCTTTGCAAGCATCAGTTAAACCAGAAAGAAATGTATGAATTCCGAATGCTACATACTTGTAAAAATCAGAAGATGCAATAGAACATTTTTTTCTCTTTCTGAGCATAAAAAAAAGAAGAGTCGGTACTTGCTCATCCTTCAAGGACAGAAGGCTTCCTTTGACTAAAATCCTGGATAATAAATTGTGCCAAGCAAACCTAAACCAAATTCAGATGTCAAAGAAGTAGTGACCTTATGCTGCTGCCTAGACACAAGACATCCAAGTGAAAAATACTGAAAGCTTGTACTGGCTTGCTAAAGTAAGTTTATTCTTTGGGAAGTTACATGAGCATGAAACGCAACTCCAGTTTCATCTCTATGGATCTATCTTCTGCATTAAGACAGAGTTGTAGATGTATGCATTCATGTAAACTCTTTATCTTTACAAATAAAATACCTCCTTTGATTTCCTCAAATAATTGTAATTCAGAAACAATTCTTCTAAAAACAACAGAATTCCTGGTACAATCAAATTAGCATGAATTACTAGAGAATGAGGTGTATGTTACTGAAAATTATGAAAACTTTAAGATCTGGATCCTAGGCCACTGTCTCCATTATCAGAATAACTAACTCTGGCAGGTAAAAATGGAAAAAAAAAAAAAAAAGATATTTCTTCCTCTTCAAAGTGCAGATTTACATAATCTATTAAAAGACTGCTTATATCCAGAGCTTTTAATCAACCTTTTATCCCTCTCCAGAATTATAGTATCATTGAGACCTTGATTTTGAATATTATGCATGAACAGGTGTGTCTCCGGCTGCTTGAACTGCAAGTGCACTAGAACCATAAAAAAAAAAAAAAAAAAAAAAAAGAACAAGGGCCCAGATTTTCATTGACATTAACAGAAATTCTGTTTCTGAACTGAACTGAAAGGGATTTGTCTTCATGTAAGAGCAACTGTGCGGGTATTGTCCTTAAATCCCAGACAAACTCCATGGAGAATTTATGGACTTGATATTAATGTTTAAGGTATTATGGATGTTCTTGGCGAACTGTCACCACATCATTCAAAACAGCATGAACTGCTCTGGTTTATCCTTTAAGCCATTTAGCAATCCAATTCTTCTCGTGACAGGGCCATCTATGGCAAATACTAACCCACCAAAGCCCTTCTTTGAATGTGTATTCACAGTGCAATTTTATTCATGTATGAAGAGGCAGTAGTCTAAAAAGAGGTCTCAGTAGCAATGCCCTATGATAATAAAAGCAAACTTGAATTCTCTATTGTATAATAGGGAGAGCAGTTTGCAAGTTGAACATGATTTCAGGAAGCCTCCAAAATCCACACTTATCTCTTGGAGGTGAAATCACCATGTTCTCCTAGGTTCATTTAAAAGCAGAGCAATTTCTTGTTGAACTACAAACAAAAATGAGTTTCTTTATCTTCACTTTTATTTTCTTTTCACCAATATCAATTTCTTGAGCTCTTTCAATCCTCTGAGCTTATAGGTTTTATCAGCATTTTGAATGAATAGTGAGCTAGAATAATACACTCCATTGGCATGAAATCATTTTTATTTTCTATGGAGTGAGCATGATTCCTATTCATTTCTGAATGTTAAAACATTCAGCATAAAACAGTTAAAATCTTCACATGCATTCACTATTCTTGCAAGATATTCCATATGCCCTAAAGACAACTGATTCTGTAAATCATCATCTCCTTTATCTTGAACATTCCCCCTAAACCAATTTCAGATCTTGTTTTCAGTTTATTTTGCTATGTTCCTAGTTCTTCTTTGGCATAGCCGTTCAGTTAGACTAAGCATAGGCCTTAGACTGCACTACAATAATTACTTGTAGTTTGACATAATGAATATGCAAAAGTCAATTACTGTAATCCTTATTTACCCAGGGTCACAAAAGAGATATTTTCTCAGCAGGGATAGAGTGAATGGCAAGTCAGCAAGGAATAATTTTGACATTTCTGCATCCAGACTTGTGTGGCATTTAGATGGCATCTTACTTGTATTCATAATCAAATGTGAAACAGATTTTAGGGCAGTGCTATTTTAAAACATTAAGTAGCCTTCTACAACATTCTTACCCCATTCTCTATTTTAATTCTCTTCTAATCTCATGCAGTTATTGCATTTATGTTAGTTATTAAAAGGTAGCATTTTTTTTTGTGTTGTCACCTACTACAAAGATTTGTGTCCATTTTAAATATTCTAGCTTGTATTATGGAAGATATTAAAAGAGTAATAGGAAAGCAATAGCTGAAATACATCATGCAATGGACATGTTGCTTTTCCTTATGTAGTTTACTTTAGAAAATAATACTACAGAAAGTAACAAAAATGTAAAACTTTTACAATAACTAACTTATCTTAAAGACTAAACCCATTGCTGACCAGACAAGCAAAAAGCAATTGAAATTCTGCAGTATCACAATTTCTCTAGAAATATAAAACTTTGGTCCTTCCACTTGTTATGCTTAATTAAATAGATGGGTGACACATTTTTTTTTCGAGGATATTCTTTCTTGAAGTACTACCTCTAAAACCATCTTTCATGGTGAGTGTGTAGGTAGGTATTGTTGCTACACTTGTACTATAATTCAGCCTGGCTTTTAGAGAGATTAACAATAGAAATGATAGATAAATATGTTGGTTGTTATTTGTTTATGCTTAAGAATAAAAAAAAGTGGGTCGGAAGAATGGTGATCAAGTCATGCACAGAACCGGTAATGTCTTGCTTTTAACACTAACATTATTAGTAATTCATGCTAAATGATATATCACAGAATAAAATACATTGACTAAATTAAAGCCTGAGCGAGACTCTTGCTCTGCTGAAGTCAGTGGTGGACAACATTAAATCTACTTCTTAACAAATCAGGAACACTTCAGACTGCATGTAGTTACTGAGACGGAGGGAACATTTTTTCTTGTGTTGCAATATGCTGCTAAGAGAGATAAAATCTTGGCTAACATTGAAGGCAATCAAATTGGTGAGATACAAGTGGTAAAAAATGAGTGGCATCAAAATGGCTTCTGTGCAGTGAATCTGGGGATGTAAAACCTCAGCTTCCACTAACCGCTTTGAAAATGAGGTCAAAAACTTTGAACTAAACATGTAATTAACTGAAGCTTTTGTAACTTAAGGAGTAGAACAAAGTAGAGAGTAGAACAGAAGATAGAAGAAGAAAACATGAAGCTATAGTTTTCAGTCAAGTGGTAAGTTGGGAACATACCAAATTGTGATAGAAGAAACAAAGAAAAAGCTTAAGAACCTTTATATAGGGATTGGGAAATGTGAAGTAGATAAAGATAATTGAATAGTAAAGACTGCAGTGTCAAAGAGCCTGACGAGGTTGACATGACTGAAGCAAGTAGAGTTGCATTCAATATACAAACAAAAAGCTATATATATATATATATATGTATAGATATCTATATAGTATTTATACCACATATACAAAAATTGTCCTTTGTCCTTCTGAGAGACTTAAGAGGTTAAAAGATATATTTGAGAGTAATTTAATGGAAGACGAGGAGAATATTACATGCTTAAAAGGGGAAATGATCTTCAGGGATTTCTACCAACCTAAACTTTTCTATGAATTTATGAGAGAGATTACATTTTGACATAATTATTAATAATGATGTATTTTCATCCCAATCTTGATTTCTCTAGTCAAAATGTCAATGATATTATTTGGAAGTAAATAGGAAGAGTAGTCAAGAAGGATAAATGGAGCATACAAATATTTAGCATTGTAACTGCCTGGTTTGACAGTCTGGACCTCTTGCATAAACAACTTTATGAGATTTCTTCAGGAGTGAAACCAAAGAAAAATGATTCATCCTCTTTAAACTTACTAAGCAACTGCACTCTTAAAGGTGAACAATTTTATAGGAATTATCACCTATCACATCTTTTCTTCCACCTGGTAAACATGCCTGACTTTCATAATTTCATAATTTCCCTTCAAATTGACCTCACAAGTTTTAAAGCAAAGTTTTGCATATCTACAAGGCAAAATATGATCCCTGTAATTAAATTTGGATCTCTAAAAAAATACACAGGAAATGTGCTTCTTCCATGGCTGAGTTTAGCTATGATAAGAGACATAGTGGGGGATGACAACCACACTTGAACTTGAACAATCCTAACTACTGTTACTCTGAAAAGAATTTCAGACAGATTGCAGTACTTTAAAGTTTGATAATACTACTGTTTTGGGTTTTTTTTCCAACTTATTTAGTATTTCTCCTATGAAGTTTGTCACACATCTTTGGCAAAAGCTTATTTTTTAACTATGTATATACAATCCTCCACTGAAAAGGTCGGAGGACTGAGCCTATGCTAGTGTTCCACTATTTCTATAAATAATGTGCTTGGTAAAGGATCTCAGTGGTCTGCTCCAGCTGAAGACTCAGCTCTGAACCTACTGTGTCATCATGGCAAAAACTGATCACTTATAGCATATTTTATATACTACCATATTCATAGATCATAGAATTATAGAATCATAGAATATTCAAGGTTGGAATGGACCTCTAGAGATCATCTAGTCCAACCTTTCCCCTCAAGCAGGCACATCAAGAGCACGGGGCAAAGGTCAGCATCCAGGCGGGTTTTGAAGACCTCCAGAGAAGGAGACTCCACAACCTCCCTGGGCAGCCTGTTCCACTGCTCTGGCACCCTCACTGTAAAGAATTTCCCCGTCACCTGCAGGTGGAACCTCCTGTGCTTCAGCTTGAACCCATTACTCCTTGACCTATCACTGGCCACCACTGAAAAAGCTTGCCCTCCTCTTCTTTACAATCTCCCTTCATGTAATTATACATGTTAATAAGATCCCCTCTCAGCCTTCTCTTCTCTAAGCTGAACAGGCCCAATTCACTCAGTCTCTCCTAGTACGAGACATGCTCCAGCTCATTAATCATCTTCGTTGCCCTCCGCTGGACCCTCTCTAGAAGCTCCACATCCTTCTTATGCTGGGGAGCCCAGAACTGCACACTGTACTCTAGGTGCGGCCTCACCAGAGCTGAGTAGAGGGGCAGAATCACCTCCCTCGACCTGCTGGCAACGCTCCTCATGATGCACGCCAGGATCCCATTGGCCTTCTTGGCCACGAGGGCACACTGGTGACTCATGGTTAACTTGGTGTCAACCAGGACTTCCAGGTCCCTCTCTGCAAAGCTGCTTTCCAGCAGGTCGACCCCTAATCTGTACTAGTGCCTGGGGTTATTCCTTCCCATGTGCACTTGTCCTTCACTTGTCCTTGTTGAACCTCATGAGGTTCCTCCCTGCCCAATTCTCCAGCCTGTCCAGGTCCCTCTGGATGGCAGCAGATCCCTCCGGAGTGTCGGCCACTCCACCCAGCCTGGTGTCATCGGCAAACTTGCTCAGGGTGCACTCCGTGGCTTCGCCCAGGTCGTTGATGAACAAATTAAACAGCACTGGGCCCAGCACTGACCCCTGTGGGACACCACTCGCCACAGGCCTACAACTGAACTCGCCCTCAGATGATATTCTATCAACCATTTTCTCTTTTTCAGACAGCTAAGAATTAATTTCTTCAGCAATTCCTAATAGGTAACCTTTCTTGTTATTTCCCACTGGGTTTTCTTCCTCTAACTTCTAGTTTGTGTTATTTCTGAAAAAAATTCTGGTTAGAATACCTAAGGAATTGTCTCATCAATGACAAATACAATGTACTGCCATCCATAATTTAGATACAAAGGGAGTTACTTGTCTATGTATTTAATTAAGATACAGTATTTATTAGTTAAAAAATAATAAATCAGAGAAATCTATCTCCAAAACTATCATAGGGATTCCTTCCATTATATTAACTGTAGTAGTATCATATTACTAACCTCCAAATACACCTTCCTTACTTTCTAATGCGCTAATAAAATGGAATCATAATATTTAATAGTATTAAATATTAAAATAGTGATTACATTCTAAGTATTTCCTCTATTTTCTTCTATTCTTCTGAATTAATAAAACTTTCTTCAAATTTTCTCTCCCCTCAAATCAAAAGATCACTGATGGTACATCTCCAGATGATGTCCCATCATCTATCTTTTCTATACTAAAAAAGTTTTTATCTTTTGTATGATTATTATAGGCTTCCTTAAATGAGAAATGCTTTGATTCATAACACATATGTTACTCCATTTTTGACTCTCTTATAATAAGTCATTTATAATGTTATGAATGCTGAAAATATTATGGTATGTGAGAACATTAAATGACTAAACTCCCAATCCAAAAATTTGAGAAATCTCCAATCAATTTTAAATCTCCAAAAAGGAGAAAGTGGAACATTCTCAGCCTGCTTTTCTTCTCAGGAGAAAAAAAAAAATATAGGTATAATGCTTTTTTCCCAAACTTAAAAAAATCATAGTAATTAATTTTACAATTAGTTATTACAATTACAGTAAAATAACAATGTACCAACCCCCTGCCATCATTGGTAAAAGAAATCAGAATTTCCACTCTAGATCCTGACAGTCCACCTAGACCATCCCAAAAGTCCACCTTGATACTAATATGCACAAGTAGTTTCTTCTGTCCTTCTTTCTCTTTCTGCTACAAGCTTTCTACTACTATTTTTTTGTATCTCATATTCTGCCCTTGCATGTCAGAGACACTCTGTGGAGTCTCTCTGTGGAGTAGCCAAGGAATTTTCTGTGATCACACTTTCTATTCATCTCATTTCATTTCTCAAGACACCAGAGAACTGTAAGCTCACCTACACAGTGTCAAAAGAAAAACTATTTCTTGAATGAATCTAAGAAAAAAATTAAGGGACGATGCTTGTTTTGCACATAAAACTTATTCAGTGCTGTCAAGTCTCTAAATTTTAGCAGTGATTTCAAGGTCCCTGTTGAAAACATTATTTATTTTAGTACCCTATGTGTTTACCTAAGAATATAAAGTGTATGAGATCTTCAAAGTTGGCTGGGAATAAACTGTCAATTAAATCATATTTTTTTATCAGATCATTAGGGTGTGCTTGCTGTTCTGAACTTAGTGTTTCTAAGCATGTAGAAGAGGACAAGAAAAAAAACACTAAAACATATAGCTACATTGAAAGAAGAACAAGCTCATTACTGAGATACCTACTTTTCTATATCATTTCCTCTGCTCTTGAGAAAAAAAAATTGCTTACTGCTTTCTTTTATTATTTTGGGGAGAAATATGCACATTAAAGTACCTGTGAAACTAGAGATTATTTTATGCTGTAAAACAGAAAAACAAATAATGACCTAAAAATGAGTGTGAAAAAAAAGGAAAGCAATTTTTTTTTCCTGTGCTGTATAGCATTAAACCCAGCACGCTTCAGAGGGAGGGTTAACACTGTTCTAGTTCCCTTGAGGTTTATAGTAATATCAAGAGATCAAATGGAAAACCTTTCAATCCATTTTAGAGCTGTATTTTAGAACAAATTTATTAGTCCAGTGTTTCAATGTGCATCCCAAGAGTTCCCTTTAAGAAGACCTTTGCACAGCTGCTTTGCTGATACCAGAGTTCCCTATCAGTCAGCCACAGGTGCTATTAACCAAATTAACCAAGAATGGCTGAAAAATTATTTTGTGTATTTTTTTTCTTGCTTTTGTTTCTCAAAACTATATTTCCACAGTATATGGAGATTACTATTCCTTCCTTTTCATTAAGAATAAATCCAAAGGTATTGAGTGTTTTTAGTGGTTGTGTTATATTTTTACTTGTTGTGTTATGTTGTGTTATATTCTGTGTTATGTTGTGTTATATTCTGTGTTATGTTTTCTCCAGCTGTTCAGAGTGTCTCTGACTCCCTGATAATCTTCATGACCATTTTTTTTTTTATTACACTGGGTGAGGTTTATATTGCAGTTGTACCCATTAGCACTGAAATATTTAATGCTATGTCAGTTATTCTGTTATAGCCCCCTGTTTTCATGGCTTTTATGATTCAGCTGTAAAATTTTACTCTATGTTTAAACTTGGAAGACAGGGTTTTGGCCTTGATTTTTTTAACAATATTATGAAGACACATATTTGGTAATTTTTAATCTGTAATAATGTGCCAGAAAACAAAAGAAGCAGTTTATTGTGACTGTATTCCTATAATTAACTCCTCTTCCACCGCAAAAAAAAAAAAAAAAAAGAAAAAACAAAATAAACCCACATAAATAGTGAAGGAATATTCTGAATTTTGTTTGCTGTCAGACCAATGATGTAACTTTGTCCCAGAAAACCAGCAAAAGTTATATAAAACCTCTTCATTCACTGCATATAGTAGACAATTTATTTACCAACCATGTGAAGCATGTAGCTTATTCATGCATTGTATGGTGAAAGTCAGCTTTTGGAACACTTAGTGAGCATAGTTATGTACTGCGACACATTGCCCCCTTTGAAGCACTGCCTATGTTGTCACATTACTTTAGAAAGTTAATTACCATGGGGACATGCATGCTAAAAATCACACTTATTATTCACTTTTTACTAATTTAAATGGTTGTTCTTATGTTTCTTATGGCTTTAAACATTTGAAAAATCTGAAGAGCTCAAACTAATGCTTTAGGCTTTGGGCTGTCATTTGTTAAAACGCTGCCATAAATTGAATCTTTTAAAATCAATCCCTACATAAGAAGAATTTGCAGGCAAAATCACTCTTCCTGAGGAATTTTGAATATGTAGATTTTACTTCTTACCTAATTAGAAGATCTCAAAGTTTCAGATTTCATTTTGTTACAGAGGCAGAAGTAAAAAAAAAAAAAAAAGGACCACTCAGATTTTCAGAAAAGTGTATAGCAATGATTTCAAAATTACTCTCAAGAATTGATACAATATCCAGCCTTAAATTGAAATCATTAAGAATAATACAAATTGAAATAATTAAGAATAATACAAGTGTGTCATGAGAGTTTGAATGTTTATAAAAAAGTCCATACATTTTTGCATTGGAGTTTTTTGGTGCTAGACTCCTCTTATTGAAGTTTAACAGTAGAGACATTGAAGTTTCTATTACTAGTACAAAAAAGTTTCATGAACAGGCCAAATGCCATTCCTAGTAACATAAAAGTGAAATAGGTTGCACTATTTCATTGAGATTAAAAACCTCAAACTGTATGGAATGACTCCAGAGATTTGATATTTGACTACAATTCTCTTTCAGAAATTAAAAAGTCCTCTAAACAAACAAACAAACAAACAAGAAACCTTTGACACTAGATAGGAAACAATGTTTCAACTATTAATTAATATTACTAATTATTATTACTGTACAAACTTAGAATAGAACTTTAGTTAACTGATGATGCGTGTGTGCACATCTATGCAAAAAGCCACCGGACGTACAGGCAAAAGGACTTGAGAAATCTGTGCAGTTCCCAATGAAAGAAATGAGAATCATTTCATTAATTTGAATAAAGTGTTTACATTCTCAAAATCTGCGGGAAATAAAATGTGCTGGCATAGCTAAGCATGGTAGTCTATTGTTAAATGAGAGAGAAGTCAAAATATTTTTTTTTGTGTCTGAGGGGCCACCTACATAAAAAGGCTGCATGAAAGGCATAATTACCACACATGCAAAATGAACTATTCAGTACTCACCTTCATCTGAGCACATGCCGCTTGTGCTGCATGTCTAGTTCTCGGGCTTTTTGTAAATTTGGGAGATTTTCTTTCTGGGAATGAGCATCACAGCAGAGGTGCATGGAGGGAAGTTTCTGTGCTCTGTACGAGGCACGGCCATGGACACCACGTCCTCCAGAGAAACAGGGCCTAGGTTGCTAGGATGCTGTACATATTCCTAGAATTAGACAGGGGATTCTGTATAGAAACAGTCTTCATGGTAGATCCAGACAAATGTCTCCCGTTCTAGATCCCACCTTGTTTATGTTATCCTGTGCTGAATAATCTGTGCCAAGACTCCTCTCTCAGAACAGGCAGTTAAAGATCTTAACTAGATATTAACTCCTTCAGGAAAGCTAAGCCCTTCGCTAAGAGAGAGCTGAAAACCATGGGACTTGGTCTGGGTAAAGACTAACATGAAGTAACATCTGTGCAATCAAAAATTCTTTTGTATCATCTAAGATTATATAGTATCCTTTATTTAATTTTACCTATCTTCAGTTTCTGATAGCACTGATATAATAGTATGTGTTATAAGGAAGAAAGGTGTACATTTTCCTTCAAAAGCAGTGATTTCCTACTTTTGAATAAGTTGTGGATGTCAGGCAAATTAATATCAATAAGATATTTTGATCTAAAAGACTTTACCAGGTTGAAAAATATCTTCTCATTAGGAAGGTACATTTTTTATGGTTGCTGATATCATCACTCAAATTATCCCTTGCACTGAGTTTCAAAAACACATACATAATTCATTGTGTTCATACAGTTAGTCACAATGCACTGATTTGGTGAAAACAATGTTTAATTTCTGAAACTGCTTCATCATTCTTATCCAATACGCCAAATAATGTTTTTTGCTGCTTGGAAGCATGTGATATAACTGCTATATTTTCTACAATCCTAATCCTCCTCTTGATTATTCATAGTTGATAGTCAGACTATGAATGTACAAAGTCATCAATAATATCGCTCCACAGTTTCCTCAAACTTTTTAAGAATGGATTCTGGTACTGTCAGCAAATAGTGCTTTGTAATAGTGTTTCACTAGTGCTTTGTGAAACTATACTTTCTTTAAACTATAATATTCTTATATCTCATGTTGCCTATTTGGGTATTACCCTTTCTTCTGTAAAACTGTAACTGCTTTACAAAACCAAATCACAAAGATTCTCATTAAACTCAATCTACACTCAACATTGATCTTTTCTTAGTGATTATAGCTGCTTTCTTAAAAGCAGAATCAGCCCATGACACCATTTACCTGAATTTTCAATTCCTATCCATGGCAGTAGAGTACAGTTGCTAACCATAGCAACTGAGGTTTGTTCTCATCTGTTGTTTCTTTTTTTTGTCCTGTTTATTTTACTATAGATTATTTCACCACAGTGAAAAATAGGTTTTCTCTTGTAATATTAAGCCACTGTTGTCTACCATTTGCAGAGGAATTTTCTGCTGTCGCATCTGTTATCCTTCATTAATGTTAATGGCTGGGCAAGGGGAAGCAATATCTAATGACTGCAACTTCTGACTGTATTCTTAATGTCTAGCTTTGCACGCTTCTGCCATTAGTGAAGGCCACAAGAATGATGCCATGGTATAGAAAAGCAGCACTAATTTAGGATTATAGAGATTAAATGCACATAGATAACCCTAAAATCAATTCTAAGGGGTTGAGAAAGTGGTGGAGAGGAAGGAGGAGTTTCTTGAAGCTTTGAGTGGGAATGGGGTTGCAGATTTTATACTAGTTGTTCTAAAGGATGCATGTGTCCAGCTCTGTAAACTGATGCGTACAAAACTCACATCATAATTCTGCTGATATTTTTACTAACCCTTGTAGGGGATGGTGCCCTTGGCTCTGCATGGCAGGAGGTGAGTTGTCTCCAGAATTCTTGCAGGAAATGTGACAAAATACTTCTCAGGCTGAACAGACTCCCTCCAAAGTGCTGCACAGTTATTTGCTGGGAACCTGAGAAGTGAAGAAAACTTGTCCATTCACTGTTTGGAACAGATTTCCTCATGTTGTAATCCAGAATACATTTAGCTGTACTAATTAACAGGAAGCTAAAATATCACTGTTAAATACCAGTGTAATACAATATAATTGGCAAAGAATTAAAATGGCTGCATCTGGAGATTTTTGTTTTATTGGAAAGAGGCTGGGAGAGGTGTGGAAGAGCATGGAGATATACATATCCCATAAAATCGTTCAAGAAATAAAAAATATCCTATCCAACCTGTTTTGAGATTGTAGTGTCACTTTCCAACAATATGTTAAATGAAACAAAAAAGGTCTTTGTGCCCTGGACTCACTCAGAATTTTGATTTTCAAGCTTTTATGTTTTTTGCTTGTTAGCCTGATACATATGCCTAATATAGGTTCCAGGTTTCAGCATACTTACTGCTGTTTCTCTACCTTAATCAGTTGAATCTTTTCCTAGAATATGTTATGAGACTCTTCTTATTCTGAAATAATATTCACAAAGCATGCTGTGTGTCAAGATGCTGTATTTCTTTTCAAACAGGAGGGCAAACTCTATTTAGGCAATTTGGAGAATGTCAGAGACAATATTTCAGGTTTGGTTGCTTCAAATGAATGTGACTTACCCACATCAAAGTGGTAGTCCAGCAAAATTATTTACAGCATAGCATTTGGACTTAATAATATCTAGTAATTCCTCAGAATCTAAACTGGCGGGAATCAGAAAGAGCTTGGGCACTTCCATTTTCTCCTTGAGCTGTCAGTGATGTGAGAGCCTGAAGCTAATATAAATGCTGTTCTCCTAACTCCACTGGAAGCTAATGTCATTTCATCTATTTTTTCCCCCTCTTTACATACTAACAATTATAAGAAATAATTTCATTAAATCACACTGTACCCATACTGATTACTGGGCGAATCTTTCGATTTCTGCAGCATTCTTACATTTACCCTGGAATAATAATAAGCCAAATGACTCGATATACAAAGAAACCAAGTCTACAGATTTTTTTTCACTCTTTTTGTGTACTTGACTCTGTGTTTCATTACATGTTGATTCTTGCATTCATTTCATGTTGTTGCACAGGCCCTTAAGCTAACTGCTTGTCATCTTTGCATAAAGTAAAACTAAGGTAGAGAATATGATCTCTTGAGCAGGACAGTCAGTTGCTGTACAGATAATGAGAGGACTCTATTACAAGCATTTTTGTAGCAGTTTCTTTTAGCTAGTCCGCTAGTTCTTAAGATCCTTCTGACTCATGGTACTGTGTGACCACTCAAGGATATGCATGATCCATTGCTATTGATTATCTTAACTATTGTGCAAAATATCTCCTTAATATGTACTGTCTTAAATACGTACTGAAGGCTGTTCTATGTATTCATGTTCCAGGTTTCTTCTGAAACTGTTCTGTCCAGGAACAGTTTCTTCTGACTGTTCAGAAATGCCTCCCCTGTGCACAGTTGGACCAGTGCTCCAGGAGGCCCTAGCTACAACACCATTATAACTATAAGACAGGTTTGAATCTCAACTTTCTATCTAATTTGTAACAGCCTTGCCACAATATGTTCATGGTTTGGGATTTCCAGACCAGTTAAGCAGATTGCCAGTTAGCAGCTTTTGACTTCATGGTTCTCCTGTCAACTGCACATCGGCATAATGGAATCACTGTATGTTCCATGTCTGCAAGCTTGTACTTTTACTTGGGAAGGCTTAGTAAGAATGAGAACAACATGAATAAATTACCTAATGCAGTAAACATCAGTGTCATGAAGAGATGTCTTGTTTAGTTTTATATTATTATTAAAAGGTATTTTGCTTGTCAAAAAGTGATGAAGTGATCTCTGCTAAATAATAGAGGAAACAGTTCTGTCCTCTATTAAAATAGGCAGTGAATCCTGAGCTGGGAGTGTCTAGATAATGGATGGATTTGTCCTGGGACTGGTAGCTGAAGAAATGTCTTAAGAATATACTGATATTTAGACCTAAGAAGTTAGTAACTTTTAGAAAATGTGTGAAATTCTCTACTGGAATGATTTGCAGTTCACATTTGCTTTCAGCCCCATTTGATTCTACATGAAGCCTTTATCTTTTTCTAGACTTCTTAGTCTCTTCTCTACTGATAGAAATGCTTTTTTTCTCCATCATTGGTGCTCGATCACCAGTGAAGCACTCAAAATCTGATATTCTATTTTAACTAGTTTTTCTTAAAAGCATTTGTTCCTCTAATTTCTTGCACAGAGGACAAAACACATCCTAGAAATTGTTAAACATTATGATGATTCATTAAGAAAGGTCTAGAGATTTGTACCAAAAAAAAAGAAGAAAAAATCTGCAATAAATGACACTATTTCATTTTTAAGCAGAGAAGTCTGAAAACCAAAATAAAACATATTTGAGTTTTCACTTTTATTTTTATAGAAACTTTCATTTCTGTAAGTAATCTCTGCAAAATTAGTATGACTACTGCTAACTCACTTAAATGATTCTGATTTAGAAAATAGGTTATCCATGCTCTGAGTCTCTATTGTATTACATCACATTACGTTACATTATTATATGACATTGCAACATATTTTAACAGAATAAGAAAAATTAAATCTAAACCTGATTTTAACCCATGTATATTTTTTCGTATACTAATATTAGCACTTTTTTAGCACTTGCTGATGTTTTCAGGTCCAAAACAATGTCAAATGCTCTTAAATCCTCAATTGTGCTTATGCATCTTGCACCAGTTCCTGAAGATCAGTTAAGATCATACTTTCTAGAAAAGAATTAATTTGTTAATGGCCTTCTTTATATATCCTTCCATATACTACTTATTCTCTCAAAAAATCCACAAGAATAGCCATTGGACTATTGAAAAATAACCAGTTTCCAACACTTCAGTGATCAGGCCATCTAGTTTTCAAAACTGTCACTTGAGCTTTAGGCCTGGCTTGCACTGGAGTTGGAATAAGTTTTCCTTAATAATGATTTAGGATTAGACTGGCCAAAACTAAATATGATATTCTGAATAATTACCAAATTTGTGAAGAGTGACATCTGTTTGCAGTTAGCGAAGGGCAGCATTTATCAAATAAATGATTCCTTACAAATAACTTTTCCATTTTAGTTAGGAGCAAGAAATGCTTAGACTAATTTTGAACTTGGTTTGGAAGGAATTTTAAAAAAATAGCAATGCAAATGCAAATCTAATTGTTTCCTTGGTCAGGAAAGAGGTAGACCAAGAGAAAAATAAAGGTAATACTGGGACATTTTAATATGATACATTTATAGTTGTATTTGTGATAAGCTTTGCCAAGTTTCATTGCCTAGTTAAGCATGTTAGAATTGCTTTAAGCAAGAATTTAAGCCCATTATATGTTTCAGCCAAAAGAGTGCTTTCTTAGGTATATAAGGTCTTTTTATAGTTTACTGTTTTGGTAGTCTTTCTCCTACCTTTTCCACTCCATTCTCTGACCTGGGACAAAGAAGGAAGTAGCTGCTATAATAAAAGAATTTCTGAATAGATATTCAGCAAAGATTCTGCAGGTAGTTAGAAGAAAGGATGCAGAGAATCTTTAACAAGAGCAGGGTGAGAAAAGATAGGAATAAGATAATAATAACAATGATTAAGATTAAATACCAAATATTCAAAGAATATCCATTAAAGAGAGTTTTGGAAGTCATTTTGAGGAGACATGAATGTTTTAGTTGAAAAATTGGATAGAAACTATAACTAACTGGAAGAGGAAAGAAGTAATCACAAGGATGAGGCTCTCTCGATGAAGAAATTTGTTTTTTTATAAGGCACAAAATTTGTGAAATAAAGAGATTACAGCAAGAATGTATTTATTGACGTTATTGTGCCTGAATTTTGACTTCAATATTGTTGAACTAGTTAACTGCAATCTACCTAAGAAAGACTTAGTCTTTACATGCCTAGACTGTTTCTTGGTGAGTATCTACCTCTAATGATATAAGGCCGTACTGTGAGAAGATACTCCCCCATAAGACCAAACCAGCAACTTCCGCTTTACTGAGCTTTTACATAGGCTTTAAGTAAAGGCAGCATTAACCTAAAGCAAAACCATTTCTCCCTTCTTGGACAGGGACCGTAACAAGACAAGTTCTAGCTCATCCTCGTAGGTGACAGCTTTGGAGCGGAGGCTCGCGCCGTGAGACCTACCCAACAAAAGCTAAACCAGCGGCCCCAAGCCTCATAGTGCAGCGCATCCGAGCACGGTGAGTGAGGCACTCTCAGCCCCAGGAGGCACTCCCAGCCCCACGCGGCGTAGGCGCAGCAGGGGCGGAGTCGGCAGGGTAAGGCGGCCCGAGCCCCCGCCTACAAGAGCCATCCCCAGGGAGCGCGGTGAGTAGGGTGGGCAGGCAAGGCGGGCAGTGATCAGCTCCCGCCTACCCCCCAGGGTAATCCCCCTCCGCAGGGCTACGTTAGCACCCACTAAGAAGGAGATAGGCACCCAGACTGTGTGGCTGCTCAAGCCTGCAGCCGTCCAGGGCTCGGACTGCAAGAGTGCTACAGACTGACACTTGCTATGGATGGCCTGGGGAAGGGCACCTGTGTGAGGTGTGAGCAGGTGGAGGACCTGCTCCATATGGTAGCTGAACTAAAAGACACGGTGGAAAAGTTAAGGAAAACCTGTTGCAGCAGCAACAGGTGGGTACAGGTCCCACCCTCAAGCCAAGACATGAAGATGGTAAAGAGCAGAGGAATGTGTGGATAAAAGTCCAGGGCCGAGGTGGCAAGGTAAAACCTCCTCCCATCTTACCCTATAGGGTGCCCCTGGCAAACAGGTATGAGGCCCTGAAGGAGGTAGCGCAGTCTGTGGAGGGTGAGGGACTGGGTGCCTCCGCTCCGAAAAAGGTACAGCAGTCGGAAAGACCAACTGCACAGGTTGTCACTGTGGACAGGAGGCAGAATAGAAGGGTTATTGTTGTGGGTGATTCCCAGATTCAGGGAACAGAGGGACTGATAGCTAGGCAAGACCCTTTCTCAAGAGAAATCTGTTGTCTTTCTGGGGCCCGGATTACGGATGTTTCCACACGACTTCCCAGACTGGTCTGATCCACGGACTGTCACCCCTTGATGGTCCTACATGTCGAAGTGGAGGATGCGGCAATGCATGGCCTCAGGGCAATTCAAAAGGGACTTCAGGGAGTTGGGGCAGACGATTAGGGACACAGGTTCGCAGATCATCTTCTGTTCGATTCTTCCGACAATACAGAAAGAAATCATAGGGTGCAGTCCATCAACATGTGGCTCCACAGCTGGTGTCATCACCATAACTTCAGTTTCTTTGATAGCAGGAAGCCTTATGGGGCACCAGGTATGATGGCACCCAATGGCGTCCTTCTTTCTCAAAAAGGGAACAGGGCACTGGGTCAGGAACTAGCTGGGCTCATCAAGAGGGCTTTAAACTGGATTCAAGGGGGGAGAGGGGTATCCGTGGGGTGACAGGAGATGGTGGCTGATGGCCTGTCACACCATCCACAGCAATCTAGCGCTGTAGCCTATGAAGGGTCCTCTAGGACTAAAGAGGCCAAAGGGCAAAATACGGAAACTTCTGGAAGCCCCCACAGTCAGGCTGCAGCTGTCCCAACAAGGAGGAGAGACACATTGGGAGCTCCACTCAAATGCCTCTACCTAAACGCACGCAGCATGGGGAATAAACAAGAGGAATTGGAGTTGTACGTGCCGTTACAGGGCCATTATCTCATTGCAATTACTGAGACATGGTGGGACAACTCCCATGATCGGAATGTGATCATGGAGGGCTACAGGCTTTTTGGGAGGGACAGGGCAGGAAGGCGGGGTCGCGGAGTTGCTCTCTATGTGAGAGAGTGACTGGAATGCATAGAGCTCAGCATAGGAGAGGATGGAACGCTAGTAGAGAGCCTGTGGGTGAGGATAAAGGGGCAAG
>JAUBOD010000613.1:1295721-1335230 GCA_032353885.1 Nothura maculosa | reverse complement strand
TGTACCTTACATGCAGCCCTGTTCAGTTGCTGACCACCAGCGATTTATCTAATCCTGGTAGGCGCCACCATTCTGATTTCTTCTCTTAGACTCAAAATAACAGCCCTGAAGGCTGCATCCCAAAGGGAAAGTAAGGCTAATCCACTAGCCAATGGTCCTCTGAAATGAAAGAATGACTATAAGTCAATCATCTTATCCTATAAATATGCGGACAGCCTGAGAGCCTCTTGAGCTCTCCTGGCATGGCAGCGGGCTGCACAGCAGGATCTCCCCTTGAGCAGGGACGCCTCTCAAGGCCTCTCAACTCCTTGCGGCTGAGAGATCCCCTTTCCACAACAGATTTGTGGTAAGTAAATATAGGGTGCTCTCTAACTTTACTTTGTAACTATGCACAGAAACCCTTAGTCATAAACCATTGACCAGGTCTGGGACTAGGATTGGATCCAGTCACACCCAGATGCCTCTCAGAAGGAGCCTGGAGAGCAAGGGAGTCCAATCTGAACCTCGTGACTCCACGAGAGGATATCTCAAGATAATTGTGTCTTATCTTGGGCCTCCATGCAGTGAATAATAAGCGACCTTGCCATAGAATCTTGTGAAAACATTGTCCATATTAATAAATCCTATTATTACTTTCATACTAGTGAAGTGTATTTTGTCACTCACCCTTGCCACCACTCGTTCCCTGACAAGTATACATATACTATACTATATACATATACTATATGTATATACGTGTGTGTGTATATATACTACATATATGTATATGTATATATATGTTTGCCTGCATGTACAAACTTTAGGCAAAGGAGAATACAATATAGGATACTTAATGTTGTCCTTAGTATGATGTTTTACACTAGGATGCTCCCTTAATAAGCTTTGTAGTTAGATAAATGTAGCTTCAGTGCTTTGATTTAAGTTAAAATACCGTGTTAAATATATTGGATCACTTTATCTGTTTTTAAAAATACAGAAAATGAGGAGTATTGAAAGAAAGCTAAGTGACCTGCTTAGTCAAAAATATATATATTATTGTGTGGTGAAGGTGGAATGAAAATCTATGTCACTTTCCCTATCTAAAGGTTTAATTTCCAATACTGTACACCTTTAGTGAGCAACAATAATAACTTGTGGTTGATCAACAGAATGAGAAGAATCTAGATAAACATATTCCCTAAGGCTCAGCAACAGAGTGTGCTCCTACTTTGCGTACAGTTGATACAGTATGATGCGCATAGCATGTCAAGCATCACTTAAGATTTCATTCTTATTTAGACAACACACATGATATATCCTGGCATATGGTAGCATGTCCACTTTTAGAATTAGCTTTATGGCTCTTAAGCCAAAAGAGATTATATGGCTTACTATGGCCAGCAAATGTCATAAAAATTATAAGTATGGGAGGGAACTTGCATTATTAAGAATTTAAAGTTAGTTAAGCTAGCCTTAATTGTCCACGTGGTCTTAATGTGTTTGAGTGTGTTTCTGTGAAGGGCTTTCTTTTCTCAAAAATGCTCCTTAGTGTCAGTAAAAGTAGCTCACCAATGTTCTTTTTCAACCATCTACCCTACAATTTATAGGGGAACTACTAACATTGACAAACGACCTACTTCAAATGTGTATGTGAAGTAGAACTTTGTATACAAAATATATTTCTTTTTCCAAAAACCTTCTGTGTTAGAAGGTCTTCATGAAGGCAAAATATGGATTCCTCATATAATATTTTCTCTAAATTGTTCCAATTCCCTCATCTGGAAAATGTTTGAAAGTATAAATTAAATCAATGTTTCATTTTTGAGGTCAGTTAACTCCATTTTTAAATGGCAAGCAATGTTGGGGTAAAGCTTTTATAAGGGATGTGTAATCCAGTCTCTCTGGTTACCAGATCAATAAACAGTAAAAAAGCAGTATGACAGAGAAGTCCTATAAATTTAGTTGTTCTACCCAACAGGACTTTTATATTTCTAACATCCAATAGATCACCATCTAGAAAATTCAGAATCAATTGCACTCTACATAATGCAGTGTTAGGAAAATTATTGCTACATTTCTATAACATTGATTTACCGTTAAATTTCTCAGAATTTGGACCTGAGGACCACCTTTTTTTTTTTTTTTTTTTTTACCCTTGATTTCATTCTCTTTGCCTATTCCTGCAAGCTCAGATAAAAAATTAATATTCTTCTTGACAACAAATACTTTGTTACCACTTTTTTTACCTACTTAACATTTCATTTAAGCTGCATTCTTTAGCTTTTCCATGTTTTATATGATTTTTTACTTTATCTGAGTATTTACGTTATCTTCCCCACTTCACAACATTAATTAATTAATATCAGCATTTCTTTTTTTTTCACATATAGGGAATGTATGAAAATCAAAATGACCCAAAGAGAAAGATTGAAGAATTTAGAACAGCTCAAACAAGAATGTTTTGGTTAACTCAGAACTTTCAAAAAGTGCAATTTAGCTACTGGAACTGAAAAATCAGTGAGTGTCCACCGTTTTATCTGTGACTCCTGTTGTCATCCTTTTTCTCTGTGTTTTCTACAAGTGCATTCCTAATGCCTTTCAGGATGTCTTTCATTAGCATTCTCTCAGTATTTTTTTCATTCAGACTTTCAGGATTTCCATAGAAATATTGGACTGTATCTGAAGCTAAAGAACATACCAAACAAACATTTTTTTTTGTATGCTTTTGGCTTATTATTTGTAGAGTCATTGTTTAGAGAATCATGTATAGCATGCAGACAAAGACATGAAACACTGTGTAAGCAAGCACAAAAACGCAGCACTCGGGAAGAGCAATGCTTCACTTAATAGACATTAAGAAATATAGAAAAGTGAAGGCTTATTAGGCTGTTTCATTCCATTTCTCTAAGAATCCTGACTCTCAAAATTTTAGGTCATTATGTGTCTCCTTAATGAAGGTGCAGGAAAAAAGGTGTTATAAATGTATGTGGGGGAAAAAAAAAAAAAAAAAAAGGGTCCTCTGGAGGAATTTACTAATTCTCAGGTAGAATCCATCTTTTATAAAACTGCATTTTCATAGTTTGTTTAGATTTTTTTTTTAATGAAACAAGCAAACATGAGAATAAAATATACTAGATACATAACAAGCTGAAAAATCAGATCTGTAGCAAGAAGCCATCAGCCAGTGGGAATTTATCAGAACTGGAATATAGTACAGTTCTGTGCGGAATTTTTGAACTAAGCTGCATTTTCTTAGGATCTTTATCACAACAGACACTTAATTAACAGTACTGTTGTAGACACAGAGGAACATTTCACATATGTGCCATGCCTGGCATTTGAGGTTGTTTTGATTATGGATAAATTTACTAAATAAGGACCCTTTTAGGGCACTACATCAGTGTCAGGTAGCAGGCCCTCAGTGAGCCTTGCTGCAGTGGTCTTGAGCCCCCTGTATAAACAGTGCAGGGTAATGATAGAGCTGCCTGGATAGTATTTGCCATCTGGAAAAGCTTTTGTTAGCAGCTGTGATCTGATGTAGTGGACTGGGATCAAAATACTTAATTTATTATGAATTTCAACTTCTTGTTTCTCAGAGCTGTGCACCAATTAGCAGAATCACAATTAAAGCTCTTAGACCTCAACGGCAACATCCTTCATGTGGTGGGGTCTGATACTCTGTTTTATTCACTTGAAAATCACATATGGAAAGGTAAAGCAAAATGATCCTCTCTATCTTCTGTGAGGCTCACTAGAGCATGTGCAGTAGTGTGGTAATCATTAGGTCAACAGCCCATACGGTGATGGTTTTAATTAAATCTATTTTAACACTTCTATCACTTGCATTGGCTCTCGAAAAGATAATGCTGTCATTAGCAGGAATCCTTAGGCCATGTGCTTAATGCAAGGCATATTGCTTGGTCACAGCAAATATGATTTTACTAGTAGTTTATTCACACATAAAATCCTTTTTTACATTTTGTTTGCCTGTATTTTCAGATTATTAATTTTGGACACTAATATTCAATAAAACACAACAGAATTCTGTACTAGAATAAACAAATAATTCAGAAAAATCTCGTCTTGCTTGGAAGACCTCCAGACAAGTGGAATTTACTTTTTCCCTTGGATAGCTTTAAGAGGACCTATCCTTTACAAAAGAAATGCACTCTATTTTCTTCCTGTTCCACTTCACTATGCACATGCACTTGCAGATAGGCTGTCACACATCTGCACTATCATGACAGAATTCAGGGGCTATTTAAGTTCAAAACATTTGATATGGTTTGTCTTGATTTATTCTAGCTGAATTCCTCACCTGATTTCAGCTCATATAGCCATATTATTGGGTTTAATATTTAAATCCTTGCTTTACTGTATCATAGGAAAAAGATACATTGTATATTTTGAAGCAGAAGATGCAGCTACTGAATTTCTCCATATAAATTTCTCTATCTGTTTAAAAAAGTGAGAGCATGAAATTATTTCCTTTTAGATATTATCCCATATCTGTGTATATAGATACTTTTTCTATTATATTCCTCCTTGTGTGACAGCATTGTTATTCAAGAAGGTCAGACCCGGAACATACAGATATTGTAAGATATTGCTTCATGTGAAGAATTATCTCTTCTCTTCATCCTACTAAGTCACCACTACCAAACTCTGAAGTCTGTAAAATACACTGCATATGAAGCTATTCTCCCTGACTCTCTTCAGTCTCTGATTTTGTCATTTATATCTGTTCCTGTAATAAACTAGACATCTCTGGCTACTTGCAAAACCTCAGGAAAAATCCTCAAATCCAGGAATATAACTCAGAGGGAGGTTAAACAATAACTGTATTTACCTCAGGGCTTGATTTCTTGACTACTTCAGAAGCTACAGGGCCAGTGGTAGAAATAAATTTAGTTAAGCTATCTATTTTCACCAGCTACAACTACCCTTCCTCCCTTCCTCCCTCCCTTTCCCTTTAGAAAAGTGTTTATCTTTGACAACTCCTTAAAATAAAACAATCGAGAAGAAGGGAAAAAAGTACCTTTAAAGTATGCCACATATGAATGTTTCCTGTATCATATGCTAATATATGGACTCACAGGAAAATTTTTTGGAAGTCTAAGAAATTCCCTACTTTGGTTTTAAGTTACTTTGTATTGGCAAAAAAAAAAAAAAAATTTAAAAATGGCAATGCCTTCCAGTCTAATTCCACAACGATTACTTAATTATACTGCAGGAGCACCTGAGAGCAAAGCCTAACCTAGGGCTTATCACATTTTTTTTTTTTTTATTTACAGAATGGCTATTTGTTTATTCCCAGTATATTTTGCCAAGTCCCTCATTAATTATCCTTAAGCTTCCAATTTGAAGCTGAATTGCAAAAGCCCTGTATCATCTCAGTCTGTTCTTTGCCTAAGGGGCATTAAAATTTTAATACTGTATACAGTGCCCCAAGGCTATATTCTAGCACTATTATGTACATGATACAATATTGCTAAAGCACATAATGAACCAAGTTAAACACTAACCAAATATTTAAATAAATGCATTTCAGTGGATAGTGGGATTGCTGCAGTGTTTGCTTAGTTGGCAAATCTGTTGATTAAATCAACGCATTAATTTAATGACACTATGTTATAGAAACTTTAATTCCAGTAGAATTTTCTTTAAAAATTCTAGAGTCTGGACCGTAAAATAGTACTCTGCTTTCAATAATGCTTTACAAATAAATCAAAACAAACTTATATTAACTAGAGCTTTTGTTGCTTTTAAGTGAAATCAGAAATTTTCAGAAATGTATTCTTATATTTACTATATTTCTTTAAATAAGTGCTTCAAGCATGTTTGCTATAGCAGGAGAGGATTTCATTAATTGATTGCCACTTAAAATACCTCAGTTAATACCCAAATATAACTCAAGAACACAAATAAAACCCAACGTAACATATTGGTAGCATGGCCCGAGGAGTAGAAAAATCTTTCTTCAGATGTTTCTTTTCACCAGATATTATCCTAACTTACTCTGGAAGGATATTAAATGCCTATAAATTATTTGTCTTCCAAAAGCTATACTGCCACAAGATGAGGTGAGAACTCATGCAGGTCTGGTACATGAGAAGGTGTTTCTAATTAGGCATCCTCTGCAGAAATATCAGATTCTGAATTTGTTTTCTGCTACTGATCCTGACACCCTGAATCTGATAGCATTCAGACCAGCTACTTCAGTTAGTAGATGCAGCTGTGGCCTATTACTTCCAAGAGTACGATGACTGCAGGACTATCTAAACTATGCTCACTTGCATAAAGCTTATTGCTGCCTTAATAAATATATATATGAGCACATGTACTAACATTGGATATTTATGAAGATTTATGTTTTAGAGATAGATTTGTTCATTAGAAGTGAACTGAAAAGGAGAGCCCAGACGGGTGATGGCAGAGGACAGAAGTGGTGATTGCCCAGTGCAGTGGTCACAGATAGGCAGAAGTTTTGGTGAGATGGCTGAAGGGCTGTGGTCTCAGTCCACCCAGGCAGTGGAAGCAATGGAGTTGCTTCTTTTTTCAAATATCTCTACCTACAGGGGACTTCCTCTGAGAGACATGAGAATTCTGTTGGGGCTTTCAAAGAGGGCATCTCTGCCTGCTTACAGGGCTGATAAAGGTATTCAGCATTGACATCTAGAATAGTTGCTGTGATGGGACTTTTGCTATGCTGGTCACAGACAAAATCTGTAAGGAGAGTAATAGATATGACCATGTGCATGTGCATTTCAGGAGAAAAGGCTACAAGGAGAAAACTGAGTGTGTCAGATTGTGCTTTCCCTATAAAGCCTCTTTCAGTCAGAATGAGAAGCATAAAGACAAGCCATGGAGGTGTTAAATTACTCCACACTTAGGCTTAAATATTTAGGATGTCTGTGCTGTGCCAGTGCGGGACACAGAGCCTGATTCAAGCACCAGAATTGTGCCTAAATACAATGCCTCTTTTGGCATCAGAGTCCAGCCTAATCTTCAGTTAGATTTAAGCAGAGGAATTGCACAACTAGTGTCTACTCAAGCTGCCTCTTCTCTTAAGTGTGACTTTCTCTCTTCTCTACAAGCCATCTACACAAAAGAAGAGGAGTTTTGGGAGAGGATTTCAAAGACTTCAAAAGGAAACCCTTGTTGCTCAGTCGTGCTTGACTTCTGAAAAGCCTTCAGTGTGGGGAGATGATTCTTCACACCTGCTTCTCCGCTCAGAGCCCCTCATGTTCCACCACATGGTCTCCATGTCTCTGGAGGGGATGTGCGGAAAGCAAGAGGTATAATATTGTGTATGTCCCTACCACTCTAGCAAGAAGAAGCAGGTTAAAAATCCTGTGCTGGGAGTGAGAACCATTTCTAAATTTGCTGAATTTATTTGTGCAGTGTCCTTTCTCTTGTACATTCCCTAGCACAAACACTAACTTTGCTTCACTTTCACTTAATGTTCTCTGTGACATAGTGCTGTGCCAGAAAGATGGACGTGACTGCCAGTAAACAAGTGTTTGATGAGATAAATAGTTTTGTGGCATGTACAGCCAGAGTGGCAGTAAAACCGGAGAGATGGCTCTAATCTTTTATCGGCTACAGGAACAAGAACTGTGTCCCAAGCCATTACAAAAAGCAAAGTGTGTTTGCAGTTGAAGATTTCAAAATTGAAATGCAGAATATTTTTTGTTATTTAATATTACAGGACAGACTGCAATTTGTATCTTTTCTGAGGTGATAACTACAAATGCAGCAATTCACATGAGAGGCAGGAGGTCAATAACTTCCTAACTGGCTACTGAGTTTCCGCTGTGTACGGCGGGCCACCTGCTTTGCCCTGAAAGGAAAATGCATTGGAGTAACACAGTTTGGGAATTTCAGCAATCATCATCATCAGTGGAAATTAGAAATACACAAAGCCATTCACACCAAATATCTTTCATTTATTCCTTGTGTGGTGTATATTGTAACCAGGCCTTAAAAGAGAACAATTCCTCCCACTGTGAAAGTTTTTCTTTATAGTGTAATAAGGCTTGTAGGGGTCCATTTGGGAAAATGTAGTTATCTTGGGAGCTGATTCAAAATTTATTCCAACTTGCCTGGAGGCTTTCTCCTTAATAACTTTTCAGTCATGAGAGTTTAAAGGTGAATAAGATAATAATAAGAGAACTCTCTCTTTTGGTCGGCTACAGTATGCAGCCACCTAGCAGTCCCTCTAAGCGCAAAAGAGTGCTGGACACAGCAGGCAAGTCCAGACTGGGTTGGAGGAGCCTCCAAGCTCCACTGTTATTGGCTTTTCTCGCAGATAGGGAGGACTCACAAAAATACAATGCAAATTCTGAGATCATTAGTAGTCTGATTTAAATCTTGATTGTTGAGATCATCTTGAACTGCCACTTTGGGGGTTGTTTGAAAGGAAAAGATTCACTGAGAAACAAAATGTTATGGGTTGAGCAAGTGCTCTGGGCTTTGGATAACTCATTAATTACCATCAAGTGAAAAGTCTTCAAGTCACTAGGAATAAGTGTTAAGAAGTAGAAGAGTTCGATTCCTAAGCTACACATTTTTATCCTTAAAAGTATTTAGATTTGCAGTCATTTTCCTTACTTCTGCTTGACCAGCTTTTAGGTTCATTACTATTTACCACAAGAATTTACTGTAGGCATTACTACATTCTCACTGTTTTTTTTTTTCTTCTCCTAGTATCTCCAAAATTTCATATCAATGATCCTTGCAGAAACGGTTCTGCCACAAAGTTGTTCAAATCTTTTTATTATGATTTTTAGACTAAATATACACTTTTTATTGCACAGTCTGAGAATTTGCACCACAAGACTTCACATACTCTTGAGATTCCTGGGCCACATCATAATTAAAAATAATGATGAAGATACCTCTGAGTAGCTTTTCTTGCTGTGGGGCAAATACTAATACTCTATCACAGAAAAGTTTTATTCTGAGAAATACAGTGTGTGCTCCATGAAGGCAGAGGTTAAATATACTGTCAGCTAGTGAATAATCTCATGGCCTTTGCCATTTCCTAAGAAATAACAACAATTAAATTTACAAAACTTTTTCTCCAGAACAGGACCATTACATCTGGAAGAAACATTAAATGTCTTAAGACAAAGAGGTCTCATAGAATAGTCTCAAGAAATGTTACAAAGATTGCTCTGACTCTCGTGTGTGAAAAACAGTGAGAGAAAAAGTAGGAAGCTGACTTTGAATAAATGATCTTTCAGGGCATGAAACTATATTCTTGTAGAAAAGCAAATAAGCAAAAAAAAAAAAGAAAAAAAAAAAAGCAGTTTTTGCTCAGCGTCTTAACCGTCTTGTAAGTCCCAGGGAAGCTGCCTGCTGGAATGAACAAGCAATACATATAAAATAATTCTGAGAAGCAGTATAGATTGTTTCCATTTTGTTCTATAACTTTTCTTTTAATATTGATTCAAGATGAGAAACACCTACAGCTCCCTCTACTCTTGAGAGCTGTGGGAATATCTACTCATATTTCTTACCTACTCCTTCACTCACTCTCCTCTTCTACCAGTTCTTACTGCTTATCAATTCTACCAGCTCTATTTTTAAGCTGGAGTGTACATCTAGTTCTTATTTTAATTTCCTCCAACCCACCTTTTTAAATGTCTTCCTATACTGCTGATGAATTCAGCTGTCTGGAGCTTTTCCAGTGCTAACAGTGGAATTCTCTGAAGGCTTTGCCTGTCCCAAAGACTTTTGAGAAAGCTACAAGAAGTGCATGCCTGGATGTCAGAGAATTATTTCTGGGAGGATTCTGTGCCTATTTGGGACCTGCAGACTTGTGAGGCAAACATCCACTGACTTGAAAGCCCTGAGCAGCATGAAAATCATCCTACCTGAGAGCTTAGTAGGTTGAAACAGGTTCAGGTTCAGACTCAAACAATACTCCGTCAGGCAAAATAAATGAAAACAGATTAAAGTTGCACTACTTATGGTCTTGCAAGCTGTACTGTAGTGTACTGTGTTTTCCTAGGGACATGGCTAAGCAAAAGTGAAAGTAAGCCAGTTTCAAGGACGCTTAAGAGGAGAAAGGATCAGAGAAAGGGGCAGTGTATCGATGTAGAGCAGCCTGTGCTATCAGTATCCACTTTCTTTCATTGATTATCCAGTATCCAGCTTCTTTTCTTGAGTGCTGGAGCTAAGAAGCTGAAAGGTAAAGCAAACTGTTGACTCTAAGGACACATGCTTAAGTTGTGTGAATCCCACTTCAGCAGAGAAGTGCTCAGCTTTTGAGAGGATGCAGATCTACGTGTGCAACCTGGGAGGTGCTGAAAGTTCTTTAAATACATTAATGTGACTATAGCAGTTATCTCTAAGGAAGAATGCCAAGAGTCTTCATGAGCACTGTAAAACCATAAACAGAAATTTCAAAAACTTTCTTAGAAATATATAATTTAAAAATGTGATATGTAGTACTTTATATTGTTATGTATGTTTTAACTTATGTCTTTATGGATATGTTTGCTTATTTTTAGCAACACACAAGCCCTTTTTTACTGATAATGAGATGCTGTTTCTGAAATACTAATTTACCTTGAGTACCTTGAATATAGAACTAGTCTTTTTTTTTTTTTTAATCATTTGAACTTGCTTAAAAGAACCTTCTAGTCTAATAAAGTGATTTTTCTTATCCTCATTTTGTTTGTGGGCTACTGCAATTTACATTAATTGATATGATTTTATCTTTCATAGTCATAGCATGTCTGTTTCTTGCTCAAATTTGAATGCCTACATTCAAATTGTTTGTAATTTTACTGTGTGGATATTTACAACAAGCCAGTAACATTTTACAAGCACTTCTAGAGACCAGTATATTATATTCAGACCTTTTTCTGAATTAATTATGTTGTTTTATAGTTACAGATTCATTATATTTCTTTTGGCCAGATACGTGCTAAAACGGAAGTTTCACAGATCCAGATTAATTAGACATTCTGTATTGATTTTTTATGTGTATAAGTTATTGCATTTAAAGTTCTGGAAGGAGGAGCTTTCAAAAGGAAAATTTGAACAATTACTTTGCACTGCAAAATCAATTTTAAATAATGTTCCTTCTACTTTCACATTCACACAACCATGCTGAAGCTACTGGCATTTCTCAAGGATGCATCCAAATCAGGCCATCATAAAATTTTCTCTTAAGGAGATTTTAATTCTGTATGGCCTGCAAAATATGGCTGGATCTTATGAGCATGCCATGCCAGTCCATTTTAGGAAAAGTGAAGCAAGTCTGGCATACTTTGCTTGGATTTATTTTCTTGATCCTTGAGACAACACGTCCCTATTGTACTTTTTTTTTTCCTAATTCAGAATAATAATTTAATGTGTACAAAGAGCAAGTATCAGAGGTATGCATATAGAAGAACTAATTTATGCTAGAATGAAAGCAGAGGAAATTTTAAGTTGTTCAGCGTGCATATGCACCCTGTACAAATACTGCATGATCGTGTAACTGCATTTTTTGGACATATCTTTTGCATATGTTACAGGATTTCTTCTCTTGCACACAAGATTCCAGAGTTTGCCTTGAATGTCTCACCAAGTACAATCTCACTAACTCCTCTTACACTTTTGGAAGTGCAGCTCTTCAGGATATTCATATTAAACCCTTGGAGAGAAAAGTGCACAGAAGGGAAATCACATTTCATATAAAAAGTATCTACAGACTATTATAACCAGCTGTCTGATATGTGAACTGAAAGTATTTCAACACACATAGACTTAGATAAACACTGATAGCCAAGCAGAAAATAATTCATTGTTGTGCAATATGATGGAGTTACACAAAGATAGTGTGGCTGAATTTTCTATCTCTCTCAAGTGTGTTTCACACTCTCACATTGACCCTAGGACCCTGTTACCTGTTACTCTATCAGCTTTCTCCCACTATAAAACCGCTGAAAAGCAGAGTTACACTGATGCAAAATTGTATAGTTACTCATGGGTACTTAGGAATATTTTCAAATAATCTACTTCGGTAGAGTAGATTCTTCTGTTGGGTGGAGACCTACTACCTAAAATCCATACTGGAAATAATAAGGATGCTTTGTCTCATTTGTTTGTTGATATGCATGGATTAGATTGACACTGAAAATCAATTCCTTAATAAAAATCAGATTCAAGTCAAATAATATTAGAATTTAGGAATAAAGCATTAGTGAATTTTAAAATTTCGAGAGGGTAAACATGTAATGAGATATACCCAGGGGTTTTAAAGGTTTATTTTATTATTTTTTTGCTCTAAAAAAGCTAAGTTGGAAGAGTGTAAAATGTCTTGGGGGATTTTGATAGAAATTCTATAAGACATGGCAAATGTACTGAGGAGAAGTGGTAAATATTTAAGAAACACTTGAACAGATTGCAATTGAAATCCATTCCTGTTTAAATTTAAACAGCAAGAAGGTCAGAGAAGGCCAACATGATTAAGTAAGGTGATACAAAGAGCAGTCCAAGCAATAATTGAGGAGTGTTAAAAATATATACACAAGGCATGGTGAAGAAGGGGATTGGCAGATCCACAGAAATATGTAGAAGTAAGTTTAACCAGTAATTGCAGGAGCAAAATGAAATACTGAAAGCTGAATTATATGTAATGCTGAAATGTACAAAAGGTTCTTTAAATACGGTAGTGATAGAGATTGGAAGGAAAATTGGCCTACCAGGGAAATTATAGGATAAATGGGAGATAGGAAATGAAAGATTAATCTGTAATCTTATTTTAGTGTGATTTCCTAAGGAATGTGTCTCACATGATCATTTTATCTGTCAGTGCCCTCTAGTAATTGGGCAGTTTCAACAAAATCTGTTGGAGGAAGGGGGATGTTTTCAGAAACATCTGTTTGTGGGGAGGATGTATGTGACATATGCCCTGTAGTGGATGCAGGAGAGTGGCATCAAGGGCCTCAGTCACGTCTCTTGTCAGACGTCTGTGTTGTGTACTCCGAGAAAAGGCAAAGCTCACTGTACACTACACAGAGGTTTTTGAGGGCAGAGAAGCCAGACTTTGGTTTAATTGTCTTTGGTGTCACATACTCTTCAGGAGAAATACAGAGCAAATAACATCCATCACAAGGTGTGATTATAACTCCAGACCCCCTGCTTCTGACCCTGACTGATCAACACCAAGCTGTGCAGATTTATCTGAGCTTCAGGGAGTTGTACCCAGATGCACTCCTTGTGTTTCTCAAATTCATTTTTATTTTTCCACATTGCTTAAAATGTACTTCATTCCTGACACTTTTATTTCTAGTAGAATAACATAGAAAGAAAACTGACAACAGGACTTGAAAGGCTACAATGGGGAAAAAGATCATGTTCTAGAACTATTTTAATGCATTGTTTGTGCTTCTTTCCTGATATAAAAGCTCGATTAATTAAAATCTCTGCCCTTCTTTTCTGTCATTCTTATAGAGTAGCAGAACACCAAATCTTGATGAAATTTGCATTAATTTCATTAATAGTATATAAATGAGAGCAAGATGAAAACTTCATCTAGCCTCTGGTATTTCTCTGGTGCTATTTTGCCATTTGAAACCCTCGTACTTCAGTGGAAACTGGATTTTCTGGGTCAGCAAGTCTAGCCTCTGTTATTGGAGGCAACAACATCAAACAATCCCTCTAAAAAACTAATCAAGCCTTATTGTTAAATGCATTCGCTTGGTGAATTAAAAGGCTATTCTAGAAATGGGGATTTTGGTGGCTGAACACCTCCTGATATCCAAAATAAACTTGCTAAACTTACTGACTTAAACTCCTCTACTAGTCTCCTTTAAGCTTTCCACTAAAAGATCTCTAGAAGCAATACATGAAACAATTCAAAGCCACTAAATATAGGTTAGCCAATATTATCTTTGTTTTTCCAGTGATGAAATGAGACTGAGAACTGTTAAAAAAGAGGTTCAAAGACAGGCATAATCTAAAATAGGAAGTAGCTGATTTTTTTTTTCCTGATTTCTCCCAAATTCTGCCCTTTACAAATTCATATACTGATAGAAATGAGTATATACGTATACAGACAGAATATATACATATATTCATTTTTTATCCTTTGTGTAATGAATGAATTCCAAATGATGGATTTATTTTGTGGATATTTATTATTTGTAATTCAGGACTGATTTCAGATGACACTTCTTTCAGCACTGAATCCCTCCATTTATTCAATTTTTAAAAGCTTGAGGCTAATTTTTGTTTAAGACCCAATTAAATAACACATGCAGCAAATCTGTGCTGTTCACAGCACAATAGTGTTTAATGTGATGGCATTCATGTTTCTGTCTGAGGAAGTTTGTCTAAAGCATCTTTTGTTTTTCTGAATTTATGTTTCAATAGTACAACATAATGTGTACTTAATGAGAATCCCAAATTGTCAAAATCACTATTTGGAAGATTAGTCTCTGTGAACCATTCATATAAATACATTCTCATTTCTGCATGCTATTGCTTTCAAGGTATTGAAACTGTAAATAGGACAATTTAAGTTTATTTGCAAAACAAGAGCTAAACCCGTGTTTAGTTTAATAAAACAGTAAATCCAAGCAAATCACTCACAGGATTGCAGGGTAAATTTTTCCACGTCTTTGAAAATATGATTGCTATTAACTGGTATAGCACTTTTTCTGAAATTTCAGGTTTTTTGGTAGAAACTGTGTAAGAACATGTGTAGTACATACTTGAATCAGATCAAACTTAAAGCCTTTGTAAAATTACGTTAAAGTTTTGTTTATTTAGATTACTGGGTTCTGTGATGTAGGAGTTTCTAAGAAAACTTCCTATGAAATGATGAACTGTGGAGAATGTGATTTTTTTTCCAAATGGTACAAAACATCCAAACTCTAACATTATTTTCTTGGTCATATCCTTGAGTAACTAAAAGAGAAATCCAGCAAATCCTACTTCTTACATAACCTATTTGTAGTTTGCTTGTTTGTTTTTCAAAAAAACCACATCACTTCTGTCTTATATTTCTCTTAATATTTGTTTTCTGCTTTGCAAGAGATTAAGGTGAAATATTTTCCCAAATATTTTATATTTTGGGAGAGGCTTTTATCTTTTTTTATTCACTAAGAAAATCTCAATGTTTATATGTATGACTCAAGAATGTTGTGCTTTTGGTGACTAGGCTAATAATCTGAATGGCATGATCCAGGAATTTGTTGACCCAAGGAGTACATTCATCAGCAAAATGGCACTTTGGCTAGATTGACTCAAGCTTGTTTCCAGCAGTGTGGAGTAACTTAATGTTATCAAACTTGACAGATGACTAAGGGCTAATTTTTGGTTACTCCTTTTCCCTGAAAGAAACTCTAAAGAACATGTGGCAGCTATTTGAGAAAGCAGCTAGCCAAAATATAATTTGAGATTTGTTCCAACCACTTAGTCACTTCGCCCAAACCACTATCCAGATCAAAACCTGAGTCTGGTCAGGGTAAGAGGCACAGTTATACTTACTTGGACAGACTAACTTACATCCATAAATGATAAATATACTCTTTAAACCACAGAAATCATGCTGCCCAATCGCCTTTTGTTTCTTGCTTACTAGCCATAAGGGAGTTTTTTTTGTGGACCTATATGAAATATGGAACCTATGGTGATTTCCCTTCACAGGCAATGTCTGGCTGTTACAGCAAGCTGTGTAGGGCTGTGTGTATTGAAAGTCCAAGGTGGACATCCAGCTTCTACCACCAGCTAACACAGCATATTAAATGGGAGCACACTATAGTGTAGTGGAGGAAATTGATTCAGTACATCCAGATAGAGGATGTTTTTGTGTCCTCTCAAACTCATTATGGATATACCATTGGGATCCTGGACTCACTTTTAACATGAAGGGCCTCTATGTTCTTGATCATGATAGGAGAAAACTCTTAGAAGAAAAAAGCAGAAGAAAAATCCAGCATAATAATAATAATTTCCTTTCTATGCCTACATTCCTTGTTACTTTTCAATTTTATTATACATTTCTCCTTTCTTTTCAAGGCTGGGGGTAATTACATGTTATTTCACCATTTCTTGTCATTCCCTAGTTTTGTTTAGATGTACCAGATCTGTCAGCCTGATGCATTTTTAATTCAATTGAGCTTGTCTCAAAGGAGCATAGGAATTGTCCAAATGATTCACACCCCGAGTGTGAAGTTATCTATTCTCTCCATATCTCAGGATAGAAATTTATGGCTTGCTTCTGGCAGTGTCAAGAAATCAGAGCCCAAGGAAGAAGAGGGAAAGAGCATAGGGTGTTTCATCCAAATATTCTACTGGTTTCATGTACACCAAATCTGTTCTAGTGTGGCTATTTAAATGCCAGTATTAATACATTAGATTATCTGGATGTTAATAAGAGCATCAAGATACTTACTGTTAACCATCTAAGTTTTTATGATGACTGCTTCCTGATTTTTTATTTTCTTTCCATTATCAACTTTGAGCATCTTTTCAATAATTTCTCCTAAAAAAATGAAAATATCTTTAACTTTTTTTTTCCCTCTTGGAAAATAGCAACAATTTTCCTATGAAGGTGACCAAGCTGAATATTTCTTTTAAAAAAATTAAAAAGCAGTGTGGAGTAACAGTGTTTCTATTTGTGAAATCTTTTATGGTGATGCTGCCTACTTGCTCTTCTGCTTTTATGTGTTAAAAAAACACAATTTAATACTTTCAAGTGCATTTGTACTAAACCTGTGGTATAGGTATGTACTGTACCTTTCCAGCCATTAGGTTGCATAACTACCTCAGAAGGGAAAATAATATGCTCTTCTTCTAGTTCATTGCATTCAGACTTATTATTTTTTGTTTGACTATGTTAAATTGCATTTCAATTTACTGTATCAGCTGTCTAAAAGATGCGAATCACAAAATAATATCTTAAACAATTTTCTAGTTCTTTTCATCTCAAATGATTTTGAAGAGCTAAAGGAACACTATTGTACGTGAACAGCCTCAAAGCTCAAAATAAAAACCCGTGGCTGTACTTTCTGCATTAACGTCAAAGAGTTGTGGTTCCTAGAACTTATTTACCATGCAAAGCAGTTCAAAGAGCTGGTTTAGCTCCAATTCTGTTTGTTTTCTGAGACACAGTTCAGCAGAGTCATTAAAGAAACTTGGGCTATTTGTACAACTCAATTGCTTTCTGATTATAACCTCAGGTCCTTGGTTGTTATCTTTCAAAGCAAAAAGGCTGCCCAGGTGAAGCAGGAGTATGCAAACAATGGTAACCTGACTGTAGATGGCTTTTGCCTTGTATTTTTGTCACTGGTGCCAATGTACAAGGCACAAAGGACACGGATTGCTTTTCTTCATGTTCTATTGTGCTCTTAACAAAAAAAAAATCTTTCTTTAACTTGGTAAAAAAATATATATATATCTGCCTGGGAAACTTAGGATCCAACATCCTGACAAAAATTGCAAATTGTTTATTTAAATACAACTGAATTGTAAACTCCTAAACCCTCCTATAGATCTGCTAAAGCCACTGAATTGGTGCTTTTTGCTGATCTTAAATTGTAGCAATTCGATCTCTATCTGTAGAGCTTCACTCTGAAGGGTATTTCACAGTGCTGTGGGAGTTTTTTTCTTTTTTTTTTTTCTTATTCTGAAGTTATCATCAGCAAATGTCTATGTTCAACATTGTTTCTCATAGTTTTAATATTGCATATTATTAGGCTTATGCCTAATGAGTTGTTTTTTTGTTTTTTTTTTTTTTCTTTCCTCCTATATTCAGGTGAAGGAAAGCATTGCTCACCACTGATTCTGTTAAGATGACCTCTACTTTTTACCTAAAATGCTTTTTTAAAAGTTGTCTATTATTTATTCCTTAGACATTTGTATTTAAGGTACTTAGTTATTCTATCCAACTTTAGTAACATACACTAAAGGGATTGCAGGGTATAGGATTTAGTTCTTAATATCTATCATTGTAAAAGATTGCTATTGCAGTAGTATTTGGAGATTCTAGTCAGATGCAGAGCCCCTTTGGGTAGGTTGTCATACAATCACATGAGATGATATGACTTGAAGCATAGTATTTCTGATAATTCCTTTCATATTACTCAATCTGTAGGTGAGATCTTGAGAAATTCAATTCTAAGAGGTAATAAATCTAAGAGCATTCTGATCTATTTACCTAAAATCTGGTGTTTAACCCCAGAGGCAATTTAAGGTCACCATTAAATGCAGTTCTTTTGGTCTGTAGTGATTTTTTGAGTATTTGTTAGCTTTTTACCTGTGAGCAGAATATTGATTTGCTGTTATGTCCCACAGCTATCTTCTAGCTGAAAGTGTTTGGCTGTATATGTCTGTGCCAGTTCTATGTGTTGCTATATACACTAGAAAGTTTTGCAGACAAAAGAATTACCAGCCAAGTTAATCGAGAGCCTCTGTTCAGTAGACAAATTTCCAGCTGTTTTTTTCCAATCTTTTTATCACCATGCTAGTTAAGAGCAGTTGCGGTTAGTCACTTCTTTTATTCAAAATTAAGAATAATTAAAAAAATTTAAAAAGGCGCAATGTTTTGGTTTAGTTCTGGGACTGCGCAATTAGTGGGAACCATTTTCTTATATACCAGGTGGTTAATTAAAGAGGATTGTAGGATACTGCTTTTGCCTCAGATTTCTTTCAGTAGAAAAATCCTATATAATCCTTAAGAAAGGAACATCCATGCAAGAGCAATCATTTGATGTTAGTTCATCTACTAAGAATTAACATGGATAATAATTCACACACTTGTGTGCTTAACTTCTTGGCTATCCTACATATGTTATCCGGCTTAGCCTACATGCATTCTGTGCATTCAGATGAGGTGGCAAATACTTGTTTTAAATAATACCATATCATTTATAGTGGCATGGTCTTATATAGGCAACCCACCTCCTGGTCTGGCCATGAGACTGAAGCATTATTCTCCCTGTGTGCCTCCACTTAGACTGTTTATGCTCTATCAGCAGCTATTTGAATGTTTTATACAAAGTGAATTAGTTTTAACATGAGGAATGATAGGAATCCTACCTCTGAATACTCAACAGCCTAATATAGATTAGGATACTCCCAAGAGGTAGGGGATGATGTTTGCAATCTCGGCCTATAAAACCTACAGAGAGAGGATTTCCTCTACCTTGAATGGGAGCACTTTAAGCACAAGAGCATTCTGAGCTGGACAAGCACCAGCATGTATGCTGAGCTGGAGCTCTGTAGAATAGTCCTGTCACTTCAGATTAGCCTGTTTATATAACATACCTAAATATTGCATCAGAAAAAATGATGGAAATAATGAATGCTTAACCTAGTGCTAAGGACCCAGGGGTTCAGGCCTCACTCTATTTGATATGTATTTTTGTTTATCTGTAAGGAGACGGAATGTCTACAATCATGCTCCAGATGATCTCATAGGATGGGAGGTAGTGTATTCATCTTCATTTACAGGTATTGTAGAGACATCTCTATTTTGCAAAAATTCAGCTTGTCTCTCCCAGATGGCACAAATTTTAATTTGGAGAAACATGTATCCAAAAAACATTTTTAAACAAATTTTTTGTTTCTATAATCATTCTGTTACTCTCTCATTTCTTCCATTGTGCTAATTTCCTGGGTGTGCAGTCTCCTTGCATTTTGAAAAGTAGTATATATACAGATGTGAAAAAAAAAAACCAAAAACTGTTATAGCCTTTTAGAAGACAAAGAGGTATCAGTGAACTCTCTACTCTCTACTGAGCAGAGTACAAGTGAATATCTCACTTCTGATACCATTAAAATTTATTTCAAAGTACACTATATGTTTAGAGGTGTGATTTTAAGATATATGGAAAAAATACATCTTACACCAAAACAAAAACAAACAAACAAACAAACAAAACCCCAAAAAGTAGATTTTAGTGCAGATATTCATCTGTCCTGATTCTGGCATGAAAAATGTGGATAAGCACCCTTTTAAACTAGGTTACTGTATTCAGTCATGACTCAATTATCCCAGGCTAGAAACCAGAGCTGATTGTCTCTATATGATATTAAGTGTAAACTGATTTTTCACTGGTACTGTGTCCTTTGAGATCATCAGAGCATCTCAGCACCCACTGTCATCACTTTTGCATTTGCACATGGACTTGTCTATATCTTAGCATTTCTGCAAATCTCATTGAAGCATCCACCACAAACACATCTAAAGATAGCTAAATATTACGAGGTTCAAAGAAAAAATGCAGAGAAAAAAATAGCCTGCAAAAGACAATGCTGTACACTTTCCCCATGGTTATTGCAGCATTCTTCCCTCACCTACATGGTGGCTTCTTTAGGCTGTCAAGGAAAAAGTAGGTAGATATGTAGGTAGAGAGAGACAGACAAGAAGAGATCTTTTAGCAAAAAACAGCAAAGGAGAGAAAAAAAACAGAGAAAAGTAAATGCTGTATAAACATTTGATTCAACTAATATCTGAAAGACACAAGCAAGTCTAAAAAGTGAGCATTGCTTCATCATAAGGAATAAAAACTCTGTTATTCAAAGTCTTTTGGTTCCAAATACATGAAAATACAGTGAAAAATAATATTACCCACAGTTAACTGCTACTTTTTTAGACCACAGTATTCTTTACTCGTTTTCCTATTTTTTTTTCAAATATTCTGTTTTTCCTGAAACTAATTTCATTTTGCCCTGTAGAAAATGGCTTGGGCAGGAGGAGGTCACAAAATTCTGAGCAAAATGTCTGCGGATTGCATTCTTTGATATAAGATCAGTTCAAGAACAGCAAATTGATTCCTATAATGTTTTAAGGAGAGATACTGGATCTTTCAATTAGATGGGAATGTAAGAGGAAATAGGTAAAATATGAGATAGGCAGCCATATATCCCAACTTACCTCACCATGCGAGTCACCATGCAGCTAGTGTTAAATGTGGGATGTTGCTTCTCAGGCCATATCCAGTTGGGTCTGAATCTCTCCAAGGACAGAGAGTCCACAACCTCTCTGGACAACCTGCCTGTGCCAGTGCTTGTCTTCCTATCTGTCATGTTTTCAAGGATATGTAAATGAGGCTTCAATGTTTCCATATGACCAGAATGCACAAAGAAGGAAACAAATCAAATAAATGATAAGAAGGCAGATATTTTCAAGGGAGTCACAGAATTCAGGCTCTTACTTCAGATTTATTGTTTTTTAGGCTAGTGAAAGTCTGTCTTCTGTCAGATAATCTCATTATTGTTTAGTATAATTTCTGAAGACAAAATATGGCTTCAGATCCTGCAACAGAGAAGTAAAATTGTGTAAAACAAAAGCAGTTATTTTTTAAAAAAGTTTCAATATGTATCATTTTTGCATAGACTCTTCTTAACTAACTACTCAATCAGTAATAAGGCTCATATATTTTATTCCTAAGAAAAAAATAACTACAGTACCAAAATCTGAATCATTGAAACCTGAAAATTAGAACTTTCCTTGAGTGAAAACAGAACAGCAACAAAAAATAACAAGTGTTATGTATATCTGTGTGGAAGACAAACAGCATGATAGCATTTTGATCAATATAGTGCTTATGAAAGGTGTTCTTAAGACCCTTGGAAAACAACCTGTTCTTTTATCCACATAAGCAGCTCAGTATGCGTGAAGCATATTTCCCTCTGTTGTCTGCCCATGAGCCCCAACCTTGATATTCCATAGCTTCAAGTCTGGCTCCTTAAAGCCTTTAGAAAAGAATCTGAGAAAAAAAAAAAAAAATTGTTGTGAGGATGGATTTCTGATGTACGAGTCAATAACATTTCATCTAGTCCAGCAGTCATCCTAATTACTTTTATCTGGTATTAACTTCAGCTGAATTTGAACTAGTCACCTGCAGATGAAAGGCTTAGCATGGTGTTTCTGACTGCTTCCTGTCTTCTGCATCAGCTGCTGAGGTTCCTGTGACACTGGAGGAGACCATTTCATTTTTATGAATTTGAGAAACTGCTGAGTGTCTCAGCCATAAGAAGGTTATATTTCTGCTAGTCACATGTAACAGGTAGTGCTCGTAAAGGAAGAAATGTTACTGCAAAGAAATCTCTGTATTACATTGGAGGAAAATAGCATTCAGTACCGGAAGTATCAATTCCCACTAGCAGACACTTCTGTAAGCCAAGAACATATGTCAAGATGGCAATTTTCATCTCATATGACCAGATACACAACCCTCTACTCTACTCTAACATAAAAACATTATTTTCACCTGAGTATTTCTCTTTAAAAATATTCTACATTTCTCAGTTTCTGTGTTTGCTCAATGATGGGCTATCAACTTCTGTTGTCCTTTCTTGCAAGCAGTAACTTACTGCGAGCATGGGTCCATTCTGGTTGAATATGCAAAAAGGCTATGGCCTTTTGCATATGACACCTTAAAAAAAATGGAGAATCTTTAAAATAAATGAGGATGGTGGAGAGGCTCATTTTTCTTCTTCTAATCATTGGGTTAATATGATAAGTGCTTTCAAGCACCTTCTCTATATGTCTATTTTCAGATAGATGACAAAATGTGTAAATTCCTTAGTTTATTATTGCTACATTATAAGTGGTCCCTTGACATGTATTTTGGTATGATTTTAATGTTTCAGCACCTAAAATGAAGTTTCAGAGCAACTTCAATTGCTACAGCAATTAGCAGGATAGAGACTAATTTTATTTATATTAATTTGTTTTTAGTTAACAAATTATGGATTTTTATCATCATTGTCAGGTATGTCTTGCGCTGATACTTATCTTCCTATTTTCTGTGATAAACCAGCCTCTTCAGAAGGAACCCATAAAACATCAATTCATATTTTTCTTCTACTTAAACTGGGTGCAGTCATAAATTCAACCACTTCTTTCAGCTGGGACCTTTTCCTGCTAACTCCATCATTCAGGCAAAAGTCTTAATCACTAATCAATCATTCATCATGTGGTTGCAAAGCTCTGCACATTCTTCCAAGGCTCATGTTTTGTTATGCTACAGGCAGCCACTGAGAAAAGAATAACATTGCCTAGCCACACTCTCGAAGTAACCGTTTAGCCCACATTTCAGCCACACCATCTTTTAGACTCAAAAGGGTTTGATTAAGTTTGTCAGATCTGCTTTATTTTCAGTTTTGCAGACCTTTGCATTGTGGTCTTCTAGGATCTCACACAATTGAGAGCCAACTCAGCTTCTCCTAAAAGCTCCTCCATGCTCCATGCCAGCACACAGCATCAACAGCCATATTATTTTTTCATTTCAATGACAGAGAAAGCACTTTCTTTCATTTCTCTTCAGCTTTATGCATAACATTTTTTTTTTTGGAAGAAGAAAGCACTATTTTCCTATATTAAGGATAAATCCTTAATACTGTGTTAGTTTAAGAAGTCTATACTTCACTTAATTTCTTTTAAGTCTAGACATTGCAATTAAAACTGAAAATGTACCTAATGTCTACAGTAGCAGCAGAGTGCCCAGGTTTCCTGTTCTTCAAGACATCACAGGTATCTGTATTTTAAATGAGAAGAATGGGAAAAAAGAGATATTTATTTTTTTCCAAATTTTAATAAGAATTGAACTTCTTCTTTGTAAGTTCTACCTTTATAAAATTAAATTCAGTATTTAATTAAATACCGTAGATAAATTATCACTGTGGAATTTCTAAATATGTTTGATTTAAGAACACAAATCTACTGATTGTCCACTGCATGTAAAGGTAGAATTGGGAAGGACCAGCTGAGTCTGTGCCCCAGTCTCCAGAATTCCACATAGCCTTTGGGTCTAGCAAACTTGCTGATGTGTGATGATTACCTTGATGTGTGATTTCAGCGTTGTCTCTAATACATTGTTAAAGACAGCTTTGAAAAGGTACTTCTAGACTAAAAAAAAAAAAAAAAAAAAAAAAAAGTAAAGCTATTCATAGATTGATTGTGTCTGTTGTGTCCTGATTTATAATTTTTACGAAGTAAGTTGGATGGTTTAATGCAGAGCAATATTTAGGGAAGAACTCACTGCAGATGGGTATCTTATATGCAGCTGATTTCTGGCAGTATCATGAAGATCGGTTCCACAGAAAAGACACTTGAGGTATCTGTCATCTAGCTGCACAGTACAGATTTCTATTTTTATTACTAAAATTAACATACCTTTAAATTGAATTTCTGCAGATTTTCTCAATGAGTAAAAACTACATTGCTAAGCATTTTTGTAAAATAAGATATTATTATTTTATATAAAGGTGAGAAAAATCACATCACCAGAAGAGATCCAAATGGTATAGATTTTGATGAGCAATACAGCTTTAGGTGCAGTATAACCTACAAAAGTGGCCATCTTTTGTGGAGAAATATTTCACTCCTTATATATTTATATTTTGAGGATCTTTTTGTAAACTAGTTTTTTGCCAAGTAGGATAGAGTGGCAAGTCATTGTATGCTTGTAAGATCTATCCATGAAATTATATTTAAAAGCCAATTCTACTGACTTTAGACATAGTCTATTCTATGACCAGCTCTTTATTTTTTAATTATTTCTTAAAGCTTTATTCTCTGTTGATAATGGAAGTACTTTAGCAATGTATTTGCTCTAGTCTTGAGCTAAACATCCTATGTAGAACATGGTTATTTTCAATAGTTGCTAGAGTGCTTGTCTAAGAGAGGTATTCTGCTTAACTAAGACTCATTAATCTTTATGAACAACTTTATTTATCTAATTCTTTTAATGTGCATGAGAAAGCAGCAATAAGAGTGGATAGTTGCAGCACACATTGACAAAAATAACAGCAAATGTAATATCCTTCTGAAGAAAGACAGGCCTCCAGCTCATGTGAGCCATGCAAGAACCTCCATTCAACTCCAGGTGATGCTGTGAATTAAGCAAGATAGTAAAGAATTTCTCCATCTCAGCTTGAAAATATTTAGCATTATACAATGGGAAACTGCATGAAGACATGTTCACCACAGTGGAACTAGAAGAGGCACTTAAGGACAGTGGAGTGGGAAAATAAAAGGCAGGGAAGTGTAGTGGACCACGCAAGATGACAAGAGTAAGGTGGGCCGTTTAAGTAAAAAGTTCTGAACATCATCAAAATCTTTCTCATTGGAAAAAGTAAAACTTTTTTTTTTGTTTTTAGAGTTTTACTTTCCAAATTGTATTCTACTAACTTCCAAACTAAATTCTGCTATGGCTGTAAAGTTGTTTTTACTATCTAGTTATATATATTCGGAAAGAAAAAAAATAAAAATAATAATTAAAAAAGCCCTAACCCTTAGTAAAAAGGATAAAGGTGGAATTTAAAATATTAAAGATACTTTCATTTCCCATTTGAGTTCCCCCCTGGAAGTCTATTGTGATACAAGGGTCTGTGAAATATACTGCTATGCCCGAACTTGAAGTTACTTTTTAATTCAGAGGAATGATGGCTTCTTCACAGAAAGGAGCTAATAATCCTTAACCTTTAGCTCCCTTCCTGCTTCTCTCTTCTTCCATCACTGGAAAGATAGATGGCAATGATAACTCCATTGCTCTGTCATGTGCTGTGTTGTGCCCAGATGCTTGATTAGTTTTGCTTTTGACCTAATGCCCACTAAAAAATGAAGATAAAATTGAGTTCAAACTTGTGTTTCAGAGGTCAAAGACCAGAATTTTCCAGACTAACTACGCGATTCATTGTTTTTTCACCCCAAGACATTGCCTGTATTACTGGTTTGCAGACTTTTTAGGTAATCTTTATAAAAAGCATAACTGTACAAGAACATTATAGTCTGTCAGAATGCAGAATGACACTGCATGTTTTGGGACTGCAATGAAGACACAGAGGCTGTGACATTTCTGTCCTTAATATTAGCTAATAAGTATTAGAGCAGCACTAAGTATTCGAGTAAATAGAAGTACTAAATTGATTGCCTTTTCTGGAAAGGGTCGAAAAAACACACATGAGATTTGGCTTACAGGGATCAATGACAAAATCTGGCAAGGCGGTCCACTGCAGAAAAAATACAAATCATTGGTTTCAGTGCCAGTATAACAGCCCAGATGGAATCTTCTTGTATGTATTTATAAAGTTTCCATCAGCAAAGTCATGTTTTTTGTGGCTTATATTTAGGCAACATCACTTCACAAGAATGAAGATTAAATACTGCATAGAGCCTTAACTTCAAAAGAACAGAGATGAGGAGGAAAGTCTTACTACAGTGATATTGAAGCTGGAAATTATGAGGAACATTGGAATAAAGAGCTGTTATAAAAATTTTAGAGTGGTTAGGCTTAGTCTTAGAAATATTTCTAATTGGAACAAATTCCTCCTGCAATCCTGAAATACTTCACCTCAGCTCATTTAAAGACAATTAACACATAAGAAAGACAAAGCCACATTTACTATGTAGGTATTTCAAGCTTTTTTTTTTCCCTCTGCACTTATACAACAAGTAGCTTTGACGTCTGCAGGCCATGGATCAGAACTTCAGTGATTTCCTTGTTGTAACCTGATTAGAAAACTGGAAGGTAAACTACGGAAAGAGATGGGTAAGAATTATGGAAAAAAATCTTCATAAATACTTTTATAGAAGTTGTTCATAAAAGTTATTGTATAAAAAGATTCACTGTTACTCCTCAAAAGTCCCACTTGAAGGTAAAACTAGGATATGTGTGATGCAGTCATCAACTGAGGAAAGTCTTTAGAAAAAAAAGCACTGAACAAATTAGTTCCTGGTTAGAGTAGACTTCCCTCACACTCTAGAATTATTATTGTCATACATGAATAAAAGAGCAATCACTGTCAGCTGACCATGGCTGATGGAAACATCACTAATTTCCTGAATCTTCCTGAAATTTGCCCCTCATCAACATTTCTTTCTTACCCCGAATAGGCCAGGGTAAAGAGCTTCCAAGTAGATCTCTATCTTCTAGCAATCAAAAAGTCTTTCTTTAAGTCTACTAAGTCTTGCTTTCTTTAAGTCTACTAAGGAAAAAGGAAAAGGAGTCTTCCTTTATGTCTACTAAGAAAAAAGGAAAAAAGAATCTACTAAGAAAAAAAAGGAGAAAAATCCTTCCCTGCTTCTCAGAGTTCTGCTCTACTTCTCAGGTTCACATTGCCGTGTGTCTAGGGAAAAAAATCTCATGGAAGCATACTTTTTTTTTTTTTTTATGCTTGCCCTTGACATATACATCACTAGGCCATCATATGTTATTGTTAGAAGTCCTGCTTTCCCTTCTTGTATTCATAATATTTACTACACCAGTTTCAGGGATAGGATGACTTCAACCAATAACTAAAGTGAACTTCAAAAAAAAAAAAAAACCCTATGAGACCTCTTTGGCATGGACTCAAAAGACATTTTCTATTCCATAGAGCATTATGGAGGCAGTGCTGAGGGAAAAGGAATAAGAACAGATTTATGAGGTAATGAAGAAGCTGTGGTTGTTACTCAGTGGAGAATAAGAGTAAGCTCATGGAGTCAGAACTTTTTGCTATAGGACAAAGGCAAGACTCGAGTCTTTTCAGTTTAAGATCCTTCCTTTTAAGTTTTGCTGCTTCTTTGGAGGAAACGCCAAAAAACTTAAATGATGTCAGTTCTGGAAGCAGGCAGCAGAGTAAAGCTACAAGAAATAATGGGTTCTCTGCTCCCTGGTGCCATTGCCTAATGAATACTAAATAGAGTAATACTGTAACCTGCTGCTTCCCTCCTACTTAGGGGTTCAGCTACCTGTCCAAGGCCACAGCCCAGAGGCATAACCTTGGCTCAGCCTTCTAAAGATGTTGCAAAATTGTAAGAAAGAGCTGTGAGACAGTACATGGAGCTGCACAAAACTGGGAAGGAACAGCAAACAGAGGTAGGATTGCACACACAGGGATGGTTAGCAGCTCCTGTATTCAGGAGGGATTATATTGACATAAAAAGGTAGAAAATCGCAAAGGAAAAAATAACGTGTCAAATGATGGCAATCAGTACCATCAAGGTTCTCTTAGCAGCAGCCCTTTCCCCTTGGGCTGAAAACTGCCAGCCAAAGCTCTGCTGGGATGGTGGGCATCCCAGCACTTAGCTTAGTAACTCTTTGCTCTTCGTTGTCTGTTGTGTAGATTAGCTAGTAATTGCTTCGTACTTGTGAGATTCCAAAGTCTTTCTGCTCATGGTAAAAGTTACCCTGATCAAGTGACCCAGAGAGGAATGAGTATAACATCTCTGACATTAGCTGCAGTCAGACACCTAACCCTCTCCCTGTGCCTGTGTTTCATTCACTTACATGTGCTAATCACTTCTGAAACTCAGCTCTTCAATCACTAGATACTTAGAAAACAACCGTTCTAGCTAGTAATAACTGTAAAAATTGAATTAATATTTCCGCCACAAGTAAAAATGTCATTGACTTCCGAAAGGGGCAGGTGCACATGAATTTCCAGAACCCTACAACACAGTTTCCAAACACCTCCAGTAAGATAAGCAAATTAAGTGTGGAAATAATTCAGGATATCCACAGCTGACTATAATTTTGAATCCTTTTTATATGTTCTACATAGAAACATACCTATTTTACATGCTTTCTGTGAATCTTATAAGAAAGTTAGTGAAATTGGTAAAGCGACAGTTGCATTATTTGCCTATCAGGATTAATTTACATACTCCCTTTTAATTTTTTAATTTGCAAACATTTGTATTTGGTCACATAACAAGAAAAAAATCAGAATGTGATTTATAAAAATAATTTTAAACTCTCAATCTTCATGCCAGATACAATAAACTATTAAGTTCTACTACTTTTTTTTTTTCCAAATAGTCACAGAAGATCCAGATTACAGTGAAATAGTTTACCCTAATGAACTCAGATGTTTATAGTTACCACATTTGAGGATAGTAAATATAATTCCATTATTTCAATAACAGGAAAACAAAGTTTAAAACAGAATTTGATGCCCAATTATATTTTGATCTATTAATATGCTTTTCAAGAAAAGGAGACATATTTATAAGCAAAAAAAATGGATATATTTAAAATGTGATACAATTCTGTTTTCTAAAGAATATATTTCATTACATATTTTACTCAAAGAAGGAAAAATGGTAATGCTGGGAATGGTATTTAGTACCAGCACATTTTGGTGTTAACATTTATGTCTTTCTTTGTAGTCAAAGGACAGAGAGAAGAGAGAGAAGTAGAATCCTTGAGAGCAGAAGCTGAAATTCACAGTTTCCGACTTTTTTGCTGGAGAATCTTATGTCTCCATATTGAATGTGGCAAAAGCCTAGAAACAGAACCTAATTTCAGGTTATTGGATATATAATTTAAACACTTCAAGTTAGGTGGTGTGGATATTGCTCACTGTTTCAATTATTTGAGTTTAAACAAGCTATAATTGTCATTAAATTACCAAGCAAGAAAATCTTTCCAATCAAGCAGTTCTTTGAATAAATAACCATCCCTTAATAAAGCTGCCTACTAACTTGTCATGTTAACTGGGAAGTTTGAGATAAAATACTGATGTACCCTTATAGAGCTCATCTTGCACAATAGGTGGTATATTAAATAATTAATTAATGGCTGATAGATAATGTTCAGAATTTTTAACAAATAGCACAGCACTTGGCAGAATTTTACAGAAAACACCCAGCTGTGGAGCTCTGTATAGTCAGCTGAAACTTCTCTGCTGTTAAAAGAGCCAGTGTCTCATGGGCATGGTGTAAAACGGAGAACTGTGGATTTCCAGGGCTGACTTGCTTGTAGCCTTGATGAAGAAGTTGGCTGGAGTGTGAATGCATTTGTAACATGTGTGCAAATGAAGCCAGTAATATCTTGCCACAACAGGACCAGTGTTTGAAAAGTGGTACATAGCAATAAGCACTTCTACCTAAAGTCCTAGGATAGCTCTAGCAATAAGCATTTTTACCTAAAGTCCTAGGATAGCTTTCTTTTTTTTTTTTTTGAAGTTTGGGTTAATAAATGGTAGACGCATCAGTGATTCAGCAGATACAAAGCCTGTCTGATACTGGGTACTTCATCCAACTGCCACCAAGTCCCTCTTTTACTTTTCTACCTCATAAATGGTTGATTGTGTATGCAGGAGGTTGATTTTTAACCAATATTTTACTAATTTCATTCAGTGGTAGATGTTGTGAATGTAGAACAAAGATATTTTACAATGAGTGTGAAATTCTTCTTATCTTAACATGAGAAACACTTGCTTGGTAAAATTTACTTAAGAAAACACATTTTTGTGAGTATATCCAAGAATTCATGAGTGGGTATCTTGTACTTCATCTAGGTAGTTTTACTGAGCATCAATGGTAAATTAAATCCAGGCAATTATTCATTTGATATAGTCTGAGATAAAAAGAACCAGGCCAGGAGGGAGTGAAACATAACATTTAATAAAAGAAGGAAGAAGCAATATTACCTAGTAATAGATCACTTGACAGTGTGAACTTAAACGACTCAATTGACTGACACAAAGCTTTGGGAAAACAACCATTATAGACAAATAGTTTGTCAAACAGGGAGTAGAAAAATTGGCTTCTGAACCAGTCATTGCTACTGACTCACCTTATTAAAATGGTTTGCTTGGCTTATACATCACCAGGTTCCTATAATTTCTCGCAAGGTCCTTTTTGTCAGCTGCTACTGCATCACTGTGTGTGAATGTCTGAGTGAGATTCTGTAAAGACAAAACATTTAAAATGAAAACGGTGTCATAAATATTCTGGAGACAGTGAGTCACTTTGCTTTTCTTCTGTGGAAAGTGTGTGTTATAATGGAACATGCTGCAAGTCTAAAATGCAAACTCTCTAAAACACAATCATTAAGAATGTACCAGACCGATTAGCAGCCCTCAGTGAGACTAAATGGAATTCTAAACACAGATCCATTAAGCTCCCAAAGGATACCAACACATTATTTTGCTTTCAATTATCTGCACATCATTACCATGCACTATGATACCTAAAAATGAATGACCCACTGTGACACTGAAACCAAGGTGAGTAAATCTATGTGCAGTCTAAAGAACCTTTTCATCAGTAGAGTGCTTGGCCTTTCATTGTTGGTACCAAAAGAAGATTTACATAGGTTATTGGTCATTTTAATGACCATATTTCTGCTGATATTTCATTTGCTGCTATCATATTTCTCCAGATAAAAGAGATATGTTTGAAAGAGGAAGGAAGGGAGGCAAGAAAATATTCATTCATTAATGTTGCAGATGGTCAATATGTATATGAATATAAGCAGAGATGATATAGATATGCAGTCCACAATACCGAAACGTCCTATGTAAACTAACTTGGATTTTTTTGCAGCATACATCTTTTACTGGTATCTGCATTAGGGTCGAAAAAGTAGCACAAAATGACACAAGACTTTTGCGTTTTCTTTGCCTCCTGTATTAAAGATACAAAATAGTGATTTTGTTTTGTTATAACTTGAGTTGTAACATTAAGAAAAGGATAGCAAATCAATAAAATAAAATAAAATGAGGTGACATTGTATCAAAAAGGTAGTCCCTAAGGAAAACTAGAACTGTAATAGTAGTAGTAATAGTAATATAAAACAACACTTTTTTGGCTGATAGATAATGTTCAGAGCGACACAGCATAGTAATATAAAACAACACTGTTTTTATAAGCAGTGTGATTTAACAAGAGATCAATGATTGGATTATTTATAAAAATAGCACTAAGTACTATTACCTGAGATTAAATAAATCTAATTCATTCCTCATGTAAATGGCAGCATATATACTTTTTCTTAAAGGATATCTGGCCCATATTCAGATAATAATGAGTGAAGTATAATGAGTAGATGTAGGAGACTGACATCTTATAAATTGGATATTTAATTTACTCAGGTGGTAGTTGTCGATATTCTTTGGAGTTATGCATTAGAATATGAATTCTAAAATGCTGAGTTAAGGTAGGAATGATGCAAAATGAAAGCATGTGCTGTGGTCTATAGTTCCTCTTATTCCTCCTGGCAATCCTATATGTACTATATGCTTGGGATAGTAAAATGTATTTTGTTTTCTAAGATGAACTGTCTCTAGCAGGTTGCATTAAGCATTCTTCTAAATGACTCTGATATCTTTTGTCTCATGAACACTGTTGCGTGTCATTTCTCCTCAAAGGATATAATAAAAAACCAAAACATCTGAGTAGCTAATCTTAAAGTAAGAATTTGTCCATTTCAGGAAATTGGGAGAGTTTATCAGCTTACCACATTGTTAGGAAATAAACTGATCTTTCCTCCTTTCTTTTGTTTTACAATAACAAGTCATTTGACTGACATACATCCATTTCTGACATACATCCATTTCATGACCAGTCTAACCCTTTCCTCCTGACTGCCCTGCATCTCACCTAGTAGGGTTGCTGGCTATGTACTCTGGGGTCCCAAATTTTATCTCAGCTGAGTGTTGTCTCAGCTATAATGACAATGACCACAAGCATATAATGAGATTTCAGCCAATGAGATTGAGCCAGAGACTCAAGCAAGTGACCAAATCAAGCTCAGCATCACTTGGCAAGTGCAAAAAAAAGTGAAATTATTGCCAATACAGGCTGTCCCACTCAGCATAAAAAATGAGGAGGTGAGAGACAAATTACTGTATCATTTTTTTTCCTGTAAGACCAGTTAAAATCAGGATTTCTTTTTTTAACCCCTCAAGAATAAGTTTAGCCTTAAAAACACATACTTATTAGGTTTCTTCAGAACTTTATTTCACAGAAAACAAACATCAGATGATAATACAGCTGACTGGTCTTTGAAGTTAGGTGTAAATGAACATCTCAGAGTCAAACTCAAACTTTTGAATTGTTATGATTTTTATCTTTCCCTCCAGTGGATTCGTCTGCTCTTCTCAGACTTAACTCAACCTTGCAAAATACAAAACATTACATTTACTTCTCTCTCTTTTTTTTTTTTTTTTTTTACTATGGAAGATGCATCCTTTGACACTTGTGTTTTTCTGAATCTAGTAATTATTTCCCTCATTTTGCACTTACCAAGTTTTTTGAGTGAACAGAAGAACATTATTCTCCTCCTATCTTATTCTTTTCCTCAAAACCACCAGACACAATTCCTGTTCTTATTCAAATAAAGTAGCATTCTGGTTCCCCACTAAAAGGCAATATTTATAATAAATTTCAGCACTCTAGTTCTAATTTTCTGGTCTCCAAAGAACTTGGTCTATTTCCTGTTACTCTCTGAAGTTCAGGACTAAATGGAAGAAATCTGATGTCTTTCATACTAGGGAAGGCAGGGAAAATCAAAACTGCATATCTTCTCCCTGCTTCAAAGGGAAGTTGTAAATCCCCACCACAGCAAGTCATGAACATTTTGATGAACTACTCTTTAATGAACTGGTTGATGATGAACTGCTTTGGCCCAGAGGGTGGACTAAACAAAATATCCTAATTATGTGTGTTAAGTGGTCATCTAGGTCAAAGTGACTGGCTTTCTGTTGAACTTCAGATACAGACAAGTATTTATTTTTAATTGGTCTCTCATACTCTGTCAATATTTTCTCAGCCAGAGGCTTCAAATTCAGTGAAAAATGCTCTTTTTTGATATATCTGGATTTTATTCTTAGGAGATGGCCAAAATTAGGATTTGAAAAGCAATGTGAAATGCACTTTTATATATCTATGCAAAAATTCCAGCAAGTGTTGTCTGTGTTCTATTTTCCTTTTAGTCTACTTTTAATGGAAAATATTGGACACAATGGGGCTTCACTTCCTTCAATATGACAAGCAAAATCACTAGGGTCACATCAGAGGCTAATTTGCCTCACTGTATACCTACAAATCTGGTAAATGAGAGAAAAACGACTGCACTTAGGTGAACTAATAGCTTTCGATAAGTGAATAAAAAAGGAGATGTAGTGAAGTCAGCTTTTCACTGAGAAGCCTCTCAAGGCAAGATAGCCTTGAGGCTGATGTCACTCACTCTTCAGAGCTATCAACATCATTCAGTTTTTCAAATTTAGACCTCTTTTCTCTGTTTAACCTACTTTAACCTCCTCTTAGAATGAGTATCACCAGGTGTTACAACAATGTGGCATGCTGGAAAGGCATATTGAAAAAAGAGAAAATCAACATTTCCTGCCACAAAGTCCTTGTATTTTTTCCTCTCTTTTATTTAGAAAACTCAGAAAAAGGACAAAACATGGGATGATCTGCCCAAGCAGAACTGAAACAGAACACTCCAAAGGAGAAAAAAAACCAGCCTGTGTCAGAAGCTATAAATTGCAAAGAGGAAATGCATGCATGCAGAGAGCTGTCTGGAGCGCCAGGCCTGGTATTAGGTATTACTTATCCTGATTACTGACAATGACAGCACTCCATTCTCCAGAAGCACCCAGCAATTTTGTTGCTCTCCTGTTACAAGCAGGGACTGCGGTGTGGACTCATAGCACATCGGTCTGAGGAAGAAGTGGTATAAATATGTGGTATAAAATATGTATGAAGGTTGAAAAAAAGGACATTAAAGTGACTCTTCTCAAGTATGTGTGTGTGAACCTAATGTGTTAGGTTCACCTTTTAGAATGAGAAGGGAGAGGTAAGGATTTGTGAAAGACAATTTGTCATTGTGGTAATGAGTCTTTACGCTTTGGTTATCCAAGTGTTTCTATGTGACCCCTATATAGGAAGGAAGGTTACAGGAATTTCAGCACTGAGCAGAAGTTCAAAGATGTTTAAGTTAAAGGACAATGTTGGTAAAAGGAGAAATGACAGCAAGCTAGCCACAAATCAAAGAGGACTAGGAACTCTTCTGCAACTTTCTTCTAATAGAAGTAATCCATAAAAAACTGTGTGACTCAATTTAAGTAGAGAACGATCATGAAATAAAAGGATTTGTGTGTGTCTAGTAGCAGAGTCCTGGGCTTGAAGGCTATACCAATACTGATACCTGTTTTAACTGTTACATACAACAGGAATTGTCTTAAGAGTCGCCCAGCTGTGAGAGAAAAGAAACCCAGTAAGGAACTCAGCTGTGCTCACAATGTACTGTAAGGGGTGCTAGGTATACAATAAGCATATTCCACACCTGCCTATTTTTATCACTTATCTTGTGATCAAGGCATCTGCCTAACAGATCTGACTCTCCTATAGCTTTCTGCATCCAGTGGTCTATGCTACTTTGCATTGTAATTTCTTACATACTTCCCTTAGCATGGGTTCCAGGATAAGAAGGTTCAATATGCTCATATCATTACACACGATGCAATTTGATCCTTCCAATCAAGTATGGAAAAACTCTTGTGGCTTGCGTTCATCTGGGGAGTCTGTAAAAGGAAACAGTCCTGCCGGTTGAAAAGCAGCATGTCTTTTGCTGTACTGTGCTGGCAGAGAGGCTCATCAGCTGACATTCGCAGGGCATACCTTAGAAGTCTCCCTCTAGATAAGGGAGACTTCCTCATCTGTTATCATCTGACCCTCTGAATGACTTGATCTGTCTGCCTTCTCTTTCCCTCTTTTTTTTTTCTTACTTGTATCTTTTGTGCAGGCAGAAAATTTGTAGTTTTATCACTGTAACAACTGCTACTATTGGAACTTCATATGAAAACTACAGGCTGCCTCCTGGGTTCTTTTTCAACATGGTTCAACAGGGTGAGGGGTCCCATATACTTATTCCCTGCTGCCACATACAAAACACAAACAAAAAAAAAAAGACCACTTGAGGATAGGAACAACCCAAGAACTTGTGCTGGTTAGGAACTCAGTGATAAAAGCAGTAGCTATTTAATAAAAGCAAATACAGAGATCATTCTTTACTTCCACAGTAAGTGCTGTGTCACTGGCGAGTCACATGTAATCAGAAGGACTGATGAGCACTTAAATCTATTGAGGTTCTTATCACTTATCACTGTGGCACGTTATAATGACCTTATTTTATTACTTCGATAAACCCAGACTCATTGTGAAAACTGGGTCTATATAGAAACAGATTAGGATTTCTATTTGACAGAGATTTGCCATGTCAGGGTTCAATATAAGGGCTATAAAAACTGTTCATGTGCCCAACAAATATTACTAATGTGTTCTTTATAATTAATACTACATTCCTGCACAAACATTCAGGGTATTTAAAAAAGAAAATCCTATTATTGTGTTAGATAGTTCTAGTGAAATTCATTTTCTGCTTTTGCATGCCTGACGAGGCCTTTTAATGTGGTTCTAAAATGCATTTGTGTCAACTCTTAAGCAAAAACATCATAAATACCTCCAAACAGATTGGAGGCTTTATGATGTGAAAAAAATATCCATTGGAGGATCAAATGTGGCTATTAAACTGGTGTTAACTAATTCAACTCTGAATTTAGTGCTGAGCAATAAAAAGCTAAGGTATTAAAGCCCTGTGCTATCAAGTGCCATCATTGTAGCTGTTTGCAGCTACATGTGCTCTTTCTCATGTCACTGTGTGTCTAAACTCCTCATGAAGGTGACAAAGGGTGATGGGTATCATCATTCTTACTTTCCCTAAAGCACCTTGGGGAAAAGAATGCAGCTTTCATTCATTTCAGGCTACCTCATGTTCTGAATGCTCTATTGCACGGGAGAATGTTGAATAATCCAGCAGAAATTAGTCATGTTTGATCTTTTTGTTATCCTAATATACCTCCCTTAGGAACAGATAGAGAATTGTTCTTTCCATGTACCTAACTGACATACACCTCCGTCCAAAGGAGGTCCACATTCCCCACCTCTCCCATCACATTCTGCTGAATGTTAGTGTATTCTGTAATGAAGTGCTTGTGGATTTGAGATGGATGAATGTATAAACATGTAACGTACTTTACATTGAATAATAATGAAACAATTCATAAAAGCTTCCAGAAGAGTTGTAATGGTGCATTGCCGGCATAAAATGTAATATTCCTTATTTTTTAAAAAATAGTATTAAAATCAATGTGTTTAAGTATTATAATATATACAAAAAGAACAAAAATTGAATGAGAAAGAGAGTATCTGCAAGTCTTTTGAAATCCATCTAGCCTCATTGATTACATCTGCTATTAATTTGGCCCAAGGTGAGCTATTTAGTGAGTCAGCACAAGAAAGGTGTAAGTGATGAAGTGGAGGACACCATATGAGTTATAGTGCAAGCAACATTCCCAATAAGAGTAGCTGGATAATAGTTCACAAAAGAAGTAATTTTCTTCATTCTCTTTCTGGACACATAATTCACATTACAGAACCAATTAACAGGACTAATGTATTAGAGAAGATGCAATGAAGGACTCTGCCTGAGAAGCATAGAGATGCTCGACTTAATTATGAAAAGCCTTAAAAAAAGAAAAGGTAGAGGGGAAAGGAACAAAAAAAAGACATTGATTTAAGTCACAGGAAACATTGCTGAGTATCTGAACTATAAGATTTTGGGATCACATAGTATCTCACAAGTAGAAATTAATTTTCTGATAAGTTGAAGCAGGACCTACTTCAAGAATGTAGAAGACTTTTTGGAAAACCTTGATAAAAGATATTTTGGCTCTTTAAAAGAACTTTATATTTCTCTTCTGAAAAAGAATAATGATTCATGTCTTACCTGAATATACAATGTAATATACTCTTACCACTCTAAGTACTCAAAACTTTTTATTACAAAATACTATTCAGCATGACTTATACATCATTATCAAATTTAAATATTTGAACTGAAAATTTATTCCATATACAAGTAAGCATGTACAGGTATGTAGTTTTTCTTTTAACTTAAAAATTAGCCAGATTCATTCTAATGTTTTTTTACATTTTGAAAATTGTGGCTATTTCCCTATGTAATATTCTTGTCCATTTATTATTATACTATCAAACACCTTGATATGAAAAAAATGATAACAATATGCTCAAACTGTAATTCCATATTCAAATTTTACTCAGCTACCAGGTATTATGCAACCATGATACTCCCTTTTACCACAGTATCTGGTACATATTATGGAGACAATGAGATTGAGTTTCAGTTGCTTGGACTACACACTAAGAAAAAACAGACATACAGATTCCCTGTTGGTCATCTACTTTAAAACTTGTGTAAATTGCTTTTTCTGAGTTTCCTCATTAGGGAAATAAAAATACTAATATTTTCCTCTAAAACTGAAAAACTCTGTGTAGGAGGCTGGTTCATGTCTATTTTTGATAACAAAATGTTTCAGATGTGTCCTTGACACCAAAGAAAAAAGACTTTGTTAAAAAATTGCTTTCCTATATTTTTATTCTAATTATCTGATATGACAAGTGACTGTGTCAACACATACAGAAGACAATGGCACTGAAGCAAATAAGTTAAGAGTCAGAGTCAAGTCTATGTTGAACCTTTCTTAATCATTCCTGAAGATTAGGGCTTTCCTGAACATAACAGTCAGGGAAAGCATTTTTTTGTGGATTCAAAAGCATTTTTATTCTCATAACTCTATGATGCCCATGATTTAGTTTCAAAACAATATACTTATTGTGCTACTGTAAGTAGATAAACTAATTTAAAAGGGTTTCAGATTCCTAACTTCAAATATCAGGATAGGATTCAAGAATTCAAATGCCAAACTTCAAATGTTGTAAATAATAATCACAATAAAAAAAAACCTCAGTAAATTACAGGAAAAAAGTGTTATTTTTTGGTATCGTTATAGCTTTCTTTTCCTGTGGAAAAAAATTGTAATAAAATATCTTTTATTTCATTCTTACACAGCTTTTCATGGATTCTTTGCAGCAATTTTCTCATCTTTAGAAAATATAGCATAGAAAACTCCCGTTTTCCCAGATGCTCACCTGTAAATGTTAACATAAATGCTGAAAGCATTCTTATACTTGTGTTTGAAGTACATTGGTAGGCTATTGATAAAAAGGCCATAAGATACCAACCAAGACAATTCCGCCAATTGCACAGCAAAACTCTCTGTGTTATAAATGTGCATCTAGAAGAATGAAACAAGCAACTTGTTTAAGGAGAAACAGAAAGGGAAAATAGTATCCATTTTCTACTCGTCATTATTTCTGTGATGTGCTTAAGACATTTTGCAGCACTACTAAAAGAAAAAAGAAGTCTTTTCCATTTTCTGTCAGTATACCATCATATTAGCCAGTTCAAAGACCAAAACTATGCCTGTTCTCTAACGCCTTTCTTTCTGATGTGTGGGAGAGATTTTTATATATGTAGAGTTACCTTTTTTTTATATAGATTATCTGGGTTAATATTTAGACACACTATGGAACATATTCCAGATAAGCTCTTAAATTCAAAGTATATAGTTTAAGGAAAGGGTCAATAAGAGGAAAAAAGAAAGATAAGATTACTTCCATATGTAACTACTTATGACCTATATCTAATTTTCAGATCCTCATGGAATGGATGTGGAATAGCTGAGACTTGATTTTTTGCTGCAAATTATGCTTTTTGCAAAGCAAATTATGCTTTTTGGTTTTAGTATATTTAATCCATATTACTAATATTTATCACTAATATTTAATGCTCTCCAGAGCTGCTGGAGAGCAGCTCTGAAGAGAGGGACCTGGGAGTCCTGGTTGACAGCAAGTTAACCATGAGTCACCAGTGTGC